>OY992894.1:27659828-27759828 GCA_963921405.1 Cepaea hortensis | reverse complement strand
TTCTATAATGGCCGAATTCGACGTTGTTACTACGTAAACAGAAGGATTTCCTGCTAATGTTTGGCTTCCCTGGATATAACGATCTACACATTCACGCAAGGTCAGCGAGGACGATGTACATCACATTTCAACCAAAGTATCATTCATTCATCATCATCATCATCATCTTCTTCCACTTCTGCCGTCAAGCGTCGTGGGGAGGAATAATTTGCGTTCCAGCGCCCGGTGGACGGCACTGGATAGTGTCATTCCGTGTGGTTGTACAATGTCTCTGATGTCGTCAATCCATTTTCTTCTTGGACGTCCTCGTGGTCTCGTCGCAGGTGATCTGTGTTGTAAGGCCAGTGATGGTAGTTGCTGGTGTTGCATTCTAACGACATGGCCAAACCACTTGATCTTCTGTCTTTCAATAAATGTGGTACAAGGTGTTGATCCCGCAGTCTGTCTGATAGTAGCATTTCTTACTCGGTCTCGGATTGTTACGTTGGCAGCTCTCCTCAGGCATCTCATTTCGCAGGTGTTGATTTTTCGAAGGTGTAATTTGGATAAAGTCCAGGTTTGAGATTGGTAGCATAGGGTTGGTGTGAATATGCTGTTTATTATCTGTCGTTTTGCGGACATGGGTATGTTTGGATGTTTCAGTAAGGGTGATAGTTGATATGTAAGTACACTAACTTTTAGGCAGCAATAATTGTTCAACATAAAATGGTATGTCCCTCTGCAGTATGCACCTGACGAGATGCAGCGAAATATACCAGGCAAGAAATCCTGCAATCTTTTGTTTATAGCGTATGTGTTTAAATTTACCAAGGAAACACATCGTTTGTTCTATATTTCTGGGCGTCGCCTTCTTAATGAATCTCTTAACTGTCGAAGGTTATCAACGCACATTAAACACTGTAACCTGTTCGGCTTTCTGTGGGCATGTTTCGTCTGCGATGGTGCCTGCGCGAGCAACACTCAACGTGTGATATTTTTACTTTGTTGATTTAAGGACGTTTTCATCTCTGACGATGCTACGTGCACAACAGATACAATTCTCTCACTTCGGTTATGGGGAAATGTGCAGGTTCTCCATCCATCATGTGCCATACCGATAAGCGTGGGCGGTCATGTTTCGCCATATCACTCGATCACCAGAGTCGTCGATCAGCTCTGTGTTTCTGTCTTGATCATACCACTTGGCCCATCCAGGTATTTACTTCTCGGTCTTCCCCTTGGTCTCTTCCTTTAGATCTTGCCAGTTGTCACAAAGTTCTCCAATTAATTGCTTGTCATAACATGCCCACAAAATTTTGACTGTCTGCGTGTAATATCTCTAATCAGTTTACGATCTTCATTTGTTTTTGAAGGACTTGTTCATTGGTTTTTCTATCTGTCCGTGGTATTCTTTCAATTTTCCTCAGAAACCACATTACCACAACCATCATATGTTTTTTTTTTTTATAGCTTGTCTGCTCATTGTCCATGCTTCACATCTATACAAAAGTACAGGTTCTGTGTAGCGCTTCAACACTCTTTTTCTCGTTTCAGTTGAAATCTTGTTATTGGCCAGTATATTTGCATCTTGCAAACGGCTACCTTCGCAATGACAATTATTGTTCTAACCTCTTAAAGGCATCTCCCATTAGATGTTATGGCTGTTCCGAGATAACTACCGATTCCCTTGTTTAAGAATATGCCCAATTACTTGTATATTACATTGTGGTATTTCCTTCTTCCCAGTGACGACCATAATCCGTGTCTGATTACAATTCAATTCTAACCATAGTTGTTCACTGTGTGCAACAGCCGCATCTACTAAATGTCGCAGGTCCTGTTCATTGTCTGCAATCAAGACTGTATCATCTGCATATCTAATGATTCCTTCTATATCTTCTATATTTCTGAAAATATTTTCACTGTACAGGGAAAACAGATCTGGAGACATTACACATCCCTGTCTCACACCTCTCTTAATAGGCTGATGTTAGCCTACTTAATTACCAACTCTTATGGCAGCTTGTTGTTTCCAATATATGTTTTTACAAGTCTAATGTCTTTTCCATCAATTTGTAGATCTTCAAGCATCCTTATGATGTCGACATGTCTCACTTTATCGAAAGCCTTTGTGTAGCCAATAAAGCAAAGGTATAGATATTTATTTACTTCCATAGAACGTTCAATTACTGTTCTCAGTATATACACAGCATTTATTGTATCCTTGCCTTCTACAAACCCACATAGTTCTTCTCCTATTTCATGTTGTATTTCTTTCTAACTCTTTGCATGATAGTTCTTAGCAAACTCTTCGTGGTGTGACTCATTATACTAACTGTTCAATGTTGAGAACATTCCAAGGCTCTTGATTTCTTTGGGATTGCAATAAATACATAATTACATAATTTATGATGTATATCTCCATTATCATATATTGTATTCAGCAGTCTGGCCACTTTATCTATTCCATATTCTTCTAAAGCATTAATCATTTCTGTTGTGATTGTATATACTTTATTTTCACAAACGTAACATGCTGTAGCTATTTCCCGTCGAAAATTAAAGCCCGAACACCGCAACAGGATTGTTTGTTCCACAATTGTACAATCCAAGATTTAATATACCCATTGGCAATGAAAAACGTGAACCGGAAAAGGCACCGTATAAGTAGCAGCACGCAAAGCGACATGGCCTGTTTGTTCATCAGCCAGCATGAGACATAAGACCTGAAACAGCGGAAGGAGGGAGAGAGTTTCAAAATCACACGAGAAAAGAAAAGCCTCAGCCTATGACATCGCTTGTGAGAAATTGCATCTCATTCAGATCATGAAACGTGTCGACATGTTGAAGTCATTCTGATAAATAAGGTAAACATCATCATCATCATCAAGTGCCGTGCCGGCTGGCGTAGGCGTTCATGGCTCTCCACAGATCTATGTCCCTGGTGTTCTGGATCAACTCTGCTGATGATATTCCTCCATGCCACCGTCTCAATCCGTCCAGCATCATTTCTCTTGGTCTGCCTGCTTCTCTTCCCCTCGATCTTTCCAGTTGTCACGATGTTCTCAAATGCCTCTCTTCTCATTACATGACCAAAGAAAGCTGTTTGTCTCTTTCTTATTGTTGTATATAGTGTTCTAGTTTCATTAGCCTCTTTCAGGCAACCGTTGTTAGTTACTTTGGCAGTCCAAGGAATTCTCAACATTCGTCTTAAAAACCACATCTATGTTGCTTCTAAGTTCTTCCTAATTTGTTCATTTACATTCCAAGATTCGCTGCCATACATCAAAACTGGTTCTATATAGCATTTTAGCACTCTCTTTCTTACATTCATTGATAGCGACTTATTGCATAAGATATTCTTCATTTTCTGAAATGCGGCTTTTGCCTGTCTTATTCTGCTCTTAATCTCTGTTGTACATCTTCCATCTGATGTTATAAGTCCCCCTAGGTATTTAAAATTATCCACTTGGTTGAGAATTTCCCCTTCTATTTCTATGTCACATTTTGGTGTCTCCATTTTCTTTGATATCACCATTGTTAATGTTTTCTTGATATTCAAGGTGAGTCCTTTATGTGCACTCTCTGATACTACAATGTCCAATAATTGTTGTAGGTCTGTTGCATTATCCGCCACCAATACTGTGTCATCTGCATAGCGTATATTGTTTATATTATATCCTCCTATTAGTATTCCTGGCTTCTCTTTGATCTCTCTCATTATTACTTCGCTATATAGGGAGAAGAGATCAGGTGACAAGACACACCCCTGTCGTACTCCTAGCTTTATCTGTTCGTAACTACCCTCTTTAGTTCCCATTTTAATTGCTGCTACTTGGTTCCAGTATATATTCTTTATTATTCTTAAATCTTTCCCATCAATGTTGATATCTTCCAATATTTTAATCAGCTCATCAAGTTTTACTTTATCAAATGCTAACAAACATCATACTTACTTTAATTTATTTTAAATCTTAGATTGGTGTGAGTCTTTTTCCCAGAAGAAGAGTTGGTAAGTCGACTTGTTGAACACGTGTGGTGAGTTCTTAAGAAGTTAATTATAATATATTTAATTTTTATAGTTTATAGATAAACTATTCATTAAGAATAACCATAGTGAGTTTTATTTTCTCCCAAAGTAAACAACTGATTTAATGTATAAGCATTAGTCCAAGTTGTACATTTATTTCTTAAGCAACTCAATCTACAATGATTTAGAATGGTGAGTCCTTAAGAATTTAATCTAGTAGAAACTAAATAATATTATACTCAGTTATCATAGTCATAAGATAAACTGTACATTAGGAGAAAACTACAGTGTTTTATTTTCTCCCAGCTAAACATCTTAGTTAATGTATAAACATTAAACACATGTTATACATTTTATTTATTAAGCATGAAAATCAATCTACAATGAATTAGGAGTGGTAACTTAAGACTTAAGGAAACTATTGTAAATGTGTAAACACTGGTAAGTCAAACTAGTGTAATGTGTGTTAGTCAATAGATGATTTTTTTATACATAAGCACATGAACAAACTAGTAGTTTCTTATATTTCTTGAACACATGGGAACCAAAAAGAGTTCTATAGGTATCATAATTTGTGTGATATTAAAGCACACAGGTGGAAAGTCAAATATATTTTCATGGTTGTCAAACATGGGGAATAATAATATTTGTGCCACATAATAGTGCGTAATCAACCGCCATACAATAATGATTATGATTCATAATGCCTGAATGTGAATTGGAGTATATCACATAAATTGTATGTATTTGATGAGAGCATGTGGTGACTCATGGATTTCATGTTGCTACATCCTGGGTGAATTTCATAAGTGTGCCTAATGATTACAGAGCAGGCTTGTGTCATGTGTGTTTCATTATTGTTAAACATCTGTGAATGTATTCTGTGTAAAGCACCTACATAGGTATAATTGTAATTCCTACAGATATGATGTGTATGATGAGTGATTGTGCAAGAAGATATTTCATTGTGATATCAATGATGGTAAACATTTAAGTTATCATTGGGAAATCACATAAGTATAATTACCCCCCCCCCCTTACATGCCAGTATGAAGCATGTGTGATGAATGATTCCTATATGATCACCCATACCGATATGAATGTGTCTATAGACTGAGTGAAATGATCATCCATGCATAAGAATGATGTCTGAGATTAGTGAATTTACCCCACATGCACAGATGGATATGTTGACTGATGCATGATGAGTTTGAGTGAGTGAGTGAAATGACATGCTGAGAGAGATGGAGTATAGGCCAACAGTCAATCTCAGGATATCCGGCAACTTTGATGTGTAATGCCATGACTATCACCAGAGAACTCGTTCGGCGTAACCCATAAGCTAAATAGTAATTTAGTACACTCCGGCGCATAACAACACTTTGTATAAAATATCATTCATGCTACAATCATCTGGTTTTTTGCGCTAAGCACGACACAACCAATATCATACATTACGCATACTACCAGCATCTGTGTTTGCAATTTAAGCAAAATCCCACTTTATAGTTCATGTCACTTCTGTTAACACATATGGTCTAGTGTAATGATAATAATGTACTACAAGGATGATGATGATGACTGTAATGATTATGATAATAATGATAATGATTGTAATGACAACGATATAATCAGCAAGATAATAATGATAATGATTGTAATTACAATGATATAAGGAAACCATGATGATGTTGATGATGATGATTGTCACATAATAGACCAACGTGATTTAACCCGTGATGAGAATAATAGGCGTTCTGAATTAGCGGCTGTTCGAGGCAAAGGGTTGTTTCAACAAATCCAGGAAATGTAACTGCACGTGTTTACATCTGGTCGACGGATTGGGAACACTCGGTGGTGAGGGAGACGGGTCCCGGCATCGCTTTGACAGTTTGTCAACATTCGAATACAGATGGAACCCGTCGGATCCTGGTTGCAATCGGATGTCACCCATCACAGGTCGGGCAAAGTTAACAGCTGCAGATGTGTAGGGGAAGTGGGTGAGCTGAATCATACATCGCTTTGACAGTTCATAAACAGGTTGGATTGAAAGCGGAAGTACTCAGCTCGGAAGAAAACAGTCCATCTGTCATATAGAGTTTCCGGACATCACGCAGATTGGCAGATTGCTATTGACAACTGTTGTTGGGATCATACAGTAACCCGCTAGCTTGTTGGGGATGTCAAAACAAGTGATGACAACTCTGACAGTGACTGAGCCAGGGAGGATAGATTCTTGACAATGGATGATATGCCCAAATAACACCTGTGTGGACAGCAAGACTACCGTCACGTGACTAATTATAGGTTTTGCCATAAACCATGATTGGGAGAAACAGTGTTGACCAAAACCGTGGATTATGATGGACGTGTTTGTGGGAGAGCTCTACAGTGTTAGATTAATTTAATATTAACTAGCATGTGTCGTTATGGCAAAGTGTAGCAGTCATCCCGGAATTAGGATAGTTTGCATAAGGTAGAACCTATTATAATTAGTTCTAATTAATATAGGCAGTAGTCTTGTTAAAACTAGAGTGATACTTGGCTCTGTTAGTTGAAAATAGATTAGTGAAGTGTTGATAAGCTGTACTAGTTGAGAATTGAGTAATGAGGGATAATTGGGATATTCCAGTAGGTGTCCCTGGTGGGCGGGGTTCCGCATTCTGTTTGTTGATTTTTTTTCTTATCTTGGCCTGATGATAACCAATGGGTTGAGTCATCTGTCCCTGACAGAGTAGGTTCATTGTATTTTACTGAGCAAGGGCCAAGGGCCACGATCATCTAATAGAGATCAGTGACGGGGAGGCTTTCACCAGTTGTATGATCTATTTTACAGGTTTCCTCAGGTTGGAATGAAGAACCCGGAACCAATGGAAAATCCGATCCCGGATAAATTATGATGCAGAAAGATTGGCCAGCCACCTTCTAAATGGGTCGGTGCTAGAAGAAGCTGATACCCATGGCTCGGTGGAGCTGAATGGTATAAGTATCCTACATGAGTGCATACCAATCGTTAACACACCTGAAGTGATGGATGTTCAGCCCACGTGGAACTAGATCAGTAAGAACTGATGGTCACATTAGATGAAACCAAACATTGAAGTGTAGTTGTTCCACGTATCAAGGAAATCAGAACTGTCAGACAATATCTAGTAAATAAAGCAAGCCATTTTTGTCTAGACTATGACTGTTTAAGAGTGAAAATATAGAACATTTCGCTAGAAGAAAACGGCAGGTTCATAGGACAGTGTTCCATGTTTTTTTCACTGCGCCGGAATTATGAAGCCTGAGTTTCTATAAACTATTAAGAACAGTTGTGTTAGGAACAATAATAGTATTTTTCACGGATTATATTTACATGGGATTCAGATCTCATGGTCATCAGAGCTCCTGGAGGAGGACATGTCTGGAGAGAAGGACACGACTTCGGTGAGGTCCCTTGTGATGAGTCCTGTGATGTCGTGTGATCCTTGCCATGATGAGTGGACTCTGAACATGAACTCTGTGGTCTGACCTATACATTTACATTAGAATACACGACACACATTTTCTTCGCATACACGTCTCATATACGTTACACTTTTCTTTTAATAAATTAATCTTTATTAATTTTTAGAAGCAAGAGTTGTTGAGTATGTTGCGTTGGGGAAGTATGAGAGGGGGCATAGTACGACAGTGAGAGAGTGATAGGAAAAGGTGTCCATAGGTTGATGGAGTGTGTTGGACGGAAGCTGGTGGATTCTCCACGATATTGATAGGGAAATAATATAATAATGTGGGTGTTGACTCTCCTCACTCCAGGGACGACACTTTAAAGGAGTACACGACAATGATAATAAATATTACACCCACGAGAATGGAAAAAATCTTCTCACTTGAAGCATTTAATGAAGAATACACCTGAATGCTATACAAGAATTGATTCCATGATGTACTTATATTGTTTATAAGCAACTACCCATTACAATGGGAAATTATTTAACAACCCATAATGTATGAGACCCTTTTTCCTGAATAGAAAAAGATGTAGAGAACAAAATTAGATACAGAAGAGAATGGTCAACATAATTGTCAAATTCCAAATCACTCAAGGTATTACTTAAACTATAGACCTTAAGGACAGGCATAAGTGAAGATGAAACTGCACATCTGCTAGTTAAACCTTGAACACATGATAGTGGAAGATTGGAGTGAGAGCAAACAACTATGTTAGTGATAACTAATTGAGAAAACCAAGACTATCTTTCTTCTATGTTTATTTTCTCTAAGAACAAAATTAATTTTATTGTTTTCACTTGTGTTCTTAGGCTTTTACATTTAATTTCTAATGTCATATTTATGATATCATTAGAATTACGTGATTGATGGAATTTCAGGCAGTGGTCATACTCATGTAAATCCAGACCTGACTTGGTGAAGATTGAATGCAGCACCTGTTGAATGAGCACATTGTTGAGTGATGCCCTTGATAGAGTAGTGCAGAAACTTATCTACCTGCAAACATTCCATTTGTCTCATAGGAGAGGTAATCTTTATTTAAACATTTACCTACCAAAAATGGAAAGAAAACCAAGAGCCAACCTATGATCTACTCAGACCTGGAACACTAAGACTACAGAACATACAGCAATTAATTGATAGCCAGAGGGATTCCCAAAGCTGGAAGTGGAGAACCCTGAGTGTAGACAGTTCTTTTTTTCCAGATCACCCAGGCCAGTAAAAGATTAGCAGTACATGCCACTGGAAAAAAATATAGCTGTTATTATACACATTATAATTGGCACATCAATTCTGTATAATTACCATTATATGTATATGTCCTTATTTTATGACAGGAAATTGTAATTTTGAATGCAATTTACAAAATCCATGTTTGTGTTTATTAAATCATAAAAAAATTAGATCATGTCATGTATTGATTGTATTTTTCTTGTCATCGTCAAATTGTTTTGAACTACCCTAGATATAATGAATTAGTTGGTAGAGGAGAGGCAAGGAACTACTTAACGGATATTTTGGGTATAAAGGGGAATGCAACTTTTTCAGTTATTTCCTGAAGGTATTCCTTGGTTCTCTAAAACTATATTTCTGGTCTCAAACAATTGAGTCAGTACAGCTAAATTAATTAAATGGGCAGGATCACATTGGGAAAAAGGATTTTGCATCCTTCATCTCTTTGGGGTTGAGCCATCAATCTCGACGTATCCGACAGTGATGCTGACTGAACAGGGAGTCTTGCCAGTTTTCATATGGTTAAAATCGTTCCGTAAATCCATCTTCAAAATTGATGGTCCTTCATTATTATTTTGAATATCATACTGTTCTTCTCTGTTATCATCATAAAGGTTTTTCACGTAATCTGACCATACATGTAAAATCTGATCTTTTTCTATTATGATTTTTCCATCTTTTCTCTTTAGGCAGCCTGCTGATGTATGTGTTATTTGATTAGTAAGCGCCTGGATTCTTTTGTGCATTAGTTTGGTATTTTTACTGTTGTGTTGTTTTTCTATTTCTATGCATTTTTTCTTTAGCCAGGCTTCTTTTGCTTCCTTATATAATATTCTGACTTTTCTGTGAATTTCTTCCTATTTGGCAGGATTATTTATGTTCTGTCTTCTAGTTTCCATTAGTTGCAAAATTTCTTCAGTCATCCATATCTTACGACCCACTTTCTTTAATTCTGGAACAGTTTTTTCTGCAGCCAAACTGATTAAATTCTTCAACATTTCCCAATATCCACATCTTGAAATATGATCTCTAGATCAGACAATATATCAGATTTGTTCTTTACTTCTATGTTAAAATTATCTTGTATTTGTTTGTTAGTTTTCAATTTGCACAAATCATAGTTAGTACTTCATGTTGTATATTTGACTTTCTTTAACTTTACCCTCAATGTGTCCGTAATTAATCTGTGATCACTGTAACAGTCTTCATTGGTTTTTAAGACTGTTAACTGTGAAGGTTCTATCTTCAATATTGTTTCGTTAAGGTCAACACAATATCATCTTAGTTAGTTGCAAATCCTTTACAGGCCATTGCAGTCAACCCCTGCAATTGTAGGATGTCTGTGATGTTTTGGCAAGTTTACGTTTAATAGATTGCCTTGTAAGAATTCACTATGCGGAATGAGTTGAGTTACTGTTGTGAAGAAATAATTAATTTATAAAGTACATAATAAAACAACTCAAGGATGTGCATAACTAAGCAATTCGCAGAGTTAAGTTATTAAGTAAAGTAGTCAAATATATGCCGGTCTCTCTGGCTGAGGGGTTACAACACTTTCTCCGTAATCCCGTTTATCACGCAGAGTCTCGTAGCGGGAGAGAACTGGGAGCGGTTCGACCCCCGCTGGTGACTTGCGGGATACTGAGCCGGCCGCTCAGAAAGCAATGGCAAACTACTGAGCGTAATCTTGCCAAGAAATCAACAGACAGCTGAAAGATGCTGCTGTTGACAGCGATGTTCTGTAAAGGATATGCAAAAAAAAAAAAAAAAAAAAGTCAAATATATAGAAATATATAGAATATAGAAATATGTATTGTTGCGAATACCACGGACAGCCAGATTAACTACCAACGATTGCCAGAAAGAGGTTAATGAAACTAAAACATTATATACAACAATAAGAAAGAGACAAACAGCGATCTTTGGTTATGTGATGTGTTGAGGGCAGTTGATGAACATCGTGACAACTGGTGAGATCAAGGAGGAAGAGAGGCAGACCAAGAGAAATGATGCAGGATGGACTGAGATGGTGGCATTGAGGAATGTCATCAGCAGAGTTGATACAGAATACCAAAGACCGAGATCTGAGAAGAGAAATGAACGCCTATGCCAGGTGGCATAGTAAATTATATATATGATTTCTGCAGTCAATGTTTTCAGTGGTGCACTTCTTTTGATCATTGGACCACAGGTTTTCTTTATCCCTTGATACACGCTTCTGGTGTTTCCCTTTTCACTTGCATTTTGAATGGACTCACATAACTTGATCCAATAGCCATTTGCACACTGCCTGGCGGCCTTTTTCACACCCTTCCAAGCTTGCTTCATCTCATTGAGAGTTTTACGCGTCGTTCTTTCCGTGTCTCTTAAGAGAGCTATCTTCTTTTTATCAATCAAGGGCTGCAGAGTCTGGCTGTTTGCAGCAAAGCAGTCCTGCCGCTTATGATCCCTACCGCTGTTTTATAAAGAGTTTCCTTAAGTTTATCCCACTTTTCACTAACTGTACAGATGTCTGATGTATTAGTTAAAGCGTCTTCAAGTTGCTGTTGGAACTCAAAGCACTTATCAGGATCGTGGATGTTAATAACATTAATCCTGGGGCTAGATTTGTGTTTAGCTGTGTAGATTCTCTTTGTCTCAGTCTAACTCTTGCAACAACCAAAGAATTATCCGTATTACAGTCAGTACTGTGGTAACTTCGAGTTAATGATGTTTGGTTCAGATGTTGTCTCCGTGTGATGATGAAGTCCAGCTGATGCCATTGGCCGGATCTTGGATGTTTCCATGTGATCGTATGCATCTCTTTTGTTTTAAAGACGGAGTTTGTAATACATGGGTTATTTCTGGTGCAATGCTCCAATAGCCTTTGCCTATTTTCATTCATGCGACCGATGTTGTATTTTCCAAGGCATACTGGCCATGAACTCGAGTCCTTGCCCTCACGAGCATTGAAATCACCGAACATATAAATGTAGTCGGATTTTGGAACTGTCTTGATCACAGTGTTTAGCTCCTCATAGAACGAATCCTGCACATCATCAGAGGAAGCAAGTGCCGGTGCATATGCAGTGATAATGGTGGCAAAACCACAAGAGGTTGCCAAGCGCAGGGATAATAGTCTTTCATTACCTCCAGCTAGAATTTCAATCATTGCCAGTAGCGAATTCTTCACTACAAAACCCACACCATGTTGCCTTTTTTTTCTGCCTACCCTCCACCCCCCCCCCCCAAAAAAAAAAGAAAGAAACTGTAATTGTTTTCCCTGAGTGACCCTTTCTCAGCGAGGCGAGTCTCCTGCAGGCCAGAAATATCAATGTTAAGGCGATTGAGTTCGGCATCAATCACAACCGTTTTTCTCATATCGTTAATATTCATCAGGTCAGTGGAAAATCCTGGACACATGGTTCTTATGTTCTAGGATGCAAGCCGTAGCTTGAGGTTTTTATTTTTATTAGTGGCTGGTGCATTGGTTTAACAGCCTGCAATTCAGATTTTGTCCTAGCCCTAAGCCCCCATTCAAGCAGGTAGGCTGTGGCGGATCAGCACCCAATTGGCCGGGGGCTGGCCAGCTTAAGGCGGGAGGTAGCTGATCAGTGACACCTGTAGGTGTCTCCCACCGTCAGAGACAACTCGTGGCGCTCTATGTCTACGCCAATTGACAAGGACTTATAACCCTTAACTGCTTCCTCTCGCTTTGATTCCGAGACCGGTTAAGACCAGGGATAGAGTTATACCTCTCTATAGCACAAAGCCTGGGCTAAAATATAGAGACCATTTGTTGCCCATGCAGCATGATCCCTCTCTAGGCCTGCCTAGTTCACTCCAGAGGAATGGTAACACCTATATGTATGGAATAAGACAAGCTGCAGAAGCTGCCGGATCAGCAAAGCAATGCTCTAACTATCCGCCTGTCGGAGCTTCGATCCTAGACCAGCTGCCAACCAAGGCTTAGAACCTTATTGTGTGTGTGTGTGTGCGCGAGCGTGTGTGTGCGCGAGCGTGTGTGTGTGTGTGTGTGTGTGTGTGTGTGTGTGTGTGTGTGTGAACATAATTTTCTTTTATGTTAATCATTTCCATTTGTTTACTTTCTCTTATACGATTCCCACTGCTCCTCCTCCAAATTCCCTGCGACCACTCCCAACTCATCTAATTCTAATCCCCTAGTGTTAGTACGGGGTTTTCCTCCTAAATCATTTCCCACACACTTGTTATAAAACATACGCCTGGCTCGTTATCTCCAATGAGAGGTGGGGAAACAAGATCTCAGTTTTCTGTACATGGCATTTTGGGCAACCGTAGGATCCAGCTGTGACGTCACACCTTCCTAAGGTGGCTGACTTGTAATAAATGTCAGTTTTGTGAAACAGCAGTGAGAACTTCACCTGCGAGGTCGGTCGGTGTGCGTACGGGCGCGTGTGTGTATTTGTGTGTGCGTGTGTGTGTGTGTGTGAGTTTGTGTGTGCGTGTGTGTGTGTGTGTGTGTGTGTTGTGTGATTGTCTATGTTCAGTTAGCCCGCTCCGTGGCGTAGGTGTTACGGACAGTTCGTAATACCGCATACCCGAGTTCGAAACAACAGCTGTGGGCGATTTGGCAGCAGACCGCCTAACGTTGGCCATTTTATAAAATGGTATGGGTGCCGGTCGTTCAGAAGGCATGGAAAACTACTGAACGTAAACTTGCCCAGGAATCATGAACAGCCAATAAATGCTGGGGTTGACTGCTACGTCCTGTAAATAAAGGATATGCAATTAACTTTTTTTTTAAATGTAGAGTCATACGTGTGTACGTGCGAGTTAATGTGCACACACACATTAAGGAATTATGAAATTATAAAATTATATACAACTATAAGACATATATAAACAGCTATTTTTGGTTATGTGGTAATAATAATAATAATAATAATAAGAAGAAGAAGAAGAAGAAGAAGAAGAAGAAGAAGAAGAAGAAGAAGAAGAAGAAGAAGAAGAAGAAGAAGAAGAAGAAGAAGAAGAAGAAGAAGAAGAAGAAGAAGAAGAAGAAGCCAATGATGACAACAATGACGCTAGTTAAGCTTAAGAAATGAAAACGATGCTGAAGATGATAACAGTTTTAATTATAATGATGGGAAGAGCGACGTTCTGTACGGGATTTGCAATCTGACGATTCTACTCCAGTTGACTGTTACTTACAAGCACAATTTGCGAGGCTTAGAAGCAGCTACGATAATCTCCATGTCTGAAACAAGGTGACTATGCACTAACTACGATATCTGTGACTGATAGAAGGCCAGGCAACAACTATTTGGGACAGATGAGTTAAATTTGTTACTATAACATGGTAGTAACAAAGATTCCCTGGAAAATGCTAATAAAAGAAGAAAATGATATGCACCTATAAGAAATACAGAAACAAGAGTCTTAAGTCATGTAATGGTAGATTATTAAGAATATTCTTCGAAACAAGCACAGAAACAAGCTTTTGATACGCAAATCTAGATGAAACTAGGATAAAAACGGCTGATAAAGCGTAAACCAAGATGATACAAATACAGAATCAGACTTCAGATTACATTATCGTAGAAATGTGCAACAAAAGCATTGGAAAACATCGTGATGACTTGAAAGATCAGCGGGAAAAAGAGGTAGTGGCAGATGAGAGAAATGATGCTTGATGGTTAAGGTGGTGATATGAAGGAATATCTTCAGTTAAGTTGATCCAGAACACCAGTTATATCACTAGCCAACAACCAAAATGTACAGGATTTGAAAATATCTGATCTTCACTAATTTTCGTGTGCTGAAAACGAAAATGACATTAGAAATTGTTGATGGGCTCTATATTTTTAAGATATGTGCTAATAGCTTATTTAATTACGGTCAATATTATATATATATATATATATATATATATATATATATATATATATATATATATATATATATATATATATATATATATATATATATATATATATATATATATATATATAAGGCGATGTAAGTATATGTGTGGGGATGTATTTGATGCGTTCGATAACGGTCCATCGGAATGAGATCAAATTTTCTACATATATTCTTTTCATTCCCGTGCAGCCAACTGTCATAGTTTATTAGTGTACAATCAGCTATTTACTTACTAAAATTTAATATTTAAATTTACATTACATTTATATCTAGCGAGGGGACTTAACTTAAGAAAAGTTATTTCAAGGGGCATAACGTTTAATAGCATTGCTATATATTTTATATATAGATTGTTGCATTGTTTTCAAAGATTTATAAACTCTTTGTCTACAGTTATTTACAGACATATGAGTTATAATAAATTATGATATAATCTTTAAGGCATTTTCAAAGTTTTCATAAAAATAATGCATCTATTTAAATAGTGAAAATTTTCTAACTCATCTTCTTATGTTTAAAGAAGTTATCTACAGTCATGTAGGTGATTAAAAACAGTTTTCATTACAAATAATGGATGGTGTGTGGAAGAACATTCTTAAGTTAATTGTTTTTTGGTTATATGAATTTAATGAGACGCTCCCCGCCAGGGGCTGGGCGAAGCCGTGCCGGGTCGTCTGTTTTTGGGAACTTGAACGGGAGCAGGGGACGAATATGAATTAAATGAGACGCTCCCCGCCAGGAGGTGGGCGAAGCCGGACCGGGTCGTCTTTTTTGGGAACGTAAACGGGAGCAGGGGCCGAATATGAATTAAATGAGACACTCCCCGCCAGATACTGGGTGAAGCCGGGCCGGGCTTATATATATATAAGTGGCGTTCATCTGAAATCCGTTCGTGCCGCACTACGCATCATTGCGTACGTTGAACATGATCATGTCATAGTCATGTGATAAGTGCTGACCAATAAATAAAAGAGCACGTGCTTATCGTCCCATGGTGCATAGGTTCTGTTTCTGATCGTTGAGAAAAGGCCGGGTTGATCCAAAAATCCGCCCAAAGAAGCTCAAAGAGCGGTGATTCAGTTTCTTTCATTTGAAGGGTGTCGACTAGTGAACATTCATTTAAGAATGCAGGCAGCGTACGGTAACAAATGTATGTCGAAGACAACAGTGACAGAGTGGGCACGGATGTTTCGGAAAGGACGTCAGTTCACGACATATATTCGACGGCCGGGTCAAGAGCATATTGTTGCAACAGAAAAAACCATCGCCAAAATTGATGCAGCAGTACAGATGAACCATTGTCGAAGCATACGGTCGCTAGCGAAAGAATTTGATGTGTCAACTGCGACACTTCAAAAGGTCGTACGTAAGAAACTGCAATATCGGAAGGTGTGTTAACAGTGGGTACCAAGGACTTTGACCGATCACCAAAAAGAGGAACGCATGGGGTGGTGTTTGAACCGCGTGCTGCGTTAAAGTGTGGAAGGTGATGCATTTCTCTTCCGCATAGTAGCAGGCGATGAATCATGGTGTCACCACTTTGAGCCGAGAAGCGAAAGAGAGAGCATGCAATGGAAGAATGCTGGATCACCAAAAGCCAAACAACTCAAGTTACGGGTTTCCGCTGGTAAGGTTATGCTGAACGCATTTTTTAACCATGAAGGGCTATTGTTGGCCAACTTTAAAGAACCTGGTGTTAACATCAACTCTACTCACTACTTGCAAACACTAGACAAGCTGCAAAAAGCTATCAAGAATAAACTACCTGGCATGCTTTCTCGCGGTGTGATTTTGATTTTTGAACCACAATCCTTTTTTGCGGAAGGCATTCGCCGCTTACCCAAGCAATGGGATGCTTGCCTGAATGCCTACGGCGACTTCTTCTGACCAACCCATGGTGCATAATTCATTCAAAATGAATGCTTTGTTTAATACTACCACACCTATTAATGTTTCTTTCATGCTTTTGTAATAAAGCCATTGGGACGGTATCACACGACGTTCTTTATGATAAGTGCGTGCGATGGTCGTTGTCTAGGTAACGATGCTCCTGGTGTGTCAATTGAGCTATCTAACTGTCTCACAATGCAACTCACCCCAGTAATACACATCCATCAGTCAGTAAACAAGATTGAGTTGGTGCACATAATCCTTTAATACAGAAAGAACACGGACAAACGGAACATCCTTATATATCCAGACACAATATAAATCCACCGAATAAGTATATCCTCCTCACACTTAATCCGCACACATCACTGCCTTCTCAAGGCCTCCTTACTCTCGAATGTACACGACAGGTATCCAGCTACTAGCCCCAGCTGGACCTCACACACGACAACCCACACACTGGGTATAGGCTTACACTCACTATCCACCCCACTCTGGGTTTTAGGCCTGCATTTAAACTCGGAGAACAACACAATCCAGGACGGAGCTCTATCCGTCCTACCTCCGCTTCTATCCTTCAACTCCCGACCCGTTCGGAGTCAAAACATCAACTGTCTTAAACGACCTGACCCGCAGTCGGTCTCTTCTCTCATTGACTTTCAAGTCTCCTGACTTCACACAACACTCAACTGTCTTTCGCCCCATCCACCCTAGGGGTATCCACTCACACCCGCCCATTATTTCTCAGGGCTGATTGTTTCTCTGGTAGTCCCGCTACACAGGTCACTCATCTCAATGTCAATGACCCAGGCATATGTCATTATCCCCCCTTAAAAGAAAACATCGTTTTCAAATGTTGGGAGACTAATACCTATCAAATATGTGACCCAGACATATTGCCTGGGTAGCCCTAAGTATGGCGCCACCTTACTCTAGCTACCACACTAAATAATACATCAAACGCTCATAGTACACTCCCATATTCCCCACACATCAATACATCCAACTTTCTATCTTGAGTACCAATGCATGAACTAATACGTCACATAATAATAATACATCATAGGAAACATCATATCTGTGTATCTGCAGGTCTCTTACCATCCTCAAAAAGACACAAGCTATTTGTGTACCGACCCTATATCAGGTGGTTCTTTTCTTGCCTCAAACCTCCACCTATGATTCCTGTCGATGCTGTGTCTACCCTTCATATACCCATGCCTCATGTTTCCTATATCTTTAACACATCTGTTTGCTAATCCTGGTTCAGTGATGTCGTTAACACTCTTTTGAACTGCGTTAACATTGCTATCTGCATATTGTACTGTTACACTGGAGTCTCTGTTTAGTCTGACCTCTTTATTAAATCCTGGCCAATATATCTGGCATCCTGCTCCATGCTGCTTCCGCCTTACTCCTATGTGCCCTGCACATGCCCTATCCTGAGCTGTTCTAGTATATCGGTCTCTATATGCTAAGGGTAATACTACTTTCCCACATGCAGTTCCGCCATCTGAAAACCTGCGTGTGAGACCATTGTTCTTCCTTTCGAAGCACCATCTACCCTTCTTCGATTGCCTATGTCTGACTTTACCACACCCTTGGAAACATTTGTCTGTCGTATTATCTTGTCTCTGGGATTCCCTACAGCTATATTTGAGATCCATTCTCACCTGCTCAGCTGTACTATCCTTGCCCTGAGTTCCTGTGTCTACTTCAGGTGTCTCTTCTTGTTCAGCTATACTCCCTAATTTAGGTTTTCTTTTGGTACCTACCTCGCTACTACTTAAACTATGTTTCTGGTCCTAATAAACTACTTCTTCTTCTGTACAATCTTTTACTCCTGCTACATTTCCTATGATCAAATCCGCCACTGGTGCGCCCAGACCACACGCTGTCGCTCTTCCTGTGATCTATGGTGTTTTCACTGTTATTGACACACCAGGAGCATCTTTACCTAGACAACGACCATCGCACGCACTTATCATAAAGAACGTCGTGTGATATCTGGGGTCTCTCCGGTCAAGAACGACGGGGATATATTGATTATCTGGGAGGCTTCGTCCGAGCAAGAGCAATATAGACATTGTTGTCATTCTGGTTATCTGTGAACTTGTCGATTAGAGAGGATACTAAGATCAGAGACATTAGTCGGATGCCTATTACAACGACAATTATGGCACAAAGAATAAACACCATTTTCAGTAGACGGTCAATGCCAAAAGTGTCCGAGAAGTAATACACAGTTCGCGAGAAGGTCACACTACAGGTAAATTACCGGACAGTCAGCACACGTAAACAGACGAGGCGGGGCGCCAGGAGGAGACACGGCACAGGTCAACGGGGAGTGGGGAGTGACGGGGTTGATCACTAGTTACAAAGAGCGCACAGACAAAAACTGTCGTGGTTGAGACGACAGTCGCATGTTTTTATACGTCAAGAGACTGTGCTAGCGGACAGCACAGGTGAAATGTCGCGTGGACAAAAACGTGTTTGCAACAAGAGCGAGTCAGCATAATGGGACAGTAATCGCTTCGGTCATAAAGACAGGATTGAAAATTCAAAGATATTGACAGGTGTATGTGTGTTGATACGCCGCACGGTGTGGTCACGAGTCGACAGGTGAAGAATTTCACCACAGCTAACACGACGGGGGAGGATGGTGGAAATTGTGAGTTTCCATGGACAAATCGGGTCAGCGCTGATTACGAGGACAGCTGACCAAAGGGGTAGTAACGGTACCCCTACCACAGCTGGGTGGGACAGGACAGGTGTCTTTGTGGATAACGGGAAAAGTTTCCGGTCAGTTTACAGTGTGTATTATTGTGACAAAGATTACTGAAGTTGACCTGCGGGTCAAGGTTGGGGACAGTGGAAAGTTACTGAGATTTTCCAGAGGAGAACTGGATAAACAAGTTGTTTATGAACGAAACCAGACTTTATGTTCGTCTTTGTTGAAATCCCTTTCTCATCATTATTCTGTTATGAGCAAACATTTTAACGTGGCGTCATCACAACCATGGTCGTATTTCTTTGCCAACAAGGATTTATATATACAAGTTTAAAGCGCGGAACATTTGCTGCCATTTTTCTTTTTATGAATCGTGTCGGGTAACGGCAATCCAGAACATATAGGATACAGCAAAGCGCCATCTCAGCAACGAAGGTAGAAAAACGGTTGGATAATTGCTGTGTTGCCACCACGTCCAGGGAAATTAACAACATATCGAAAAACAAACATTTTGAATTTGACGTCGTAGACATTTCGGAATTTTAACCAACAGACACTTTCAGCATATTGTGAAAAACTATTAACAGCAAAATAAGAAGCACATATTTGTCGGCTAACCATCTGCACATTTTGGTTGCTCTCACCGTTTTAACTGTCGTTATCGTTTGTCTACTTATATATATATATATATATATATATATATATATATATATATATATATATATATATATATATATATATATATATATATATATATATTTTATTACATGTAGTTGTTGCATAGGCACTTTTTGCGATCTCTATTTACATTAGGATAGGCCTTGCAAAACGTGGTTTTTTTCTGGTGCTTACGATATTTTTGTATGGAAAACGCTAATGAGTTAGCGTGTCGTGCAGTGGCATTGGAGTCCTAACCAATATCTAGAGCCGAGTTGTCTGACGTCAGATTTGTGTATATTTTGATGCTAAAAAATTTTTTTTTCTCTCTTTCTTTTCGTTATATTTACATATGATATTCGTTGTGTTCGGATATATGTTATTATTGTGATCTTTCGTCATTTCTACTGTCTAGTGGTCGGTGTCCGGTTACATATTATTACGCGCACTGTGGTCGTTTTACACAAGCTTGTGGTTGTTACTGTGGTTTATTTCTTTGTGATCACCGTCTCCGTGTACTTGGCTTGTGAGTCTAAAGTTTTATACACAATACTTACTGTTATCTTTCATTCGTTTTTTATATGTATATATATGTATGTTTAAATATATTTCCAGAGTGTTTTTTTTACAGCTATTTGGTATATATGCGAGGGAGTATAGGTGATATTTCCCCTCACTACCTAGTGCTTATAGAGTGACTGGGTGAGTACAAAGTGATATTTTAGCACTACGAATTTACGTACACAGGGAGTGGTGGTGTACTTAGGGAGGGCACACAAAGACTAGTAGCAGAGTCTTTACATTTATAATTGGCTGACAAACAGCAACATGTCCACAAGTACAAGATGCCTACTTTAATGGAATATATTGAAGCAGGTTAAAGGTTAGTCCTGAAGGGTAAAGAGTTACAGGAGTTTGCAGAAGCAAAATTGAAAGAAGTTCAACACTGGGAAAGAGAGGAGAGGCATAATGAACGCGAGGCAAAACGTCTACAGGAAGAGAAGCTAGCTGACATGGAAAACAAGCGTCTACAGGAAGAGAAAGAAACACAAATGAAAATGGAAATTGAGAACGAGAAGCTCAAGTGTCAGATGGAAACGGAAATTCCACTTCGAAACTAGAACTATCATCTAAGGGTCAAAGTGAGGAAAGCAGAAGACCTTCGCAGTCGTCACAGAGATTAAAATTGCCATATTTTACAGACCGGGACCATCTTGCATCTTATTTGGGAAGATTCGAAGCATCAGCGAAAGTGTTAGGTATTCCAGAGGGAGAGTATGCGATGCCACTTGGCGAGTTTCTCACGGGTAAGGCCCTAGATACAATGTTTAATTTACCTGTGGAAGAAAGAAACAACTACACTATTTTGCATCAACATTTGCTTACGAAGTTCCAACTAACTGAGCATGGATATAGAACAAAATTTAGACAGTTAGGGCCAGAGACAAATCAAGATTTCACAAATTTTGTTAACACAGTAAAGAATACATTTAACAAATGGATGGAGCTTGCAGAAGTAGGGAAAGATTTTAATAAATTAGTGGATTTAATGTTAAGAGAGAAGGTAGTATCTGCATGCAATACAAACTTAGTAGCTTTCTTTGAGGAACGTAAGCCAAAGGACATAGACACAATGTCACCGTTAGGGCAAAATTACATGACTGCACACCCTAACAGTTCTATTGGTAGACTAATGAGTGAGGAAATAGTATGTGCAGCGTACACTAAACAGGACCAGAATCCAGTTATTAGACCAAGATCGAAAAGTGTGGATTCAACACATAGATGTGAGCAACAAGAGTCTCAAGATAATAGTATCCGTGGCAACCATTTTGGCAGAGCAGGACGGTACCCATATAAAAGGGGAAATTTCCAGAGGCGTCCAAATAGTTATGCCGATTGCTGGAATTGTGGGAGCAGGAGACACAAAATGGCAGATTGTGATGCACAACCATCAGATGGACCAACGAACAACAGTAAAAGGGAGATCACTTGTTTCAAATGTTGAAGGAAGGGGCATGTCAGCTATCATTGTACGATGCGGGAAACGGGGCATTCTAATGCAGCACAAGTTATTGAGACTATCAACAATGAAGATTGTAGTGGGTGCAAACCTCTTTTTGAAAAAGACGGTCAGCCAGTCTTAGTGTGTGGTCATACAGTTAAAGCAGGATCAGCAGTGCATGAAGGAGGAAGTCTGAAGATGCACCATGGATTTGTTAATGATAGGCCAGCGTTAACAACTAGGGATTCCGGATGTACGTCCATCGGAGTTAGAAAGAGTTTAGTGCATCCCGCGGATTATACAGGGAAAAAGATTAGATCCATAACAATTAAGGCGGAAGCAGCATAGAGCAGGATGCCAGATATATTGGCCAGGATTTAATAAAGAGGTCAGACTAAACAGAGACTCCAGTGTAACAGTACAATATGCAGATAGCAATGTTAACGCAGTTCAAAAGAGTGTTAACGACATCACTGAACCAGGATTAGCAAACAGATGTGTTAAAGATATAGGAAACATGAGGCATGGGTATATGAAGGGTAGACACAGCATCGACAGGAATCATAGGTGGAGGTTTGAGGCAAGAAAAGAACCACCTGATATAGGGTCGGTACACAAATAGCTTGTGTCTTTTTGAGGATGGTAAGAGACCTGCAGATACACAGATATGATGTTTCCTATGATGTATTAATATTATGTGACGTATTAGTTCATGCATTGGTACTAAAGATAGAAAGTTGGAGGTATTGATGTGTGGGGAATATGGGAGTGTACTATGAGCATTTGATGTATTATTTAGTGTGGTAGCTAGAGTAAGGTGGCGCCATACTTAGGGCTACCCAGGCAATATGTCTGGGTCACATATTTGATAGGTATTAGTCTCCCAACATTTGAAAACGATGTTTTCTTTTAAGGGGGGATAATGACATATGCCTGGGTCATTGACATTGAGATGAGTGACCTGTGTAGCGGGACTACCAGAGAAACAATCAGCCCTGAGAAATAATGGGGCGGGTGTGAGTGGATACCCCTAGGGTGGATGGGGCGAAAGACAGTCGAGTGTTGTGTGAAGTCAGGAGACTTGAAAGTCAATGAGAGAAGAGACCGACTGCGGGTCAGGTCGTTTAAGACAGTTGATGTTTTGACTCCGAACGGGTCGGGAGTTGAAGGATAGAAGCGGAGGTAGGACGGATTGAGCTCCGTCCTGGATTGTGTCAATTCCGTCTGGTACGATCGATCTTGGAAGCACTCAAAGGGGTTACGTTTTAGCACCCTCTTTGATCTTGTCATCACCTGCATGAATTGTCCCTACCGTGGTTGGAGGTAAACCATGGACTTTACCGATATCTACACCCCGATCGTCAGCCTCAAAACGACGTTATGGCGAAACGTAGCGACGTAAAGTGAAGTTAGTCCCCTATGTGATAACGACGTTATAGCGAAATGACGTATACCGAAGCGACTTATAGCGGGGCCTTCCAGTATATCAACTGTGTATGAGAGAGAAGCAGTCCATAAACGTGAATATCTCAGCATCTCGTAACCCAATGGCAGTGTCCTTGCTGAAAACTCACATCTGCTCGGACACTAGACCTCGTGGATATCCAAGAGCCATCTCCGTGAGCCAGGAAGCGGCGTCATTTGATAGTTTCTGGTTCAGGATATGATGCCTGGCATGGGTAAGGGTATGACACTGGATGTTCAGTGTGCGTGTTGCCTTCGTAACAAATCCCTGCAGATGTAAATGGCGTATTGCAGACTATTGACGCCGCTTTGGCATTATTTTTACAATTAGAAAACCAGGCTACAACGTAATATTTAGGTAATGGTTAACGAATTAATGCGCTGATTATGTGGTTGTTTCGGGATTTGAAATTTAAATATTGAGCACAACCCACTACTGGCAACGCCGATCGCATTCTGGTATGAACCTAAGGCCTATCCACGTCAATATGGAAGCACTATACTCGAGTTTCGCCCTTGTTTGAGCTCGTCAGTAGTGCATATCCTTGACCGCGTGATCCGGGACTGTTTCCGGGTCCGGTCAAGGATATGCACTACTGACGAGCTCAAACAAGTGCGAAACTCGAGTATAGTGCTTCCATATTGACGTGGATAGGCCTTAGGTTCATACCAGAATGCGATCGGCGTTGCCAGTAGTGGGTTGTGCTCAATATTTAAATTAATGAGCATCGTAGCACTCCGGATAAACTTACAAATGTCCTGTCTCCTCCATCAAATGTCCCAAACTGTAGATATGGATTATTTCACGTACGCGCATTATAAACACTTTGGATTCTCCTCTATTTCTCTCCCCCCTCCCCCCCCCCACTCCAGTCCCTCTGTTGAAATATTTATACTATGTTTTTAAGAATGATGGCAAACCTCTTGTTAAATGTTGAGCTTGGAACTGGACGTGTTAACCGAAAGGTGAAACTTGCAGGTTTACGGTAAACGTATTCAAAGATGCATGCAACCTGACACGAAAGTGTTGAGCATAGACGAAACAACCCAAGAGGCTAAATCTTCTGTCCACGATCAGCTGTTGTGTGATGTAGGGTATCACACTAGACATGACGGAAACAACAAGCTGATGTTAGCGACCCCAGACTGTGTCGCCGGGTATTTCCTGCTCTAAGAACGCATCAGCCCAAATTCAGATATGAGTTTGCGAATTAGAAGTCAATGTTGTCCTTGTTTCCTCTATGTTTACGCATTAAAAGTTTATTTATGTGCTTGTTTCATCTACAACTGCGCATCAAAGGTATATTTCTGTAAATGTTTCATCTACGCCCAAAGTCTATTTTCGTCCTTGTTTCATCTAGGTTTACGCATCAATAATCTGCTCCTGTCATGTTCGTCAAAATTTGCGCATCGTCTTGTTATGTCCTTGTTTTATCTATGTGTACGCATCAATTACCTTTAAATTTATCAGTCTGATTAGAGAAAGTGACACGAGGCAAAGCTTCAGGACACAGATGAAACCCATAAACTGATTAAAGAAATTAATTGCAGATAAAGAAGATTTTTTAGGATTATGTTATGAAGAGGCAACAGTTTAAAAGTTTGTGACAACTGGTAAACGTTATGAGAAGTTAGCAAGAGGAAGACACACACATAAATATTTAGATGGCGTAAACAGTCAGCTCAATCTAGTACAGGAACATAGACCTAATCCGAGACTCCACTGACCCTGTAGGATCTCGAATGATGATGGCTCACACTTATTGGCACGGCACATGATGGTGATCACGCTGATGGCGTGGCGGTTCCCAACCATTCTGAAGGTCAGCACAGCTGTGAAACACCTATATCGCTGACTCACACCATGCCTGATTGACCTACATGCCGGTTTCTTTGCCAGCGTTATGATTCAAACCAGATTCGTGACTTCTGGGCGTCGTCGGCATTCACACCATGGTTTCTCGGCCTTTTGGCTAATATCAAAGTGTAGTATCTGCACTTGATCTGGCCAGGGACACCAGCAGAGGCGGTCTTCCGAATGACACACAGGGACCTATAGTATGTCCAGAAATGAATGCCGTCATTCATGATCAATTATTTTGAAAACTGTCTGTTGCATCATTATGAAATTTTTCCTGCCGTCTTATGTTTACACCCACCCAAGGAATATGTCTTTGATAGGTCCAAAAGCAACTTAAATCATGAAAAGCGGCGACACTTCTTTGATGTTTTGATGAAAAACTAGTGATTTATCGCTAACAAACTTGTTTTACAGTAATGCCAATGCACCCGCCAGTTCGGATGACAAACACAAGGCGTACCCAGATTCGTATGGGAGTGGGTGCATTGTCTGCTCTGCTGAGACGGAACATGATTACATGTTCTGGGGGCTGAGTGGTCTCGAGGTATGGTGTCCGCCTCGAGTGCTGGAGGTCCCGATTTCAGGCCCCGGTGAAGACCGGGATTCATTTAAAAAATCCATCTGGACTTCCAGTAATAAAGTTTCCCCTGGTCTCTGGGTACTGAGATCGGACGCCCGTGTGTATTGTTGCGCACGTAAAAAATCCCTTGGCAGTTGGAAATCGAAAAAGAGTAGCATAACGGCGCAGCCCGGGCAAAATTTCGAGTTAAAAATCTACCCAAAGTATTTCAGGATCCTCGCCGATGCAACTGAGTGTGTGCATTGAGCTGAGTTTCTCCAGGCTCAGGTTTGAGTTAGGAGGAAAACGGAGCACTTATGGGTTAAACCGTGTGTCGTGATGTTGATCCAACGACTAAACTAAACTAAACTAACCATGATTACATGTTTTGCACTACGAATATAGCTGTGAATGTCTCTGTAGTGGGCTTCCTTTTTAACGGTCAAGATGTTGGTCCTCTTTTCATTGAAGTTTACAGAATGATTCGTATGTTCGTGTGTTGTCCCCTCATTTGACAACGTGTTTCTTCTCACATTTCTTGTTATGCCACAATATGTCAGTTCCCACCGCAATATTACTCTTCGGTTGGTATTCGATGCGTCTAGAGTTTTTGTTTTTTCAATGTCAGTTGTTTGTCACCGTTGAGGTCTCACGGAATTGAAAATGCATCACTGTGGAATACAAACTGTTGCCATTAACAAGTTGTGTTGTTTATGCCGATGCTGTGCCAGTAGATTGATGACTGCTCTCGGTTGCATAAATTCAATTCATCCTTTCTCCAATAATCCTTTTCCTCTTTCAACACATAGTCCTCACATTTTTCCAGTAACTGTTATCAATATTTAATAGCGCGAACTGGATTAGTATCTTGACGTCAGACAATTTGAATATAGTATTGTCAGCTGCCACCTGTCCTTTAATTTTAGCCCACACAAATTCTATAGGGTTAAAATGAGAATGGTACGACGGAAGTCTCAAGCACCCATGACGATGATCTTCTATCAACTTGTCGATTTGATATTTCTTGCCTTTTGGCGTATGTTTTACAAGGGACAACAATTCTAGCTAGAAATACGTTTCTGGAAATTGTATGTTTTCCATTCTGAGCCATATCTTTATTGCTCCCTTTGTGCACGATGCTGTAGGTATTTTGTCTTCTTGGGCAACAACATTGATATCATGCATTGCCCATAATTGGACACGACGGTCTTCTTCTTCTTCTTCTTTCGTTCGCTTGAAATATATCTATAACTGCAATGCTGTCTCTTGTATGAATTGAACTGTCTTTTTCAGTTCACACAGCGGTGCATAGAGTTTATCTTCCACTGTCGTCTCTCTAGGCCAGAAGGTTTGCCTAGATATGTTATATTTTGGGCAGTCTTGGAGTATGTGCTCTGCTGTCTGCGACGCCAATCCACATGTGCACATGGCTGTTTCACCAATCTTGAATTTTGTATACATATGGTTGCGTAATCTATTGTGCCCTGTTCTGAGGCGCAGAATAATGACTTGTTCTGGTCTGTCCATAACGTGGTAGTCATCTTGAGCAGGTTTTGGTGGCTTTCTGACTAATTTGATCATTCTTTTCTTTTGTTGGTATGTAATGGGCACATCAGGCTGTTCTTCTTTGGCTCCTTCCTTAGCCAATTGATCAGCTCTGTCGTTTCCGGGTACTCCACAGTGGGATGGTACCCACTGTATGGTGATCTTATGCTGACTGCTAAGTTCAGAAAGTAGTGTCCTTAGTACTGGCAATTTCCCAGACAGGAGCGCCTCGAGTACTGATTTTGCATCTGTCAATAGCACCACAGGTTGTGTACCATTGCTGGTATTTAGTAATTTCTCTGTTGCTATCTTGATTGCCTCAATTTCAGCATCGTAGTTATGGCAGTACTTTCCTGTCGGTATTCTAGCTGTGTCCCTAGTACTATTTGGGTATTCTATGTACACCCCCGCTCCTCCATTTCGAACAGCATTTTGTGCTGACCCATCTGTGTAGACTCGGATCCAGAGGTCCTGTGGGTATTCTACACCAAGGAAGCTGAGAGTGGCTATTCTGCGCTGCACACTGTTCTGTTCTTCCTTGTCAAATATTCCTCTCACTTTTGTCTGGATTTGTAATGATAACACGACGGTCTATCTAGGGATGGAAGCACAGTATTCTCGAGCCAATCTCTAAATACATTACCATTCTTCTTATTATGATAATCCCTATTGTCTGTATGCTTTGATACGAACACGAGCCCAGCATTCTGTTGTAAGCCATTATGCGTATTACCAGCATGGGCCATGACCAAAAGCTGTCCTATACTACTGGGCACATATCCTTTATCTGTCCATCAACTGATTGCCATTCCTTATCACTTGTGTGGTGCGCATTGATGCACATTTCATCCAAACACACTATGCCATAATTTTCTTTGCGCATTGCCCTTATTTCACGTAGGTATCTGCTTCTCATGGCTCCTAAATGCGGTTGCTCGCAAAGAATATTTCTACCGCCCTTGTAAGAGTGAAGATAATGTCCTTATAATTTTCCACAATGTTGTTTTGGATAGCTCTATGTTATTGTTCTTTCTCAACCAAACCCTAAGTTTTCTTACAGTCACTGTTTCTTTGGCATCCAGCACTTTTATAATGCTGGATAATCCTGGATATAAAATCCAAAATTCTTTTATAATTTTAGGAGTCTCCGTGGCGAAGTGGTCAAGCCTTTTGACTCGGGCTCCAAAGGTTGTGGATTCGATTCCGGGCCGCATCCTTTGGTTCACGAGTTTAGTTTTTCGGAGACTTCTGTGGGTCATCGCTAGAACTGCGAAGTTCGTGCTTTGTGCGATGCTTTCCGCGCTGCGGAAAGAGACCGAGCCATATGGGATAGAACCCGGTGCAATGAAGTCGACCCTGTTGACTTTTAGGCGACTTTTTAAAGCATTTTTATAATAGCTCGCCTTATGACATCTTTGTCAAAGCTGTCTACAATAACCTTTCTACCTACCGTTTGGTTATTGAGTGATGGTTTAATTCCAGATTCTTGCACCCATCGACGAAATGACCGTTTACTCAAACCCAATGCATGCACTGTTCTTTTTTCGGAATTTGTAATAGTATAAAACAGTTTCCTGCGATCAGCTTCTGTACAAAAATATGTGTACAACTTCATAGCGATGCTTTGAAGTGTATACACAATTTCGCATTCAATCCCATTGAAAAATATTAACACATTTCAATGTTAGCTATAAGTGGTAAGATTTAAAAAAAAAAACACAAAAAAAACAACATATTAATCAGGTTTCATGAAATAACACATTTTGAGACACCTCTGAACAGTCCCAGTTTAAACAACGCGGGGTTCTTGGCATATGGCCAATCCCGTGAAACACGTAAAATATTCAACATTGAACGCTGATTGTCTGGCGACGCTGTAATACATTAAAATTATGAACTTCATCTCTGACCCGTAAATTATATACCGCATATAAACAAACTTTGAAATCTGCTGTAAAATCTTCAGAACAAAAATTTTTTTGTTGGGTGGACATAATGATAAGGTTATATGCTAAATCTCATAATTGTCCTTCAGTTGGTTACTGAGATATGGCATTTTATATTGGGGCAGACAAAAGTAAACACACTATATAACCTTATGGGGCAGCTCTGGCCCCTGGGGAACCCCGAGCCCTAGGGGTGGGGGGGGGGAAGCAAGAAAGCTTACAGGCATATGACATGAAACGATTGATAACTTTGAGCTCATCATTATCACCACCTTCATCGTCATCATTACCATTATAACCCTGCCAAATGCGGTAGCGTTCATGTCTCCCTGTTGATCTCGACAACTGGTGTTTGGGATCAATTCTACTGATGATATTCTTAATGCCATCTTTTTAGACCATCAGACATCATTTCCTTTGGTTTACCCCTACCATCTCTACCGCTGATCCTTCCTGTCGTCACTGTGTTCTCCATTACCCTACCTATCCATGATATGACCAACCAGCAATGTTTGTATATTTCTGCCGGGTACCGATAAGCCACCAATGGCACGGGCCACATGCTAACACTCGTCTATGATCTCATCATTATCAGCTTGTGTCCTGCCAAATGGCGTAGACGGTCGTGTCTTTCCACAGATCCCGGTCACTGGTTTTCTGGATCAAATCTACTGATGATATTCCTCCATGCCGCAGTCTCAGTCCACCCAGCATCATGTCTCTTGGTCTGTCTCTGCCCTTTCTATCGCGGATCGCGATGCTTTTATCTGTTTTAAAATGTTGACTGAAATTAACTCACATCAGCTCATCACATTACTGGTTTTTATACACAAACGCGAGTGTGTGCACGCGGGTGACCAGAGTGCGGTGGTGTCGGTTCTTAACTCAACTCACCTCAATTTTTACAGCTTTCAAAACTCGTGATGATCCATGTTCACACCATTAGCTCCACATTTGTACACAAATCGGTGATCAATGAGTGAAGTTGCCACTACCACACTGGTCAACATTGCCATTACCTACTATACCTTTCCTGGTCCCTATTTTAGGCTGAATGAGAGTGAATGAGTGAGCGTGAGAGTGAATGAGTGAGCGGGAGAGTGAATTAGTGAGAGTGAGAGTGAATGAGAGAGAAAGAGAGAGAGTGTGTGTGTGTGTGTGAACGTACGCATGCGTGTGAGTGTGTGTATATGAAAGAATACACAGAGAGAGAGAGAGTGAGAGAGAGAGAGAGAGAGAGAGAGAGAGAGAGAGAGAGAGAGAGAGAGAGAGAGAGAGCTGAGCAGATGCATGTCATGTAACACGCATGTTATGTAACACGCGAATCCATATGTTTGTGTATTCTCATCTGTCATATTATAAGTTAAATACCATTTGATTTTATCATGTACTAGCTGACCCTGCCCGGCTTCGCCCAGACCCTGGTGGGGAGCATCTCATTTAATTCATATAAGTAGTCATATAAGTTCTCGTTCCCGTTACCGACTGACTGTCTGTCTGTCTGTCTGTCTGTCTGTCTGTCTGTCTGTCTGACCTGGCCCGGCTTTGCCCAGCTCCTGGTGTGGAGCATCTCATTTAATTCATATAAGTTCCCGTTCCCGACTGTCTATCTGTCTGTCTATCTGTCTGTCTATCTGTCTGCCTGACCCTGCCCGGCTTCGCCCAGTCCCTGGTGGGGAGCATCTCATTTAATTCATATAAGTAGTCATATAAGTTCTCGTTCCCGTTACCGACTGACTGTCTGTCTGTCTGTCTGTCTGTCTGTCTGTCTGTCTGACCCGGCCCGGCATTGCCCAGCTCCTGGTGTGGAGCATCTCATTTAATTCATATAAGTAGTCATATAAGTTCCCGTTCCCGACTATCTATCTGTCTGTCTGTCTATCTATCTGTCTGCCTGACCCTGCCCGGCTTCGCCCAGTCCCTGGTGGGGAGCATCTCATTTAATTCATATAAGTAGTCATATAAGTTCTCATTAAATTCATACAACAAAAAAAGTAACTTAAAAGAATGTCCTTCCACACACCATCCATTATTTTTAATGAAAACTCTTTCTAATCACCTGCATGACTACAGTAACTTCTTAAGCAAAAAAAGATGAGTTACAATGTTATGCATTGGGCATTATTTTTATGAAAACTTTGAAAATGCCTTACAGATTGTATCATTATTTATTATAACTCATATGCCGGTACATAACTATGGACAAAGAGTTTATAAATCTTTGAAAACGATGCCACAATATGACTATAAGTTATACAGAAAAGTTATGCCCCTTGAAATAACTTTTACAGAGTTAGGTCCCCTGAGATATATGAAATTATGATGAAAAATGAAAAATGAAATAATACTGAGTAAGCAGGCGATTTCACACTAACAAAATATCACAGTTGGCAGCGCTGGATTGAAAGGAAGGCGTGTAGAAAATTTCATTTCAATCGGATGAGCCGTTCGAGAACGCATAAAGGACATACATTTGGACGGAGATCGCCTTTTATATATAAGACTAGCTGACCCGGCCCGGCTTCGCCCAGACCCTGGTGGGAGCATCTCATTTAATTCATATAAGTAGTCATATAAGTTCTCGTTCCCGTTACCGACTATCTTTTCTGTCTGTCTGTCTGTCTATCTGTCTGTCTGTCTGTCTGACCCGGCCCGTCTTCGCCCAGACCCTGATGGGGAGAATCTCATTTAATTCATATAAGTAGTCATATAAGTTCCCGTTCCGACTATCTATCTGTCTGTCTGTCTGACCCGGCCCGGCATCGCCCAACTCCTGGAGGGGAGAATCTCATTTAATTCATATAAGTAGTCATATAAGTTCCCGTTCCCGACTGTCTGTCTGTCTGTCTGTCTGTTTGTCTGTCTGTCTGTCTGTCTGTCTGTCTGTCTGTCTGTCTGTCTGTCTGTCTGTCTGTCTGTCTGTCTGTCTATCTATCTATCTGTCTGTCTGTCTGTCTGACCCGGCCCAGCCCATGGTGGAGAGCATCTCATTTAAATTATATAAGTAGTCATATAAGATCCCGTTCCCGACTATCTGTCTGACTGTCTGTCTGTCTTGGGTAAATGGAGGAGGGAGGAGGAAGAGGGAGGTGGAGGAGGGAAGAGGAGGGAGGAGGAGGGAGGAGACAGGAGGAGTAGGGAGGAATAGGAGAGAGGAGGAGGGATTAGGAGGAGGAGGGAGGAGTAGTGTGGAGGAGGAGGCGAGGAGGAGGGAGGAGGAAGAGGGAGGAGGAGGGAGAAGGAGGGAGGAGGAGAACGCAGGAGGAGAAGGGAGCAGGAGGAGGAGAGGGAGGAGGAGGGAGGAGGAGGGAGGAGGAGGGAGGAGGAGGGAGGAGGAGGAGAGAGTAGGAGGATGGAGGAGGCGGAGGGAGAAGGAAGAGGGAGGAGGAAGAGGGAGAATGAGGAGGGAGAAGGAGGAGAAGGAGGGGGAGGAGGGGAGGAGGAGGAGGGAGGAGGAGGAATGTGAAGGGAGGAGGAGGGAGGAGGGAGGAGGTAGAGGGAGGAGGAGGAGGGAGGCGGAGAGAGGAGGGAGGAAGAGGGAGGAGGAGGAATGTGAAGGGAGGAGGAGGGAGGAGGTAGAGGGAGGAGGAGGGAGGAGAGGAGGTAGAGGGAGGAGGAGGAGGGAGGAGGCGGAGAGGGAGGAGGGGAGGAGGGAGGAGGAGGAGGAGGGAGGAGGAGTGATGAGGAGGAGGGAGGAGGAGAGAGGAGGAGGAGGGAGGAGGAGGAGGGAGGAGGAAGAGGGAGGAGGATGAATGTGAAGGGAGGAGGAGGGAGGAGGTAGAGGGAGGAGGAGGAGTGAGGAGGAGGAGAGGGAGGAGGAGGAAGGAGGAGGGGAGGAGGAGGAGGGAGGAAGAAGGAGGAGGAGGGAGAAGGAGGGATGAGGAGGAGGAGGGAGGAGGAGGAAGAGGGAGGAGGATGAATGTGAAGGGAGGAGGAGGTAGAGGGAGGAGGAGGAGGGAGGAGGAGAAGGGAGGAGGAGGGATGAGGAGGAGGAAGAGGGAGGAGGAGGGAAGAGGTAGAGGGAGGAGGAGGAGGAGGAGAGGGAGGAGGAGGAAGGAGGAGGGGGGAGGGAGGAGGAGGGAGGAAGAAGGAGGAGGAGGGAGAAGGAGGGATGAGGAGGAGGAGGGAGGAGGAGGAAGAGGGAGGAGGAGGAATGTGAAGGGAGGAGGAGGGATAGGGAGGAGGGGAAGAGGAAGAGGGTAGGAGGAAGAGTGGAGAGGAGGAGGGAGGATGTAGAGGGAGGAGGAGGGAGGAAAAGGGAGGAGGGAGGAGGAGAGAGGAGGAGGAGGGAGGAGGTAGGAGGAGGAGGAAGAGGGAGGAGGAGGGAGGAGAAGGAAGGAGGAGGAAGAAGGAGGAGGAGGAGGATGGAGGAGTGAGAGGGAGGAAGAGGGAGGAGGAGGAAGGAGGAAGAGGGAGGAGGAGGGAGAGGGAGGAGGGAAAGAGGAAGAGGGTAGGAGGAGGAGGAGGGGAGAGGAGGAGAAGGAGGGAGGAGGAGAAGGAGGAGGAGGGAGGAGGAGGGGATATGAGGAGGGAGGAGGCAGAGGGAGAAGAAGGAAGGAGGAGGAGGAAAGAGGGAGAGGAAGGAGGGAGAATGAGGAGGGGAGGAAGGAAAGGGAGGTGGAAGAGGAGGAGGAGGGAGGAGGAAAGAGGTAGGGGGAGGAGGAGATAGAGGGAGGAGGAGGAGGAAGGAAAGGGAGGAGGAAGAGGAGGAGAAGGGAGGAGGAGGGTGGAGGGAGGAGGAGGAGGTAGAGGGAGGAGGAGGGAGGAGGTAGGAGGAGGAGGAAGAGGGAAGAGGGAGAAGAAGGGAGAAGGAGGAGTGAGGATGATGAGGGAGAAGGAGGCAGGAGGAGGAGGAGGGAGGCAGGAGGAGGAGGAAGGATAAGGAGGGAGAGGGAGGAGAAGGGAAGATGAGGGAGGAGGGGTAGGAGGCGGAGGGAGTAGGAGGGAGGAGGATGGAGGAGGAGGGGAGAGGAAGAGGGAGAAGAAAGAGGGAGAAGGAGGAGGGAGTCGGGAGAGGGATGAGAGGGAGGAAGAAGGGGAGGAGGTAGAGGGAGGAGGAGGGAGGAGAAGAGAGGAGGAGAGAGTTCGCCATTCCGAATTCATACTCGTCTAGTTCTTCCCTTCTACACGACTGTAGATAACTTCCTTACACATAAAAAGATGAATTGTTATTGATATTGCCGTGGCATGGAGGAATATCAGCAGCAGAGTTGATCCAAAAAACCAAAGACTGAGATCTACGGAGAGCCATGAACGCCTACGCCAGCCGGCACGGCACTTGATGATGATGATTGCCGTGTGACGATTCTGTGTAGTCACGTAATTTTCTTCCCTTTCCCTAGCGTTTTGGTTCGGGGATTCTTTCATCATCATCATCATATATTTACGTACGTATTTTGGGAGGGGGAGGAGGGAGGAGGAGGAAGAAGAAAAAAAAACTATGACAGTTGACAGCTCTGGAATGAAAGGAAGGTGTGTAGAAAATTTCATCTCAATCGGATGGGCCGTTCGCGAACAAATAAAGGACATACATATTTACATATTTACATACATACACTTTGTTTTATAGATATAGATAATCTAAACTTATGTTCATTACTGTAGTTTGAGTGAGAGAGTGAGTGTGTGTGTGAATGAGAGACAGAATGAGTGAGCGTGAGAGTGAATGAGTGAGCGTGAGAGTGAATGAGTGAGCGTGAGAGTGAATGAGTGAGCGTGAGAGTGAATGAGTGAGCGGGAGAGTGAATGATTGAGCGTGAGAGTGAATGAGTGAGCGTGAGAGTGAATGAGTGAGCGTGAGAGTGAATGAGTGAGCGTGAGAGTGAATGAGTGAGCGTGAGAGTGAATGAGTGAGCGGGAGAGTGAATGATTGAGCGTGAGAGTGAATGAGTGAGCGGGAGAGTGAATGAGTTAGAGTGAATGAGTGAGCGGGAGAGTGAATGAGTGAGCGTGAGAGTGAATGAGTGAGCGTGAGGGTGAATGAGTGAGCGGGAGAGTGAATGAGTGAGCGTGAGAGCGAATGAGTGAGCTGGAGAGTGAATGAGTGAGAGTGTCTGTGTGTGGGAGTGAATGAGTGTGAGTGAATGAGTGAGAGTGAATGAGTGAGCGTGAGAGTGAATGAGTGAGCGTGAGAGTGAATGAGTGAGCGTGAGAGTGAATGAGTGAGCGTGAGAGTGATTGAGTGAGCGTGAGAGTGAATGAGTGAGAGTGAATGAGTGAGCGTGAGAGTGAATGAGTGAGCATGAGAGTGAATCAGTGAGCGGGAGAGTGAATGATTGAGCGTGAGAGTGAATGAGTGAGCGTGAGAGTGAATGAGTGAGCGGCAGAGTGAATGAGTGAGCGGACAGTGAATGAGTGAGCGTGAGAGTGAATGAGTGAGAGTGAATGAGTGGGCGGGAGAGTGAATGATTGAACGGGAGAGCGAATGAGTGAGCGGGAGAGTGAATGAGTGAGCGGGAGAGTGAATGAGTGAGCGGGAGAGACAGAATGAGTGAGCGTGAGAGTGAATGAGTGAGCGGGAGAGTGAATGAGTGAGCGGGAGAGTGAATGAGTGAGAGTGTGTGTGTGTGTGTGTGAATGAGTGAGAGTGAATGAGAGAGAGAGAGTGTGTGTGTGTGGTGTGTGTGTGTGTGGTGTGTGTGTGTGAGTGAATGAGTGAGAGTGAGAGAGAGAGTGTGTGTGGTGTGTGTGTGTGTGTGTGTGGGACGCGCTGGCATCTCTACTTTTACGTCACATACTTTTTATGTACACATTTTTCTCCATGTTTAGCCTTGTTTATGTTTACAACATTCATTTCACAATGTTTATTTTTCTTCCTATGTAAATGTATAATGCTCTTGATGAACGAAAGACGAGTGATTGGAAGGGCCGAATGTAAGACGGGCCTGCGCGCCCAATTTGTGACCCTAATAAAGTTGATTTGATTTGATTTGATTTGATTTGAACCGACCTGGGATGTCAGGTAAAGGATACAATCCCACTAAAGGGGGATTGAAATTGATTATCACTGGGCCGGCAAGTACACATGCTAACCCTTAACTATAGCGGCTGCCAAATTAGTATTTAGCTATAGATAAATACAATTTATATTTTTTTTTAAAACATGTCCAGCTAAGGCACTTCTTCCAATCATGGTTCTCCGTGTCGCCACTACAGCCAGTCAGGTATCCCTATTTCGCTCCTACAGCCAGTCATGCATCTCTATGTCATCCATACAGCCAGTCATGGCTCTCCGTGCCGCCCCTACCACCAGTCATGTATCTCAGTGTTGCCCCTACCGCCAGGCATGGCTCTCCATACCGCCCCAACCACCAGTTGTGTATGTCTATGTTGCCCTACCGCCAGTCATGTATCTCTTTATCGATCCTACCGCCAGTCATGTATTTCTATGTTGCCCTACCGCCAGTCATGTATCTCTGTGTTGCCCTACCGCCACTCATGTATCTCTATATCGCCCCTATTGCCAGTCGTGTATGTCTATGTTGCCCTACCGCAAGCCATGTATATCTATATCGCCCCTACCGCCAGTGATGTATCTCTGTATCGCCAGTCGTGTATCTTCATATTGCCCCATACCGCCAGTCATGTATCTCAGTGTCACCCCTACCGCCAGTCACGTATCTTTATGTCGCCCCTACCGCCACTCATATATCTCTATATCGCCCCTATTGCCAGTGATGTATCTCTGTATCGCCAGTCGTGTATCTTCATATTGCCCGATACCGCCAGTCATGTATCTCAGTGTCACCCCTACCGCCAGTCACGTATCTTTATGTCGCCCCTACCGCCAGTCATGTATCTCAGTGTCGCCCCTACCGCCAGTCACGTATCTTTATGTCGCCCCTACCGCCAGTCATGTATCTCAGTGTCACCCCTACCGCCAGTCACGTATCTTTATGTCGCCCCTACCGCCAGTCGTGTATCTTCATATTGCCCCATACCGCCAGTCATGTATCTCAGTGTCACCCCTACCGCCAGTCACGTATCTTTATTTCGCCCCTACCGCCAGTCATATATCTCAGTGTCGCCCCTACCGCCAGTCACGTATCTTTATGTCGCCCCATACCGCCAGTCATGTATCTCAGTGTCGCCCCTACCGCCAGTCACGTATCTTTATGTCGCCCCACACCGCCAGTCATGTATCTCAGTGTCGCCCCATACCGCCAGTCATGTATCTCAGTGTCGCCCCTACCATCAGTCACGCATCTTTATGTCGCCCCACACCGCCAGTCATGTATCTCAGTGTCACCCCTACCGCCAGTCACGTATCTTTATGTCGCCCCTACCGCCACTCATATATCTCTATATCGCCCCTATTGCCAGTCGTGTATCTCTATGTTGCCCTACCGCAAGCCATGTATCTCTATATCGCCCCTACCGCCAGTGATGTATCTCTGTATCGCCAGTCGTGTATCTTCATATTGCCCGATACTGCCAGTCATGTATCTCAGTGTCACCCCTACCGCCAGTCACGTATCTTTATGTCGCCCCTACCGCCAGTCATGTATCTCAGTGTCGCATCTACCGCCAGTCACGTATCTTTATGTCGCCCCTACCGCCAGTCATGTATCTCAGTGTCACCCCTACCGCCAGTCACGTATCTTTATGTCGCCCCTACCGCCACTCATATATCTCTATATCGCCCCTATTGCCAGTGATGTATCTCTGTATCGCCAGTCGTGTATCTTCATATTGCCCGATACCGCCAGTCATGTATCTCAGTGTCACCCCTACCGCCAGTCACGTATCTTTATGTCGCCCCTACCGCCAGTCATGTATCTCAGTGTCGCCCCTACCGCCAGTCACGTATCTTTATGTCGCCCCTACCGCCAGTCATGTATCTCAGTGTCACCCCTACCGCCAGTCACGTATCTTTATGTCGCCCCTACCGCCAGTCGTGTATCTTCATATTGCCCCATACCGCCAGTCATGTATCTCAGTGTCACCCCTACCGCCAGTCACGTATCTTTATTTCGCCCCTACCGCCAGTCATATATCTCAGTGTCGCCCCTACCGCCAGTCACGTATCTTTATGTCGCCCCATACCGCCAGTCATGTATCTCAGTGTCGCCCCTACCGCCAGTCACGTATCTTTATGTCGCCCCACACCGCCAGTCATGTATCTCAGTGTCGCCCCATACCGCCAGTCATGTATCTCAGTGTCGCCCCTACCATCAGTCACGCATCTTTATGTCGCCCCACACCGCCAGTCATGTATCTCAGTGTCACCCCTACCGCCAGTCACGTATCTTTATGTCGCCCCTACCGCCACTCATATATCTCTATATCGCCCCTATTGCCAGTCGTGTATCTCTATGTTGCCCTACCGCAAGCCATGTATCTCTATATCGCCCCTACCGCCAGTGATGTATCTCTGTATCGCCAGTCGTGTATCTTCATATTGCCCGATACTGCCAGTCATGTATCTCAGTGTCACCCCTACCGCCAGTCACGTATCTTTATGTCGCCCCTACCGCCAGTCATGTATCTCAGTGTCGCATCTACCGCCAGTCACGTATCTTTATGTCGCCCCTACCGCCAGTCATGTATCTCAGTGTCACCCCTACCGCCAGTCACGTATCTTTATTTCGCCCCTACCGCCAGTCATATATCTCAGTGTCGCCCCTACCGCCAGTCACGTATCTTTATGTCGCCCCATACCGCCAGTCATGTATCTCAGTGTCACCCCTACCGCCAGTCACGTATCTTTATGTCGCCCCTACCGCCAGTCGTGTATCTTTATGTCGCCCCATACCGCCAGTCACGTATCTTTATGTCGCCCCTACCGCCAGTCACGTATCTTTATGTCGCCCCTACCGCCAGTCGTGTATCTTTATGTCGCCCCTACCGCCAGTCACGTATCTTTATGTCGCCCCATACCGCCAGTCATGTATCTCAGTGTCACCCCTACCGCCAGTCACGTATCTTTATGTCGCCCCACACCACCAGTCATGTATCTCAGTGTCGCCCCATACCGCCAGTCATGTATCTCAGTGTCGCCCCTACCGCCAGTTACGTATCTTTATGTCGCCCCACACCGCCAGTCATGTATCTCAGTGTCGCCCCATACCGCCAGTCATGTATCTCAGTGTCGCCCCTACCGCCAGTCACGCATCTTTATGTCGCCCCACACCGCCAGTCATGTATCTCAGTGTCGCCCCATACCGCCAGTCATGTATCTCAGTGTCGCCCCTACCGCCAGTCACGTATCTTTATGTCGCCCCTACCGCCAGTCATGTATCTCAGTGTCGCCCCTACCACCAGTCACGTATCTTTATGTCGCCCCATACCGCCAGTCATGTATCTCAGTGTCGCCCCTACCACCGGTCGTGTATCTTCATATCGCCCCATACCGCCAGTCATGTATCTCAGTGTCGCCCCATACCGCCAGTCATGTATCTCAGTGTCGCCCCTACCACCAGTCGTGTATCTTCATATCACCCCATACCGCCAGTCGTGTAGCTTCATGTCACCCCATACCGCCAGTCGTGTATCTTCATATCACCCCCTACCGCCAGTCGTGTATCTTCATATCACCCCCTACCGCCAGTCATGTATCTCAGTGTCGCCCCTACCACCAGTCACGTATCTTTATGTCGCCCCATACCGCCAGTCATGTATCTCAGTGTCGCCCCTACCACCAGTCGTGTATCTTCATATCGCCCCATACCGCCAGTCATGTATCTCAGTGTCGCCCCTACCACCAGTCGTGTATCTTCATATCACCCCATACCGCCAGTCGTGTATCTTCATATCGCCCCATACCGCCAGTCGTGTAGCTTCATGTCACCCCATACCGCCAGTCGTGTATCTTCATATCACCCCATACCGCCAGTCGTGTAGCTTCATATCACCCCCTACCGCCAGTCGTGTATCTTCATATCGCCCCATACCGCCAGTCGTGTATCTTCATATCACCCCCTACCGCCAGTCGTGTAGCTTCATGTCACCCCATACCGCCAGTCGTGTATCTTCATATCGCCCCATACCGCCAGTCGTGTATCTTCATATCACCCCCTACCGCCAGTCGTGTATCTTCATATCACCCCCTACCGCCAGTCGTGTATCTTCATGTCACCCCATACCGCCAGTCGTGTATCTTCATATCACCCCATACCGCCAGTCGTGTATCCTCATATCACCCCCTACCGCCAGTCGTGTATCTTCATATCACCCCATACCGCCAGTCGTGTATCTTCATATCACCCCCTACCGCCAGTCGTGTATCTTCATATCACCCCCTACCGCCAGTCGTGTATCTTCATATCACCCCATACCGCCAGTCGTGTATCTTCATGTCACCCCATACCGCCAGTCGTGTATCTTCATATCACCCCCTACCGCCAGTCGTGTATCTTCATATCACCCCCTACCGCCAGTCGTGTATCTTCATATCACCCCCCTACCGCCAGTCGTGTATCTTGATATCACCCCCTACCGCCAGTCGTGTATCTTCATATCACCCCCTACCGCCAGTCGTGTATCTTCATATCACCCCCTACCGCCAGTCATGTCACCCCATACCGCCAGTCATGTATCTCAATGTCGCCCCTACCACCAGTCATGACTCTCCGCGGCTCCCCCACCGCCAGTCATGTATCTCAGTGTCGCCCCTACCGCCAGTCGTGTATCTTCATATCGCCCCATACCGCCAGTCATGTATCTCAATGTCGCCCCTACCACCAGTCATGACTCTCCGCGGCCCCCCCCCCCCCACCGCCAGTCATGAATCTCCGTGGCCCCCCTACCGTCGGTTATAGTTCCTGTGGCTTCCCTAACGTTAGTCATATCAATGGCTCCCCTACCCTCAGGCATATATCTCTATTGCGCCCCTACCATCAGCCATGGCTCCCCATAGTGTCCCTACCCCCAGCCACGGCCCCCCAGCCCACAGGCTGAAAACCGCAGATATAGAGTAATACTTCACATAACTACGAAAATCAGCTGTTGATAGAGCACAAGAAATGAAATCTCTCTCAAAACTCAAAATAACTCCTGACATGCAATTCAAGACATAACATGTTGACTTTATCATCATACTTTTATTCTGTGTTTTCATATTCATGACAGTAATGAAATACATCAAAAATACAATATGAATACTAAACGTACTTTGACTATCACTGTCTAAATAGCCATGTCATAGAACCGCCGCTGTAGACACATCAGCGTTATATGATATCAGCATTGATACAACACTGTTGAACTGACAAAGTCCGAATACAAAAATACACTAGTTGTACGAGATTGGTCACACCACAACGCTGGTACAATCATGGAGAAGGGCGGTATTTACATATACGATTTAATAGAAAGAATAGCTTATTAACTAATAATTATTTTAAGTACTTTATTAATATTTTGTTTTCGTAGTTGCATAGTAATTCTGATTATTATTGTATATCAACATAATCGGGAAGTGGAACTGTTCAGCTTTACAAGAACAGTCGCAAGTGGAAACAATGGACTTTGTGACTAGAAGGACTCACTCAGCACACGAACACCCCCCACCCCCCAAAAATAAATAAATAAATAAATAAATAAATAAATAAATAAATAAACACCTATAACAAGATTAGAAAACTACAAAACAGTCACTTATCTGCAAATGTATCATTGGCTTTCTTGTAGTTTAAAAAAACAATATAGTTGTGTTAATGTTTTTGTGTGCAAATGAAGGCTTTCTAACCGCAACGTACACATTGTGACCGTGTTCTTATAAATATGACCAGCTCCATTTTCCGCTGTTGTTGATTTACTCGGTATAGTTTTACAGCAAATGCAGCTCAGCCCATGTCCTTACGGCTAGTGTGAATTTCATTTTTTAGACAAGGGTTGCAGTCTGGTCAAAGTCTCTGAAGGCTTCAGTAGACTAAACCAGCAATAAACATGGGGAAACCATAACGACTGTTGAGTTAACCGCTCCGACTTTTCTTTTTAGTCAAACTCCGGGGAGGCACTCTGGTGAAGTGAAGACTAGGGCCACAGAATTGAGGCAGAACTGAGCTTGATGACTTCAGCTCATCAGATTAGCAGATCTTAGAAAAACGTTACATGGAAAATGCCACTGTAATAATAAAGGGGTGTTTCGGTACAGGCGCACAGGGCGAAGTCTAACTACATAATGGTAGTCTTATAGAACAAACTGTGTCACCATCTCTCTCTCTCTCTCTCTCTCTCTCTCTCTCTCTCTCTCTCTCTCTCTCTCTCTCTCTCTCTCCTCTCTCTCTCTCTCAGAAAGTCGAAGTTCGAATGCAATAAGTGCAGACGTCCCCGGAGGTGGAGTGGCTAAGAGGTATGGCGTCCAACTCTATCTCGAGAAGACTGGGTACTAATCAAAGCCGAATATGTTGTGTTCCTATATGAACCTGGGATTGTCAGTAGGATGCCGTTCTTGTGTATAGGCGAAAGTCTATGGTGACCGTTAAGCGCATTCCAAAATTCCCCGATTGTTGGAAATCGAAAAGAGCGGGCCAGTTACTCACTGCCCTGTTTAAATGCCAATAGCAATATCATTTACACGCCAAACACAGATTAAACAAAAAAAAAAAAAAAAAAACGTTACAGTGTGACAAATACATTCACATGATAGGCACTCGCAGAAACAGAGGAAAGAAGTAGAAATTAGAGGACAAACTAGACGATATAAAAATTAAAAGCTATAGTGACCACGCCACATTTTGAATTTCGAACTTGTCACCTCCAAAACACAGGAACACCCTTGGGTCAAAACCCTTAGGCCAACACATCCGACTTTAACGTGCGTTTTTTTAACCAGGTTAGCATTCCTGGGTACCACAATATACTAGTCCAGGCCTTTAGACCTTCAGTGTCAAGAACACTGTGTAGCTAACATCGTATGGTTCTCCAGTCAAAATATCGAACATAGGAGAATATAGGTAGACGTTGCTGAAGTGTTGTTGACACCGATCATCATCATCATCATCATCATCATCACGTAGGATGTCGACAAGCGAGGGGCGTGTTATTTCACAATCTTACACGATTACCAGAGTCGTAGACCAGCTCTGTGTTCTTGTCTCGACCATGCTATGTAGTTAAGCCATCCAGATGTTTACTTCTTTGCCTTCCCTTTGTTCTTTTCCCCTCAATTTTGCCAGTTGTCACCAAGTTCTCTAATTTATGTCTTCTCATAAAATGCCCCAAAAATGTTTGACTGCATCTAATTTCTTTCATCAGTTTAAGTGTTAATCTGCTTCTTGTAGGACTTGCTCATCGGTTTTCTGTCTATGGTATTCTAGCATTTCCCTTAGAAACCACGTTTCCACTGCCATTAGATATTTTTCAGCTTGTCTGCTCATTGTTCAGTTTCACTATTCACTTTACAGGGTGGTTTGTAAATATAGACTCATTGATATACTAACAACCTGCAGAATCTGTGTAATCTGGGAGGGTGTTATCTTTAGATATCTTAATATATCAGTGGGACACGGTGACCATGATCTGAAGTTGACTCCATTTGACAAAATGTCTTAGAATGCTCCACGTTCCCATTATAAAGAAGAATTGTAATGAAACTGACTGCTCATGGCGCTGATGTATTGAATGACTGTGGTGACGACACAGCCTGACTATGTGTGACAGCAAAGTTATTAGAATCACAAATTAGTTTGGTCCCTGCTCTGCAAGAGTGTGTTAGGGGAAGTATAGATAAATATGCAACATCAGGTGTCTGACCTGGTTTTGCCAAGGCAGTTTGGATGTTTGATTTGTATCTTAGAATAAAGAATCGTCTCACAGTCAGCTATCCTCCAGATGTTATTCATTTGTCCTGCAAAGCTTGTAATGTCTTAACTCACTAACTACTACACAAAACACCCTTCTATATCATGGAAGTCCATGGAATGGTCGCTTGTCTGAGATTTGAACCCTTTCCTCTTTCACCAGTCATCCTCCAATGGATGCCAGCACTTTTAAAGATCAAATGACTTGAACGCTGAAGCACTGTACTTGAGAGTTGAGACTCAGATGAAGTTTCACCAACCAAAGTGACAAAACATGATTACAGAATATAATGCATACATATCATCTTTAATAAAACCCTGTTATTCAAGAGAAGTGTAAGGAGTAAATTTAGAGATTATCACTGAATGTGAACATCCCATGCATTAAATAAAGAGATTATCACTGAATGTGAACATTCCATGCATTAAATAAACACACAAATCAAACAATCATGTCTGCACACAACGTATATGGGAAAGGTCTACATGTACTGAATAGAATAGCAACACTCTTCAAATAGGAGCCGCCTACCCGCCGGGTTCGAGGTTATACGTTTGAATCCCTTCTAGTGCTGTAATTTATCTCCTCATTGATCTGGGCTCCTAGATGATCCAGCCTAATAGGAGCATCAGGAAATTGTCTGGGAAGTAAAGGCATCCGGCAGGACACTGACCATATCACAAATGGACAGTCAATATAATTATAGTCTAAAAATAGCGGGTTAGCAAAATATACCCAATAGGTTTGACAGCATGAAATAGGTCATTTCTTTATAACTGTATTCTTCCATTACTGCATGACTGTACTCTTCCATTACTGTATGACTGTACTCCTCCATTACTGTATGACTGTACTCCTCCATTACTGTATGACTGTACTCTTCCATTACTGTATGTCTGTACTCTTCCATTACTGTATGACTGTACTCTTCCATTACTGTATGACTGTACTCTTCCATTACTGTATGACTGTACTCTTCCATTACTGTATGACTGTACTCTTCCATTACTGTATGTCTGTACTCTTCCATTACTGTATGTCTGTACTCTTCCATTACTGTATGACTGTACTCTTCCATTACTGTATGACTGTACTCTTCCATTACTGTATGTCTGTACTCTTTCATTACTGTATGACTGTACTCTTCCATTACTTTATGACTGTATTCTTCCATTACTTTATGACTATTCTTCCATTACTTTATGACTGTACTCTTCCATCACTTTATGACTGTACTCTTCCATTACTTTATGACTACTCTTTCATCACAAAGGATGCTATTTGAGGTCATACATAAGTTTGGACTTGTGTGAGCCATTTCAGTTTGCCTGTGGTATGTGGAGAGGTAAGTTGTTTGTATACAGTGGTACTGAAATGAGATAAAACAAGAAAAGGTTGGGAGAGGGGGGAATAATAACATAAAGGCACTTCATATAAATATATATATACACATCGACCATGTCAAAATGATTTTAATGCATTGTATTCAATCGTGTTTACAGGGAAATAGCAACAGGAATTATATGACAAAATATCATTATTAGTGTGTTATTGTATTTGTGATCTCGCAATCATCTGTGATATATATACATTTAAATATAAACAGAGACAAAACAGATGATTACATGAAGTGTAAAGGGTAAAGGATGCAAGCTGTTCTGTGACCAACTGTAATGAAAACAAATACAATTATGTACAAAAAGTTACAGGAACTCAAGAATAAAGGTTGCACAATGCTTATGTATACATTATGGTTTTAAACTGCTAAGTACACCACAAAAATATGTTCAAACTATGCAAAATGCTTTGATTGTGTGATTAGAGGCTATGATTTTGATCAGCTCAGACAGAAAAGTTTATAACTGGGAATGTTGTTTCTTTGGTCCACCAATTTTCCCCTCACAAAAACTACAACTTAAAATAGTAACTGTTGCATTGATGCATATACACTCTGTAACATGTTCTTATCTGATCAACAGATATAATTGTAAATTAACATTAAAAAGTCTCTTTATTTCTAGAACTTTCTTTAACCATAATTCTCTCCTCTTGGTAAATTATAACAATAACATAAACATTTTTCAGTTAATATATTTATATATACAGATTAAAGTTTATTTAAAAATTATACGGAGCAAATGAAAAGTCAGAACTTGAAATCATCAGCTGCAGTTGCTCAAAGTAACATGGGCAGATTTCTTCAGAAATTGATAAATAAATAATTAATGATATAAACAATGAAGACATGATCCTGTTTGTCCAGCAACAAAGTTGAGATAGAATTGTTTTGAAATATCTGGCAAGATGTTCATACCAACACTGATTTCACCAAAAACCGTCATAAGCGGGGAAAAGGAAGTTCTTTTTTAAAAAAAGGCATGCATATGTACCAAGATATAACAGATATACAGAGTGACCTTACATGTGAAAAACTTAAATAATATAAATTAAATACAAATTATTATTTTTGATAGACTCGGCATCAACAATAAATTTTCTGAATTTAAACTGTTTCCTTATAGTAAAGTAGGAAATGTTGAGTAAACAAATCTATTACAACTGCCAAAAGTAGTCAATAAAATAAAAGTAATACATTCTGGTAAAGAGTTTTGTAAAACATTGGTCACATCTTTAATTGCCTGTTGGGCAAGTTTACAATAAAGCAGACCAAATATAAATTTATTTTGCAAAATGTTAATAGAGTGTGGAAGGAAGATTACACGCACATACATACATAGATACACACACATAAATTAATTATCTTTGTGTATTTATTATGGTAGCTAAATTGTAAAGTATATTTATCACCGTTTTGTAGAATAGGTTTACAGGTAGCTCTTCATAGGGAAAGATAAAATATGTGCTGCAAGTTCACAACACGAGTTCAAGGCGTCTTACAATGACAGTAACAGAATATACACACTTATATACAGATTTCAGGGATGTCTTTTGACATGGATTTCGTTAACCAGCCATTTAAAGACAGATTAACATATACAAATTAGTGCTTCTTCTGTTTTGATTTAGTGAACCATGTTGAACCAAAGCTCAAACAAGCAACATGGATGCTCGTGATCAACAAGTACCAAACTTGTTGACAACGGTAATCATGCACTTCCAGTAGATAAAGTATGCAGTGTGCATCTTCGTGTGCTTCATGTTCATGTATCTTCATACATCTTCTCCGTCCTTGGTGTTCTGGATGAATTCTATTGAAGACATCCCTCCATGCCATCATCCTAGGTATCTTCCCAAATCATCATCCTAGGTATCTTCCCAAACCATCATCCTAGGTATCTTCCCAAGCCATCATCCTAGGTATCTTCCCAAGCCATCATCCTAGGTATCTTCCCAAGCCATCATCCTAAGCCATCTTCCCAAACCATCATCCTAGGTATCTTCCCAAGCCATCATCTTAGGTATCTTCCCAAGCCATCATCCTGGGTATCTTCCCAAGCCATCATCCTAGGTATCTTCCCAATCCATCATCCTAAGCCATCTTCCCAAGCCATCATCCTAGGTATCTTCCCAAGCCATCATCCTAAGCCATCTTCCCAAGCCATCATCCTATGTATCCTCCCAAGCCATCATCCTAGGTATCTTCCCAAGCCATCATCCTAGGTATCTTCCCAAGCCATCATCCTATGTATCCTCCCAAGCCATCATCCTATGTATCCTCCCAAGCCATCATCCTAGGTATCTTCCCAAGCCATCATCCTAGGTATCTTCCCAATCCATCATCCTAAGCCATCTTCCCAAGCCATCATCCTAGGTATCTTCCCAATCCATCATCCTAAGCCATCTTCCCAAGCCATCATCCTAGGTATCTTCCCAAACCATCATCCTAAGCCATCTTCCCAAGCCATCATCCTATGTATCCTCCCAAGCCATCATCCTATGTATCCTCTCTAGCCATCATCCTAGGCCATCAAAAACCATTTCTTTCAATATGCTGCTTCTGCCGCTCATTTTTTTCAGTCATGATAATGTCGTCCAATTCTTCTCTTCTCATTGAGTGACCAAAGAACATTGTTACTTCTTATAGTTGTTTATACTGTTCTACTTTCATTAGCCTCTTCCAGGGACTCATTTTTAGTTACTTTGGCAGTCCCAGGTATTCATAACATTCTTCTCAGAAGGTTGCATTCCTGGTCTGTTAAGTTGTTTAATATGTGAGATCTGACAACTATCTGAGGTCCTGTCTATTTATCATTCTTTGCTTATTTGTGAATGCTTGTAATGGGAATGATTAGCGTCTATACCATACATTTTCTGAAAAAAATTGGAGCATCCACGAATTTGCCAGCAATTTTGAGATGTGGATTCTTACTACCAATCAAGAATTAAGTTCTTAGAAGTTCTATGACAAAACAACCATTTATAAAGATGATACACCTGTCACAATAACAAACTCTTCTCACTTTAACCGACCTATATTTCTAAAGAATTTTTACAGTTTTGTCTTCTTCATCTCAGACAGTACAGTTCTTCACCAAGTTAGGCTTAACTAACCCATCTTTCACATCCCACCCATCCTTCATCTTCCACCTATCCTTCACCTTCTGTCTGTAGTCCATGCCATGTGTATAGGAAAATTTCCAGTGTTTTCAGCCACACTAAAATAAACTTAATGCTAGCTGCCATTTGTGGAATTTCCTGTCCTTTTTTTTTTCAAGTTTCCAGATACACAAAATAATAATAATAATATTACGCAGTCCTTATGTCTCCAGGCATCCATGCCGTAACAGTTCCAGTGATGATGACGATCACTATTTGGAAATGACAGCAACTAGTTTGTTTGGCACCAATATTTTAAAAACTGACCACTGGCACTGTTGTTCACAACACCTCATTGAATTCCACAATATAGTAAAGTAATTGTGGACTTTTTGTCACAATGTCATAAAATTAAAGTGTGAACATTTTCTTGTATTACACTGTTTCTGACTAAACCATATTTTTCTATGCACATGGCATGGTACTTTTAACATTTTTCTATTGATAAAACTCTTCTATAATTTATAAAATACACAGCTCTCTTGATGCACTTTTCTATTGTTAAAACTTCTATATGTTATAAAAATTGCAGATATCTTGATTCACTTTTCTAATGTTAAAACTCTCCTAAACTTTATTTAATATATTTCTCTTTGAGATAACACCTCCCGTTTTAATATCCAATAAAATCATAACACACTATGAAAATTTTTTTAACCTTTTCCTCATCACATTGGTACCTTAACATGCATTCACTGAATATAACTTCAAATCACCAAGCTTTGCTATAATTCCCACATATTTATTTGAGATATTGCTTCCAGACAGAAATATGACCATTTTTCTTTTGTTTAGCAAAATCAGTGTTATCCCTCAAACTTCAGCAATGGGTGCTTCACACCGGTTCTCTTAGACGAAATACTTCATAAAATTATTTTGTTTCTATCTTTGTTTTCTCAGATATTGTGGAATATATTCTCCCAACCCTCTAAACATTATACAGTATTTGTAAAATAAAACCATCATTCAGAAGGTGGACAAATAGAAATTATATACATTTTGTTTACATTTAGTTTTGTTACTAAAATGTTTATATGCGTTATATTGTTTCTCTTTCACCGTTTTCCCTTGAAGTTTCACACTAACAAGGTTGAATAACCAAAAGAAACCCATGGATGACATGCTCACTACCCAGTATATACTCAGTCAAAAGAAAGAGATGCATTGGACAGATCCTTCCTTGATCTCACATGACTACTGACCCTCTGTGCGGAGGAAATAGGCACTGGGGCTTCCATCAAGTTACAGAAAGCCCATAGAGGAATTTGAAAGCAGCACTTTCATTTTAGACCTGTGCTAACAAAGAAGACAATGCTGTGGACTTTTCTTGTTTTCTTTTGCACGTGTAGAGCTTCATTTCCAAACTTGAGGCCGTAATCTACCCATGACCTCTACATTCCTTGCTAGAAATGGACGGATAAGTAAAGTACGCTATTAAAGAAGGCGATAATGCTTGTAGGTGTGTATTCCGAGGGAGAATAGAAGAGGAAATGTTTATGAACAGCTTTGTTTCATTGGGCAGCTAATGTTTACCTACATCCGGTTTGCTGTGTTACTGCTGAAGTATCATCCCTTCATAGGTTCTCAAACAACCACGTCTATATCTTCTATCAATTTGGCAGTCCTCATTTAGTTTTCTCCTGTCATAAAATTGGACAAGGCTGCAGTAATGCATTGCAGCTCTCATGGGGCTGACAATAGCACAGTGACGGACAGTAGTGCAGTGACTGACAGTAGTACAGTGATGGACAGTAGTACAATGATTGACAGTAGCATGCTGACCATCCAGTAGTGTTGCAACAGCAGTTCAAGTTAGTTGTGCTTTACAGGACAGTGCAATCAACCTCAGCATTGTTTGGGCGGTTTTAAATGTACAATGTCAGTTCAGTCGGCCAGCATTAGTAGGACATTATAATGGTCTTTCCAGCTGGCTTTCTGTGGCTGCGCTGTTCAGGTTTCCCCGCTGTCCATGTGTCCCTCCCATTTGATCAATGATACATATATACGTTATACTGTTGAACTCCTGGTATCATTCGATTCAATTTAGTTTGGCAGAAACAATGTACTGCAAAATTCGGCCTATTCACTCAGAATGTAGACAGTGTTGACAAGTAGCAATTATACACCTGTCCAATCACACAGAAACCACACAGGTTAGTATATTTGATCTGTGACATATTTACATAACCATGTCTTAAATTCCACACTGCGGTTGCCATGAGATCCTGCTCTGGCTGCTTCTGTGACAGAAGGCTTAGATCCTTCAAATATGGAATTCGGCATGTTTGTGCTGAGGAAATCATTGCCAAACAGGGGAAATCATTGCCAAACAGGTAAAATCATTTTGTTACTTGAAATTCTAGTCAATGTTGTGAAATCCAAGCCAAAAGCTAATTAAAGTCCCCAACGTTTAGCATGTTTGTAGTGTGGAAAGTGGTCATTGCCAAACAGGTAACATAATTTTGTTACTTGACAATCACGTCAATGTCCTAGTCAATATCCATCTCAGAAGCTAATGAACAGCTGGAGCTTCATCAGACACTGCTCTCAATGCCCTGCAGACGTGGCTGCAGGATCCGGAGTGACACACCTTCGTTAAGATCCTGCTCAAACTCCAGCAACTGCCCCATGAAGTTAAAGTTTGGAGAGATGATAGCCCGCTTTCCCTTCACGAACTTGTAGGCGTCAGCCATGGACATTCTGGTGTGCTTGAGCAGATAGGCAATGGTGATGGTGGCGGAGCGAGACACGCCGGCGTGACAGTGGATCAGCACTTTAGCGTTGTTCTGACGACCATCATCTGAAACGGAGAAATGACATATACGTGAGTTTTCATTGAGGTGTATAGCATGCAGTGATCAGTTAACTGACTAGTAAAGTAACGGGCCCTTTTGCCCGCCTGTGGGAGTATTGTTTAGTGCTACTTCCCTATTCTGTATAGACCTATAGGCACTCGATGGGTGGTGTGGTCAGTGTCGACCTATCCTTCTTCGCCCCCTGGACACTCCCTGGCTCCCATTTTAGGCTGGATACACCTGGGAGCCAAGGTAAGTTAAAAAATAAAGAATTCTGACACGGCTGGGATACGAACACAGTACGGGATGATATGCAAGTATGCTTGCTACTGAGCCACCGCGGCTTTGCTAAGTGGTCTCCAAATTAGCTTCTTTTGGCCATTGTGCGTGTTCCAACTATTGGCTCATTTGATGAAGCCAATTGATCCTCTCGCTCGTTACTCCGACACGTACCAGTCTATCCATGTAAAGTCTTTATAAGAGAAAAGTGTCTATACTTAGTATTCACTCACGCCATATGCACCCATTTTAAGCATCACGCATATCAGACTGACAGTCACACACTATGATTGTATGTGCGGGTATGTGATTGTATGTGCGGGTATGTTTTTGTATATTTGTGTAGACACCCACGCATATATTTAAAAAAAAAAAAAAACGTATTGAAAAGTAGGGCACCAGACGACACGTAACCACACATAATATTTCCATTAAACAGGCCCCAGCTGGGACTTGTTTCCCACATGGCGGCTGACTGTATGACTTAAACACGGGAGCGATATAACGCACGACTGCAGACCATGCAGTTTGGCAATGTCAACCAGGGTCCACTTAAATGGCATTACCGCGACCGGGAGAGACAAGCTAGAGGACTGTGAGCCAGGCAGGAGTGTCCTCATCTGTCAGTCAGAGTCCCTGGTGCCGATGGCAGATTAAAACACATGTGTCACGTGCACCGGATGCTAGATTGCTGGCAGGACACAAACATTGTCTGTAGTTTTTTTTTTTTTATTTTGTGTTGGTTCGCTTTGAACTCACGCGTAGTCCATAGTGTGCTATTGCTTCTAGTGCACTGGACTGATTTTTGCACGTGGATTAGCTTTCCCTGTAGTACGTTTGATATGGCGGATGGGTAGGCATGTGTTTGTGTGTGTGTGTGATTGTGTGTCTTTATGTCGGTGCGTCTGCGCTTGTCTGGGCGTCTGTGCTTGTCTATCTGTATGTCTGTGTTAGTTTGTGTGTGAGTGTTTGTATGTGTTCGTGTCTGTGTGCATTTCTGTGTTCATCCACCTGTCTGCGTGCGTAATCGCGGTCTCCACCTTTTTTCTGTCCCCACCGCAATCGCTCTCCTCATTCTTCGAGGTTAGTCTTGTGCTATCTTTCTCTTTCTTTCAATCGCCTACCCATCTGCCGCCCCCCAGTCATACACACCACAAAAACACACACCACACTACACACACAACACACACACCACACTACACACACAACACACACACACACACACACACACACACACACACACACACACACACACACACACACACACAAACGTGTATGAATGTGGAAAAAAACAAAAACAGAAGGTAGGCGATAGAAGGAAAAAGAAAGATGACGCAAGACTAACGAAGACGCATGAGGGAGAGCGTCTGCGGTGGGGACAGAAACAGGTGAGGACAGAGGAAGGTGAAGACAGGGTAACAAACGATAGAGAGCGAGAGAGAGAGAGAGAGTGAGAGAGAGAGAGAGAGAGAGAGAGAGAGAGGAGGTCTACAATGTGGGGAGGTGTAGATGTGGGGAGGTGTAGATGTGGGGAGGTGTAGATGTGGGGTGAAAGATGATGGCAGGAATATCTATTGCGATGCCAGTCAGCATGGCCGAACATATACGAGCGCTCGTTCTTAAACATTCGGTGCGCTGATGCTGAGGTAGCCGCTTCAATTCCCACGGAGATCAGCTTTATTAAAATGTTAACTTCTCGTCCTTGACTTAAGGAGGAAATTACAAGTACCTCAGAAGTCGGAGTGGGTTCTTCGCCTGATGGCGAGGGACACTCGTAATAATAGAGAAAGAGATCCCACACGCAACAACCATTAGGTCCAAAGCGAGCGAGAACTTAAAACAAATATATTGCCAGAAATCAATGAAGACAGGTGGATGCGTGAAGGGAAGCGGAAGGCAAAAGATGGAGGAAAGAAGAGAAAGGTCGTCGTGTTAGATAAGGAAGTGATCTTTCGTGATTAGAGTCAACGGGTCTAACAGGTTTGCAGAATGGCCACAGGGCACAGCCGTGAAGTTCGTTGTTAACTTGTTTCTGACTCGGTAAACAGGACGTAGAAATCAAGCGAGTTGGTCGCAACATCTCGTGAAGAACAATGTCGACGTAACGTATCCTGTTATATTTGCTATTAGAATACCTCTCCCCTCTATTTCTCATTCATTCATTCACTCACACAGACAGACGGACTATACACACACACACTGATCACGGAATGTGTCATGTCGTTAGGTACCGATAGTTCTTGGAAAAGATGACCAACCCTATACTGAGATCGAACCCGACACCTGCTGAGCCTGAGCCGGTCGACCTAACCTCTCAGCCACCCACACTCCACCCACCCAAGGTAGTCACACGACAGGTGCTGTAGCTGGAATGTGAAGTATTAGGCCTTTACATATTCTGTGCCACAACACAATGATTCAGTTCTCACCCTCATAGTCTTGCCTTCCCACAATTCACGAGCAAGTCTGAAATGTATTCTGTACTCATTGTCTGAGAGCCTTACTTGTCGGCAAATATAAATCTGGCACAGCTGGAGCTTAAACCCAAACCAATGACCCGGTAAACAAACGCCGCAACCACTATGCCACAAGCTTCTAGTTTTTTCCTTATGGTAAATATACTACTTTGTTAGTAGATTTGATATTGCGTTAGTAAATATCTGCCCAGGTTGTACATTTAGTATTGTGACATTTTTGCTACATTTGATAAAATACTAACAATGGTATAAATATAATATTGTGGTAGTTTTACTGATAAAGATACTGGGTCTCAGATTGGATGTTTGTGATAATATTGACAGTTTGTTTACAATAATAAACATACTCCCCTCTGGGTGACAATGATGATAATACACCGGCTGCGAAAGATAACGACAGCTGCAGCGTTCCCGCCACGCTGACAACCGTCTTGAAAACACGAAATCACCAACGTGTTCCCACGGACAAATCTCTGCCAGCAGATGTGCCTTAAACGTGAGTTAGTCACTAACTGGGGAGATTGTGTGCGCATCTAGTCACAGTGCTCACGCTGGGACACGTGGCATGCCCCCTCAGCGCTGATTCAGCCATGATGTGGCATTTCCCCCCAAGTATAATCCTCCACCAATAAAGGATTACAGAAATATCGTCTGCGAGATGATGCAAATCCCCTGTAACAAGGACAACCTTGGAAATATCCAGATAATACGTCTGGTTATTCAACACTATTGTTAAGTACAGCATTACTTGTTTTTATATGAAAGAATCAAAATCTTCATCCTTTTCGTTCCTCTTTTGGCAGTACAGGGAAGTAGATTTTATCAGTATGATGCAAGTCTTCGAAATGCCGCCCCTTACATGTATTTTTTTTCTTTTTCTTTATTCCAATTCTTGAGAAGAATGGCCCCGTTCAATCGTCGACTGTATCTATTTCGTTATAGTCCAGGCCCTTATGTTGTATCTCGTTCTTCTTTTTTCGTAAATGGAAATGCTTATATTTTTTTCCCTTTAAAAATGCCGCCTTCTTACGGTGCCGCCTGATGAGGCCACCTCTCTGTCTCATAGCATGGCACGGTCATGCTGTTTTGACGGAAGTGCGTCACACTTAGGTATTCACGTCAACAGCCAGTGTGTCCGACTTCGGTATACATTTTGATACAGTTTGTTTCCTCTAGACCAGTGGTTCTCAAACTTTTTTGGCCCATGCACCCCTTCACCATATGTTCAGAATGTCACCCCCACCTCTTTATTTCATATTTCCTCCCTATAAATCCTCCCTCCCGTTACACAGTATACGTAAAAATGGAAGCTAACTTTAATAACACATAGTAGAACACGCCAAGACGTCTTCGTAAAACGTGATTTGCGGGTTTACTTACGTTATAAAGCGAATTCCAGAAGGATGAGAAGTACAGAACCGTAAAGTATGGAGGGAAAAACAATGTCAAGTAATCGGTCCTTGTATTAACACGATCTTGAAATAATCTACCCCCCCCCCCCGTGGAAACTTTGAACCCCCCCCCCCCCACCCCGGTGGGGGGGGGGATGAATTCCCCACCGGTTGAGAACCACAGCTCTAGACAGTTTCCTTCCAAGGTAATGGACACTATCCGTAGGTAGGTTTTTCTTTCCTAACAATTTTGCCTAGTTCCAGGCGTTACGGTCTATTCTTTGCGATTCGGAACTGGCGTGGGATTTTTAACGCGCACAACTGGTTTTGCTTTTTCTCCTTGTAACCATTATCGAATAAGGCTAGGTATTCGATCTCACTGCCCAAGAGATCAGAGGAGCGTGTGATTTCATTAGATATCAATGTTTCAAGAACAAATTCCCATCCCTGTGCTGGGAACGAACGTGGCACCTCCTGGGCCTATAGCGGACACCGTAACCTCTCAGCCACGACTTCCTCTAAACAATTAAAATAATAATACGCGGGCCTTCTCTTGCAGGTCTCAGTCTCGTCGAGGTAGAGGGGCGTGTATATCCCAAGTATCGTCGAGGTAGAATGGCGTGTCTATCCGAAGTCTCGTCGAGGTAGAAGGGCATGTCTATCCCAAGTATTGTCGAGGTAGAGGGGCGTGTCGAAGGCAGGTATCAGACCACATATATGTCACAAAATGAAACCGTGTGTTTATCCGGTTGATTATTACAGAGGATTTTCGGATTAAGCGGACGATCGACCAGCGACATCTATTTGTACTAACAGAGTAAACACAGTTGTACAGGTTACATCGTGTCAGCCCATAAACACATTTGGTGGGGAGGGAGAAGGATATGGAATGGTTCCGTTTGTCATCTATACTGCCGGACATCAGACGGAAATGGCTGCTGGGATTGTCACCACGGAACAGAAGAGTGACAAGTTTGTCAACATTTGAATGCAGATGGAAGCCGTGAGATCACAGGGGCAGATGTAAAACGGAAGTACCTAGTACGGAAAACAGTGCATCTGTCAATTCTTGGTTTCCGGAACATCAAGATGATTGGCAGCTTGGTATCGAAACTCTTTGTTGGGAGTTTACAGAAACTAGCTGGCTTGTTTTGAGAATCTAGGCAATTACTGACAACTTTGACAGGATTCAAGCCAGGAAAATAGTTCTTGACAGGGGATGATTTGCCACTGTGCCACCTGTGTGGGGGAGTAAAGGATAACGTCACGTGGACAACTTTGGTAGTTTGCCATATAAACTCGAGTTGAGATCAACTAGGGGGGAGTTGACCAAGAACCGTGGATTATGATGGACGTGTTTGTGGGAGAGCTCTACAGTGTTAGATTAATTTAAGATTAACTAGCATGTGCCGTTATGGCAAAGTGTAGTAGCCATCCCGGGAATGAGGCGGTTTTTACATAAGGTTCCCTACCAGATCCAAGGAAACTCAACAAGTTTTTGGGAAAAAATCAAATCCAAAAGGGAAGAACACCAGATCAAGAGTCAATAAAGTTGCATACAGAAACATAACTTACGCTAGAAGGAAATTGATTCATCAAAGAGAGTGATGCATACTGATGCACCACACAGCATTAGACAGTAGTAACGAACCGAGAACCGGCTAAGAGTACCTAGTTAGTACAGCAACAATTAACATTAGAAATTAGCACTTATGGACTGAATGGTTCGATGTGCAACGAGGATGACCTGTCGACTAACTAACTAACTAACTAACTGCGTACACACTACAAAAGACTTGTGCAGTTTGTTAAGGAACATTAGGAACGGACATGGTGTAGAGTGCAACCGGTCCATGATTAACTGTTAATACCACCGGTGTCTATTTCGGATGTTCATGAAATTGGATTACCAGAGGTCTACCGAGGCAAAGCAGTATCCGGCAAGATGGTTTCGGCAACGGGTGAGAAGTACATGTTCTGACGTAACGTGCTGTGGTCTATCTTTGCTGGGATCAGCTGACTGGGTTGCTGTCTGAGAGTCAGAGTCTACACACTTTATAGAACACGTCACACATTTTCTTCACATACACGTCTTATATACGTTACACTTTTATTTTAATAAATTAATCTTTATTAATTTCTAGAAGCAAGAGTTGTTGAGTATGTTGCGTTGGGGAAGTATGAGAAGGGGGCATAGTACGACAGTGAGAGAGTGATAGGAAAAGGTGTCCATAGGCTGATGGAGTGTGTTGGACGGAAGCTGGTGGATTCTCCAGAATATTGAGAGGGAAAAAATATTATAATGTGGGTGTCGGCTCTCTTCACTCCAGGGACGACACTGTAAAGGAGGACACGACATTATTGGGGGCTCGATAACGGGATCTTTGGACAGCGGGATCTCTCATAAACGTGATCTTTGGACAGCGGGATCTCTTGTAAACGGAATCTTTGAACAGCGGGATCTCCCGTAAACGGGATCTTTGGACAGCGAGATCTCCTGCAAGCAGGAACCTTTGACAGTGGGATCTTCTGACAACGGGGTCTTTTGACACGGGATCCTTAGTTATTAGAGGGAGATATCATTTTGGAGAATCCAGCTAGAGTGAATGTGGATAGGGGTTAGGACTAATATCTTACCTGTTCACACTTCACACGTCTGCATAGGTCTGTGGTCCTGATTCTACTCTTGTCACTGAGTGAATGTGCTGTGTGTGGTAATATCTAGATTTATAGTACTTGTTCATATATCTGTATAGTAATTTGCAGTTATATTGTACTAGACCTGCTAGCTTACCTCTCTGTATAATGGCCACCCCTAAACTTAGCACGTTAGAATTAAAGGCAAGGGGGGAAGAAATGGGATTGGCTGGGTCTTCTCTAACGGATTACATACAGGAAGTGGAGAGAGAGTATCGTCAAGCAGAAAGGGAAGATCGAAAGGCCGAGTTGGAATTGAGAAGGATGGAGTTGGAACAAGCAGCTAAGAAATTGGAAGCTGAGCAAGCAGCTAAGAAATTGGAAGCTGAGCAAGCAGCTAAGAAATTGGAAGCTGAGCAAGCAGCTAAGAAATTGGAAGCTGAGCAAGCAACTAAGAAATTGGAAGCTGAGCAAGCAGCTAGGAAATTGGAAGCTGAGCAAGCAGCTAGGAAATTTGAAGCTGAACAAGCAGCTAGGAAATTAGAAGCTGAACAGGAAGCACAGAAGAGGGAGCACGAGTACCGGATGCGGGAACTCGAGCTCAAGAGTCAATCTAATGGAGAAACTGAGGGAGCAGTTGGAGGTTCCTCCATCCCAGGATCAACACCAGTAGGTGGACATGGGTACCATGCTATGAAGTTTCCTTTAGCGGTCTACGAGGAGGACAAAGAGAAGATTGATCAATACCTTCAACGCTTCGAGGCTATGTCAGTTGCTATGGGTCTGGAGCGTAACAAATGGAATCTTAAGCTATCCCAGGGTTTACGCGGGACCGGTTACGAGGTTTATACTCGCCTGCCACCAGGACATGAGAACAATTATGATGAGTTAAAGACGGCTCTGCTGAAACGATTCGAGGTTACGTCACATACCTACCGGAAAAAATTTCGAGCAGCGAAACGAGAACCGGGGGAGTTGTTTGCCGCCTACAGTTTGCGTCTAAAATCTTATCTCCATAAGTGGATGGATTTGGCTGGGTTCGCACATGACTATGAGAGTCTGGAAGAGCTCATGGTGGTCGACCAGCTGAAGAAGCAAATGTCTAAACCTCTCAGGACGTTCCTGGGAGAACAAGGAGCGGAACGTATTGACCTCGTGACTAAATTAGCAGAACGGTTCGTCGAAGTACATGGGGAGGCAGGGGAAAACCTTTCCACCAACTCCAAAAGTCAAGAGAAGCATGACAAGAAGAAAACCAAAAACTCAGGAACAAAAAAGTGGGAACCTTATGTGCAAAAATCAGAGGATAGTTCAGAGAAGAAGAAGGAGGGAAGCAAGAGCACTTCAAGCTCTACACCAAAACGACCGTGGTCGGAGAAGTGGTGTTCAATTTGTAAGTCACCCTCTCACAATACGAGGGACTGCAAATCGAAGGCTAAGAACCCTCACTTCGCAGCATGTCAAGTGACTTCCAAGGAGGTTGTCACAGAAAATGCCAAGGTCAACAAGGAAGCTCGCCACCAGGAGAGCTCACTCAAGTCCGACAATAGAAAATCGAGGACAGGGAAATGGTGCAACCAATGCCAGTCGAATACGCACAATGCTATTGACTGCAAGGGAAAGTCAGGAGACACTCAATTCGTTGTGTGCCCCGGGAAACCTAAGGTGGAGCCCACCGAACAGGTCGAGGCCGAGGAAGAGACTCCAGACCAGGAAAAACCACCTGTAGTGGAATTGGTAGAGGTTAACGGTCGTCAAGTGGAGTGTTTATACGACACAGGACTGGACGGGGAGGCCGTGATTTCTGCGGATCTGGTACATCCAGAACAATTCACAGGTGAGACCTTGGATATACAGCCTGCACAGAAGAGTGCTGTAACCATGAAGTTGCCCATTGCTAATGTGGAGATTCGGTCAAGGTACGTCACCGGCACCATCAAGGCCGCTGTATTGACCGATCCCATTTTTCCAGTCATCCTAGGTTGCCGGTATGTCTTTCTGGGAATGCCCAGGGAGCCAATTCATATGGGAGCAATGCAGACTTGCTCTCAGACGAAAACGGAAGAGGCAGACGCAATTGTGACTAACCCAATGCCGGGGGATCTACGAACTGCCCAGAGTGAGGATGATACTTTACGTCCTTGCTACAAAAAGCTGCAGAAAAGTGCTGATCCACCAGGACGGGGGCAGTACTACATGAAGAATAGGATACTCTACAGGAGAGCAGGAAGGGGAGACAACCTATACGGTCAGTTGGTCGTCCCGAAAGCTCATCGGTCCCAGATTCTTCATATGGGGCATACCATCTCCTTTAGTGGACACATGGGTATTGCCGCCACCATGCAGCGGATTTCCTGCCACTACTATTGGCCGGGAATGACAGATGATGTGCGTCGGTATGTGAAGTCCTGCCCTGAGTGCCAGAGGGTGGCACCGAAACACTGGACAGCACCGGTGGTGTTGGGTGAGATGCCCATCATGAACTCTCCTTTCGAGAGGGTAGCCATCGATATCGTGGGTCCACTTCCCAGGACTAGGAAGAGGAACATGTATATACTCACAATGGTGGATTGCTGTACAATGTGGGGTGAGGCTATACCGTTGACCACGATTGACTCGAAACGAGTGGCGGACGCACTGATGGAGGCCTTTACCAGATTAGGCTTTCCGGATCAAATTCTGACGGATAATGGATCTCAGTTTTGTGGAAAACTCATGGAGGAGGTATTTAGGGTGTTTCACTCTAACCACATACATACCAGCCCTTACCACCCTCAAGCCAATGGACAAGTAGAGCGTTTCAACGGCACGTTGATGACAATGCTCAGGAAATTAGCGCAGGAAAAACCTGATAGGTGGGATGAATATATCCCAGCAGCACTCTTTGCCTATCGGGAAGTTCCTCATGGCTCAACAGGACTACCACCCGCTACGTTGCTGTTTGGTCGTCCAATCAAAGGACCGTTGGAAGCCATGTTGAGAAGTTGGACTGAAGAGGGGACGTCAGAAGAAGTGATCTCATCCTACAAATACGTGGAGGAACTGAAAGAAAAACTCCACAAGGGATGGACTCTGGCAAATCAAAACTTGAAAAAGGCCAGGAAAAGACATGCGGCTTACTACAACCGTAGGTCTAAAGAAAGATCTCTAGAGGTGGGAGATAAAGTCTTGTTGCTACTCCCAACGGGAAACAACAAACTGGAGATAGGTTGGCAAGGACCATTTCCCGTGGAAAGGGTGATATCCAGAACCAACTATCAGATTCGGATCCGGGGAAAGTCGAAGATTTTCCATATCAATCTCTTGCGGAAATACGAAGAGAGACCCGGAGACAAGACAGCGCACCTCATGGCAATGGCAGTTGCAGTGGAGACGGAAGTGGGAACCAGCGAGGGCAGGGAATATCCCTTGGTACACCAGGAAACCTATAGGGATGTGCACGTGAACCCTGATCTGACCTCCCTGGAGAGGGAAAGGATAACCCAGGTTCTCAAGTCTCATAAGGAGATACTGACTGATAAACCAGGACGAACGAGGTTGGTTGAGTTCGAGATGACTTTGACCACACAGGAGCCTGTTCGCCAAAAGGTTTACCCAGTGCCATTCTCTAAAGAAAAGGCCCTGGAGGAGGAAATAAAAAAACTGCTGGAGGATGACGTGATTGCACCATCCACATCCCCATACAATGCGGGGGTAGTTTTGTTACGCAAACCAAGTGGAGAACACAGGTTGTGTATAGACTACCGACTTCTGAACAGTCACACACAATTTCAGGTGGAACCTTTGCCGAATCCAACTCAGTTATTCGCTAGGCTCCATAAGGCTCGGTACTTTTCAAAGGTGGATCTGAGTCGGGGGTACTATCAGATACCAGTCAAACCGGAGATTCGACCACTGTTAGCTTTCAGTACACCCAGTGGACACTACGAATTCAAGGTCATGCCCTTTGGACTCAGCAATGCACCTAGTGTGTTTACACGCATGATGAGGACTTTACTAGATCCGTTACAGGATCCATCCATCATCTCATTCATGGATGATATTCTGATTTCCAGTGACAGCTTGGATGACCACTTACAATCCTTGGAGAGAGTGTTTAATAGACTCAAGGAAGCAGGGCTTACTGCTCGTCCAACCAAGTGCATGATTGGTTACCAGACTCTGGAATTTCTAGGTCACACCATCACTCCAGGACACATTGTTCCAGAAGAGAAGAACCTGGAGAAAATCAGAAATGCACCAAGGCCAAAAACCAAGAAGGATGTGCGATCTTTTCTCTCGTTGTGTGGGTTCTACCACAAATTTATCCCACATTTCACTGAACTGGGAGCTCCGTTGACGGAAACCTTGAAAAAGGGATTCCCGGACCAAATCATTTGGACACCAGAATGTGAGAATGCTTATAATCAGTTAAAGGAGGCCTTGGTCAGCAAACCTGTATTACAGCTCCCTGACCTTTCCAAACAATTTGTGTTTAGAACAGATGCGAGTGCGATTGGAATTGGAGCCGCCTTGTTACAGGAAGGAAAAGACGATGCTTCGGTTTTGAAACCTGTGGCATACGCAAGTAAGAAACTTCTACAGGCGGAGAGGAATTATTCAACCGTCGAGAGAGAATGCTTGTCCCTCGTATGGGCAGTGCAAAAATTTCAGCCATATTTGTATGGAGTTAAGTTTCGGGTCCAGTCGGATCATCAGCCCCTGATGTTCCTGGCTACTTCTCAGAAGCTCAACGCACGTTTGATGCGGTGGTCGTTGTTACTTCAACCGTATAATTTCACAGTAGAGTACATTCCTGGGAAGGAAAATGTTGGAGCGGATTTCTTGTCAAGACACCCAGCTCCTGAAGAAGAAGAATGAATCATCTGGACTAAACTCACGGTGGAGAAGAGTGAGATGGACTACTCTCTTAGGAGGGGGCCTATGTCACAAAATGAAACCGTGTGTTTATCCGGTTGATTATTACAGAGGATTTTCGGATTAAGCGGACGATCGACCAGCGACATCTATTTGTACTAACAGAGTAAACACAGTTGTACAGGTTACATCGTGTCAGCCCATAAACACATTTGGTGGGGAGGGAGAAGGATATGGAATGGTTCCGTTTGTCATCTATACTGCCGGACATCAGACGGAAATGGCTGCTGGGATTGTCACCACGGAACAGAAGAGTGACAAGTTTGTCAACATTTGAATGCAGATGGAAGCCGTGAGATCACAGGGGCAGATGTAAAACGGAAGTACCTAGTACGGAAAACAGTGCATCTGTCAATTCTTGGTTTCCGGAACATCAAGATGATTGGCAGCTTGGTATCGAAACTCTTTGTTGGGAGTTTACAGAAACTAGCTGGCTTGTTTTGAGAATCTAGGCAATTACTGACAACTTTGACAGGATTCAAGCCAGGAAAATAGTTCTTGACAGGGGATGATTTGCCACTGTGCCACCTGTGTGGGGGAGTAAAGGATAACGTCACGTGGACAACTTTGGTAGTTTGCCATATAAACTCGAGTTGAGATCAACTAGGGGGGAGTTGACCAAGAACCGTGGATTATGATGGACGTGTTTGTGGGAGAGCTCTACAGTGTTAGATTAATTTAAGATTAACTAGCATGTGCCGTTATGGCAAAGTGTAGTAGCCATCCCGGGAATGAGGCGGTTTTTACATAAGGTTCCCTACCAGATCCAAGGAAACTCAACAAGTTTTTGGGAAAAAATCAAATCCAAAAGGGAAGAACACCAGATCAAGAGTCAATAAAGTTGCATACAGAAACATAACTTACGCTAGAAGGAAATTGATTCATCAAAGAGAGTGATGCATACTGATGCACCACACAGCATTAGACAGTAGTAACGAACCGAGAACCGGCTAAGAGTACCTAGTGTTAGTACAGCAACAATTAACATTAGAAATTAGCACTTATGGACTGAATGGTTCGATGTGCAACGAGGATGATCTGTCGACTAACTAACTAACTAACTAACTGCGTACACACTACAAAAGACTTGTGCAGTTTGTTAAGGAACATTAGGAACGGACATGGTGTAGAGTGCAACCGGTCCATGATTAACTGTTAATACCACCGGTGTCTATTTCGGATGTTCATGAAATTGGATTACCAGAGGTCTACCGAGGCAAAGCAGTATCCGGCAAGATGGTTTCGGCAACGGGTGAGAAGTACATGTTCTGACGTAACGTGCTGTGGTCTATCTTTGCTGGGATCAGCTGACTGGGTTGCTGTCTGAGAGTCAGAGTCTACACACTTTATAGAACACGTCACACATTTTCTTCACATACACGTCTTATATACGTTACACTTTTATTTTAATAAATTAATCTTTATTAATTTCTAGAAGCAAGAGTTGTTGAGTATGTTGCGTTGGGGAAGTATGAGAAGGGGGCATAGTACGACAGTGAGAGAGTGATAGGAAAAGGTGTCCATAGGCTGATGGAGTGTGTTGGACGGAAGCTGGTGGATTCTCCAGAATATTGAGAGGGAAAAAATATTATAATGTGGGTGTCGGCTCTCTTCACTCCAGGGACGACACTGTAAAGGAGGACACGACAATAAGACATAAAACCTGCTGCCTTGTGGGTAGACATAGGACCGACTAAGGCTAGGGTAAGTATACTTGAATACATTGCTTGTTACAACCGGATGTGCTGGACCAAAGACTTGACTAAACAGTTATATAAAGTAACTTTATAGTGTCGTCAGATGCTTGGGTGATTAACTAAACAGTGCAGTTTATGTCACTTTATAATGCCATGAGATGTCTGGATAATTAACTAAACAGCGCAATGTATGTCACTTTATAATGCCGTAGGATGCCTGGATAATTAACTAAACAGTCAATGTATGTCACTGTATAATGCCATCGGATGTCTCAAATACCCAACACCCACAGAGGAAACATGACAAACTCAGGTCTAACCCAATAACTTCCTATGTGTTGTGCTGAATCTGGGCCTGGTTACATCTTGTAACCGTGTGGGAAGTTACAGTACCAGTCTTTTTTACTCTCTCTCTCTCTCTCTCTCTCTCTCTCTCTCTCTCTCTCTCTCTCTCTCTCTCTCTCTCTCTCTCTCTCTCTCTCTCTCTCTCAACACACACAACCGCACACTCACACACACACAACCGCACACTCACACACACACACACACACCGCTGGCTTCTGAGTCTGGAGAGGTAGGGGGAGGGGGATGGAAGCTCTTGTTTCACAGTCCCGTGGGGATGATACGTTGCTATCGCATCCGGAGAAAGGTCTGTACAACAACTGCACTACGATAGATGCCAACCCTCTTGTAAATTTCAATAACAATTTGGGTTCTTCCGGGCTTAAATGACCTGATTTACGAGTAAAAACTCAATCTTCCGGGAGATTTACCAGCCAATATCAACAAGGTCTTTTTGTGAACTTCTCTAAAATGGAACACTGAAACATTGGTTTGGCGTCACTGCTGGAGTAGGACAGAGAGAGAAATCTGCCTGCTCTCTCCCACCTTGTTTGACGTGTTCACGTAAATTAACATAGTGGCGACTTTGATGGGTCATAAGGGAACACTCACAAGTGGATAGAGTAGTGACCAGAACTAGTGATAAGTGGAGAGATGATGGTCAAGCATTCACGCCGAGTAGTTGACAGCAGAGGATATAGCTGGAAGACAGCCTGGCATAATGCATCCTCTGGAACATGTTGTGTGACAGTCGGCGCGGAAAGGATTCGGCTAATGGCAGATAAGGGGTGAATTGATGGGGGAATCGTTACTTAGTGGACAGTGAGTGGGGGAAGTGGCATTGATGAAGTGCCTAGAACAGTGGTTCTCGACCGGTGGGGAATCCCCCCGCCACCCCACACACAGGGGGGAATTTTAGGGTTTCCAGGGGGCGGGGGGGGGGGGGGGGGAATTAAGATTATTTCAAGATCGCGTTAATACAAGAACCGATTACTTGATATTGTTTTTCCCTCCATACTTTACAGTTCTGTACTTCTCGCACTTCTGAAAGTCGTTTTATAACGTACGTAGACCCGCAAATCACGTTTTGTGTAGACGTCTAGACTTGTTCTAATATGTGTTATTAAATTTAGCTTACATTTTTACGTATACTGCGTAAGGGCGGGGGAAATTTATAGGGAGGGAAATACAAAAGGGGGGGGGGGGTGACATTCTGAGCATATGGTGAAGGGGTACATGGGCCAAAAAAGATTGAGCACCACTGGCCTAAAAGCTATGATGAATGAGGTGGGGGTGATAATCTAGAGTTAAGTTAGCTACATGCCCAGTATAGTACGTCGCAATCAACCACTGCATCTTTTGACTGTTTGCGACTTCCTAGACAAAATTGCGTTTAGCAGTTCCAACGTAACAAGTTAGTTGTATATTCTTTACAGGATTAAAAAAAAAAGTCGCTTAAAAGTAGAAAGGGTCGACTTCATTGCACCGGGTTTTATCTCATATGGCTCGGTCTCTTTCCGCAGCACGGAAAGCGTCGCACAAAGCACGAACTCCGTAGCTTTTAGCGACGACCCACAGGAGTCTCCGAAACATTTAACTCGTAAACCGAAGGACGCGGCCCGGAATTGAACCCACGACCTTCGGGGCACGAGTCAAACGGCTTGACCACTTCGCCACAGAGAATCCCTAAAGAGTCTCCATAAAGAGATTCTTTACAGGATGCCGCAATCAACCCCATCATTTGTATGATGTTTATGATTTCTTTGCATGTTTACGTTCAATAGTTTGCCGTGGCTTTCTGAACGACCGGCACACATACCATTGTATGAAAACCAAGTCTAGACGGTCTGCTGAATAAAACGGCCCTCAGCTGTGTTTCGAACGTGGTGTGCGGGATTACGAATTACATCTGTAACTGCTTCGCCACGGAACAGGCAGTTACTGCTTAGTTTCAACGTACAGAAGCATAATAACACATTCAAGGACATAGTGTATTTTTAATGACTGGGGATTTTGACAATATTGCCGTTCCAAGATTTGTATTTACCTTCTATGTTGCATGAACTCCACATAGGGTAAATACAAAACTTGGAACAGCAATATTTTCAAAAACCCCACAGTCATGAAAACTATACCCTGTATATGTATGTCCTCTTGTACGCCTTGAGTATATGGTGCTAGTTACGCGGTTTTATATTCGTTGGAAGTGGCGTTAGATCAACTGACAGAGAGCAACGCTGATAGTCTCATGAAGGCGGTTCACAAAGTCAAAGACTGGCTATAGTGTGTGTGTGTGTGTGTTTTTTTTTTTTTTTTTTGCCTCAATATAAAATTCAATATCTCAGTAACCAATTGAGGGAAAATGATGAGATTTAGTATATAACCTTATAATTATGTCCACCCAAGAAAAAAAATTTTTGTTCTGGAGATTGTACAGCAGATTTCAATGTTTGGTTATACGCGGTATATATTTTATTGCCCGCCGAATTCATTCTATCATTTTAAGAGTATTACCGTTTCAACAAGACACACCCCCAAATTTTTGAAATTTGTCTGCGCGGTTTTGCTTTTGGCAGACTGAGGGAATTTATATGGGGTAGGTTCAGAGGTGTCGTCAAACTGTGGGTTCTTTCATGAAACGTGATTATATAAATAAACTAGCTGGCTCGACCAGGCTCCTGGCGGGGATCAATGTCGATCGATCCATCGATCGATCGATCCATCCATCCATCCATCCATCGATCGATCGATCCATCCATCCATCCATCCATCAATCCATCAATCCATCAATCTATCAATCTATCAATCTGGCTATCTATCAATCTATCAATCAATCTATCAATCTATCAATCTATCAATCTATCAATCAATCTATCAATCTATCAATCTATCAATTTATCTATCTATCTATCTAATCTACCTACCTGCCTGCCTGCCTACCTGCCTGCCTGCCTGCCTGCCTGCCTGCCTGCCTTCCGGCCGGCCCACCGACCGACCGACCGACCGACCCAGTCAGCCAGCCAGCCAGCCATCCACCCACCCACCCACCAACCTTTCTGCCTACCTACCTACCTATCTACCTACCTTTCTGTCTGTCTGTCTGTCTGTCTGTCTGTCTGTCTGTCCGCGCTATTAAATATTGATAAAAGTTACTGGAAAAAACGTCAGGACCATGTGTTGAAAGAGGAAGAGGACTATTGGAGAAAGGATGGATTGACTTTTATGCAACCGAGAGCAATCATCAACCTTCTGGAATCGCCCGACACAGATTAAGGTATGAGCAGATCGCAAACCTACACACTTACTGGGATATTTTGCTCCAACTATTCAGACGAAATGCAGGCCCTAAACATTACAGCATCAGCATCAGCTGAAGAAACAAGAAGGAAATGAAAAATAAGGTAAGAAATATATTCCTTCTACTTTCCTGGTAATTTACAAATTATTTACCCCGTGCCTCTGTAAATTCTCTGTCTTTACTAATATTACACATTGCACCCCTCTCGGGATTCTCCGTGGTGAAGTGGTCAAGCCGTCTGACTCGGGCTCCGAAGGTTGTATGTTCGATTCCGGGCCGCGTCCTTCATTTCACGAGTGCATTTTTTCGGAGACTCCCGAGGGTCGTCGCTGGAGCTACGGAGTTCGTGCTTTGTGCGACGCTTTCCGCGCTGCGGACAGAAACTGAGCCATATGGGATAAACACCCGGTGCAATGCAGCCGACCCTGTCGATTTTAAGCTAATTCTTTCATTGCACCCACTCTCATACGAATCCGGATACGCCTTTGTGTGTCAACAGAATTGACATGTCTCACATTACCGTAAAAATAACTTCGTTAGCGAGAAATCACTAGTTGTTCAGCAAAAGATCAAAGGAATGTCGCCGCTTTCAATGATTTAAGTTGTTTTTGGACCTATCAAAGACATATTCCTTGGGTGGGGGTAAATATAAGACGGTTGGAAAAATTTCATAACGATGCAACAGACAGTTTTCAAAATAATTGATCGTGAATGACGGCATTCGTTTGTGGACATACTATACCTATTGTCCCGTGCAGTCAGACCCGAAACATATGATGACGCTAGCACATCATAGACCCATATCAGTTTCCTATTTCGAGACCTTGTTTCTCCATATACAGGGTGTATTGTTAATGACTGTGCACTATTTGAAAATATTGCCGGTCCAAGTTTTGTATTCACCCTCTGTAAAGTTCATGCAACATAATAAGGAAATACAAAACTTGGACCGGCAATATTTTCAAACACTGCAGTCATTAAAAATACACCCTATATTTTATAGACCAGTCGATGGGTGATGTGGTCAATGTGACATAGCCGCCTTTATTTTCCAGAACATTTCTTGGTGCCCACTTTTGCTGGGTTGACCTGAAAGCCCAGGTCATTTTTTTTTTTTTAAATCCGCCTCGACCGAGATTTGAGTACGTGACTGCGCTACCGTGGCTCGCGCTAAAATGAGTAGCAAGAAATATTTGGGGAAGTAAAATCGGCCGATGTGATACTGACTATATCACCCATCAGGTGTCGGCTAGTCTATAGACAATATGAGTCTGGCACCATATTCTTGCGCTCATTTTTAACTCAGTTTAGTTTAGTCGTTGGATCAACATCACGGCACACGGTTTAATCCATAAGTGCTCCGTTTTCCTCCTAACTCAAACCTGAGTCTGGAGAAACTCAGCTCAATGCACGAACTCCGTTGCATCGGCGAGGATCCTGAAATACTTTGGGTAGATTTTTAACTCGAAATTTTGCCCGGGCAGCACCGTTAGGCTACTCTTTTTTGATTTCCAACTGCCAAGGGATTTTTTATGTGCGCAACACGCGCTATTAGTTCTAGTTTACTGGACTGATTTTTGCGTGTGGAATTGCTGTCCATATTACCAGTGTCCCTCGCCATCAGGCGAACCCACTCCGACTTTTTTGCAAAATCCTAATTTACGTCCCCAAGTCAAGAACGAGTCGTCAACATTTTAGTCCCAAATGGACCGGTGTCGGGGTTGAACCCGCAACGTCGGCATCAGCGCACCGGATGTTTATAAACGAGAGCTATTATCCATTCGGCCATGCTGACCTCCGCTGGCACCATATACCCAGGATTCCCTAAGGCGTGTCAAAAGGGTTCATTTAATATACTATTTACTTGCTAGTCATCATCATCATCTGCCATGCCAATAGGCGCGGACGGTCGTGATTCGCCATCTCACTCGATCACCGGAGTCGAGGATCAGCTCAGTGTTCTAGTCTCGACCATGCCAGGTGGCAAAACCATCCAAGTATTTACTTCTCTGCCTTCCCCTTATTCTCTTTCCCTCGATCTTACTAGTTGTCATCAAGTTTTCCAATTTATTTCTTCTCATAACGTTACCAAAAAATTGTGACTGTCTACGTCTAATTTCTCTAATTATTGTAAAATTTTCATTTCTTTCTTGTAGGAATCGGTCACTGGTTTTTCTTTTTCTGTCTGTCCATGGTATTCTTTGTATTTTCCTCATAATCCACATTTCCACAGCCATCAGATGTGTTTCAGCTTGTCTGCTCATTGTCTACGCTTCACATCCATACAAAAGTATAGGTTCTATGTAGCACTTCAACACTCTTTTTCTTGTTATAATCGACATCTTTTTATTGGTCAGTATGTTTTTCATCTCGCAAAGCGCTACCTTCATCATGGTGATTCTTGTTCTAATCTCTTCAAGACAACTCCCATAAGATGTTATGACTGTTCCGAGATAGTTGTACCGATTCACTTGGTTAAGAATATTCCCATTTACTCGTATATTACATTGTGGTATTTGCTTCTTCCAAGTGACGACCATAATCTGTGCCTTCTTACAATTTAATTCTAACCCTAGTTGTTCAATGTGTACTAAATATGGCAGATCCTGCCTATTGTCTGTAATTAATATTGTTTAATCCGCATATCTAATGTTGTTGATGGCACGCCCCCCCCCCCCCCCCATGACGATTCCTTTCATATATTCCACATTTCTGAAAATATTTTCACTGTACAGGGAAAAAAGATCTGGAGACATTGCACATCATTGTTTCACATCTCTCTTAATAGGCTGATATTGACCTACCTCATTATCAATCCTTATGACAGCTTGTTGTTTCCAATATATGTTTTTTACAAGTCCAAGATCTTTCCTACCAATTTGCAGATCTGCAAGCAGCTTTATCATGTTAACTTGTCTTACTTTATCGAAAGTCTTTGTGCAGTCAGTAAAGCAGAGGTGTAAGTCTTTGTTTACTTCTACAGAACGTGACTAAATGGCTCGTGCAGTGACTTGCTAGAGTGTGCTATATATTTACGCCTTTCCCCCTGGTTGTATGTGTGTGCTATATATTTACGCCCTTCCCCCTGGTTTTATGTGTGTGCTATATATTTACGCCTTTCCCCCTGGTTTTATGTGTGTGCTATATATTTACGCCTTTCCCCCTGGTTTTATGTGTGAGCTATATATTTACGCCTTTCCCCCTGGTTTTATGTGTGTGCTATATATTTAAGCCTTTCCCCCTGGTTTTATGTGTGTGCTATTTATTTACGCCTTTCCCCCTGGTTTTATGTGTGTGCTATATATTTACGCCCTTCCCCCTGGTTTTATGTGTGTGCTATATATTTACGCCTTTCTCCCTGGTTTTATGTATGTGCTATATATTTACACCTTTCCCCTGGTTTTGTGTGTGCTATATATTTACGCCTTTCCTCCTGGTTTTATGTGTGTGCTATATATTTACACCTTTCCCCCTGGTTTTATGTGTGTGTTATATATTTACTCCTTTCCCCCTGGTTTTATGTGTGTGCTATATATTTACGTCTTTCCCCCTGTTTTTTTGTGTGTGCTATATATTTACGCCTTTCCCCCTGGTTTTATGTGTATGCTATATATTTACGCCTTTCCCCCTGGTTTTATGTGTGTGCAATATTTACGCCTTTCCCACTGCTTTTATGTGTGCTATATATATTTACGCCCTTCCCCCTGGTTTTATGTGTGTGCTATATATTTACGCCCTTTCCCTGGTTTAATGTGCGTGCTATATATTTACGCCTTTCCCCCTGGTTTTATGTGTGTGCTATATATTTACGCCTTTCCCCCTGGTTTTATGTATGTGTTATATATTTACGCCCTTCCTCCTGGTTTTATGTGTGTGCTATATATTTACGCCTTCCCCCCCTGGTTTTATGTGTGTGCTATATATTTACGCCTTTCCCCCTGGTTTTATGTGTGTGCTATATATTTACGCCTTTCCCCCCTGGTTTTATGTGTGTGCTATATATTTACGCCTTTCCCCCTGGTTTTATGTGTGTGCTATATATTTACGCCTTTCCCCCCCCCCTGGTTTTATGTGTGTGCTATATATTTACGCCTTTCCCCCTGGTTTTATGTGTGTGCTATATATTTACGCCTTTCCCCCTGGTTTTATGTGTGTGCTATATATTTACGCCTTTCCCCCTGGTTTTATGTGTGTGCTATATATATATTTACGCCCTTCCGCCTGGTTTTATGTGTGTGCTATATATTTACGCCTTTCCCCCTGGTTTTATGAGTGTCCTATATATTTACGCCTTTCCCCCTGGTTTTATGAGTGTGCTATATATTTACGCCTTTCCCCCTGGTTTTATGAGTGTGCTATATATTTACGCCTTTCCCCCCTGGTTTTATGTGTGTGCTATATATTTACGCCCTTCCCCCCCTGGTTTTATGTGTGTGCTATATATTTACGCCTTTCTCCCTGGTTTTATGTGTGTGCTATATATTTACGCCTTTCCCCCCTGGTTTTATGTGTGTGCTATATATTTACGCCTTTCCCCCCTGGTTTTATGTGTGTGCTATATATTTACGCCTTCCCCCCCTGGTTTTATGTGTGTGCTATATATTTACGCCCTTCCCCCTGGTTTTATGTGTGTGCTATATATTTACGCCTTTCCCCCTGGTTTTATGTGTGTGCTATATATTTACGCCTTTCCCCCTGGTTTTATGTGTGTGCTATATATATTTACGCCTCCCCCCCCCCCTGGTTTTATGTGTGTGGTTTTATGTGTGTGCTTTATATTTACGCCTTCCCCCCTGGTTTTATGCGTGTGCTATATATTTACGCCCTTCCCCCTGGTTTTATGTGTGTGCTATATATTTACGCCCTTCCGCCTGGTTTTATGTGTGTGCTATATATTTACGCCTTTCCCCCTGGTTTTATGTGTGTGCTATATATTTACGCCCTTCCCCCTGGTTTTATAACAGAATCAACAACTGCCTACTACATGGCCGTTGTTTACTTTCAAAGGGGGTTCAAGTGTGACAGGTTCGACTTCATTGCACTGGGTTTTATCCCACCTGGGTCGGTCTCTTGCCTCAGGGAGGCTTCTCGAAAGCGTCGAACAAAGCACACCCTCCAGGAGACCAAGAAAATTGCCACCGGAACCCAACGACGGAATGTGGAATCGAACCCACAACCTTCGGAACGAGAAGCAGGCGGCTTAACTACTTCACCACGGAGAACATTCCCCCCCCCCCCAACCTTTCCCTCTCTGTTTTTTTTTAAATTTTGCATATCCTTTTCCAGGACATCGCTGTCAACATCAGCATCTTTCAGCTGTCTGTTGATTTCTTGGCAAGATTACGCTCAGTAGTTTGCCATTGCTTTCTGAGCGGCCGGCTCAGTTATCCCACAAGTCACCAGCGGGGGTCGAACCGCTCCCAGTTTCTCGCCCGCTACTAGACTCTGCGTGATAAACGGGATTACGGAGAAAGTGTTGTAACCCCTCGGCCAGAGAGATCGGCCGCTCTCTGTTTACCATCAAGAAACACTGATGCACCTTTTAATCAGCCTTGGATGGGTCTGGCCCGAAGTCGGACAGAAATAGAAGGATGTTTGTCAGCCCAACTCCGCATGTTCGTGTCCGTTCAAGTTTGCTAAACATGTTGTTTACACTAGCTTGTGATTCATCCGTCCTTGATGGCCGGCACTGTCTTCATGAACCCTGTACCAGGCAACTCACTATACCTCTATTTACATCCAAATGAACGTGTTCTGTTACGGCGGTGTCGTTCCCTGAACTTACACACGCTTCATGTCCATACCGAGGAAACGAGATGAGTAACTTGTATAGATATATATTTTATGTAGAGATTTTCATGTGGTTGCATCAGTGTATATTTGTTGTTTGTGCGGTGACGAAAGCTTTGGTCGTAACGTCCAATTTGTCATTTGTGACAGTTTTCTAGGTAAAGCTTCATTCATTACAAAATATAACTAGAAAGGTCGACGCAAGAAAAACATACATGCGCAGAAGTGAACGCTTAGACCAAAGCTTTTATCAGATATATATTTAAAAAAAAAACATAATAATTAGCTGGGGAAACAAATACTTTCCAATATGATTCAAGTCCTTTACTTCAAATGTTAATATTTACTTTAAAACAACAACTATTTGTGCTAAAAGATGTAAATGAAAAGCTGTTGAAAACATGAGTTGAAGGAGCAACCGGAAAGACACCATATTTGACATACAAAAGAAGTAGAATCGGTAAGCTTTACTAGAACAAGATCACACGTAATTAAATTGACGTTTCTGTCATAGCCTTCGCCAGCACGCACACAAACAACAAACACACACCGATACAACTATATGGAACACTACATGTAAAACAGTGAAGAAAAAAATATGTATATATTAATCATCGGTTTCCTTGTTGCGGAGCTGACGCCCATATTGGACATGATGAGATAAAGTCATAAATAGGACAGATTGGCGTAACATAATACCTGGCTGGAACAAACATAAACCCCGATGAATTGTCAGTACAGAATGGATCTACTCATTGTACATCAGAGTTCGGCAATGACAACGAAACAATCTGTTCCACTATCTATGTACAGTAAGGGGTCAGCGTGACAAAGAGGTTTAACACATTCGCGCTTAAACTTCCTGCACTCTGACGGCTGGGTTATGGATTAATTCCACACACCGGTAGGTTGCCCTTAGCCCTTAAACGTTGACTTCTTGTTCAGAAAGCAATGGCAAACTACTGACCGTAGATTGTCTTGAAAATCAGGCTGGGTTGATCGCAATGTCCTGCAGAGGACACGTAGCATACTGTGAAAAATTCTGGCCTGTAAAGGCACCATGAAGTACATAAAACATTTCGAGAAGATTCATATTGTCTTCTATAAGCTAGGAGTGCAAAGAGCTACTATTTTAATCATTTGCGATGTGTCCTACTGAAAGTGCGCCATGTTTGTTGTATCAAAGTAACATTTCCGGCGCAAAATAGAAGGACTAAAATAGCACGACAAAATGGACTAATGCGCGGCTTATGGGGAGAGCAAGACAGATTTCATCGAAGAAGGCGGCGAGGAAAAGCTGGCACTGGATAAGGCACACATTAATGAATCCCGAGGATAGTATAAATAGCAAGTCATTTTGCTGGAATCGAAATAGATACCTAAAAACACACGCAGAAGTAACTTACAAACAGATAAATAAAATGAGCAGGACATTGAAGGAGCTGCAAGGAATAGCAAAAGATATGACTACTTTTTTTGGAGGGGGGGGGGGGGGGGAGAGACAGAGAGAAAGAGAGAGAGAAAGAGAGAAAGAGCGAGAGAGACAGACAGAGAGAGAGCGAGAGAGACAGACAGAGAGAGATAAAGAAAGAGATAGCGAGAGAGAGAGAGAGCGAGAGAGACACAGAGAGAGAAAGAGAGAGACAGAGAGAGAGAAAGAGAGAAAGAGCGAGAGAGACAGACAGAGAGAGAGAGCGAGAGAGACAGACAGAGAGAGATAAAGAAAGGGAGAGAGAGCGAGAGAGTGAGAGAGCGAGAGAGAGAGAGAGTGAGAGAGACAGAGAGAGAGAAAGAAAGAGAGAGAGAGCGCGATTGAGAGAGAGCGAGAGAAAGCGAGAGGGAGGAGAGAGACAGAGGAAGAGAGAGAGCGAGAGAGAGAGTGAGAGAGAGAGTGCGAGAGAGAGAGAGCGTGTGTAAGAGAGAGAGAGAGAGCGATAGAGAGACAAAGAGAGAGAGAAAAAAAGAGAGAGAGAAAGAAAGGAAGAGAGACAGAGAGAGACAGAGAGAGGAAGAGAGAGAGAGCGAGAGAGTGAGCGAGAGAGTGAGCGAGACAGAGCGAGAGAGAGAGCCTATGTTCCGATAAGATTAAAGAAAGAAATGTGTTTAAAAGGCAAGACGGTCAATTTCATTGCAACGGGTTTATCCCATATGGCTCGGGCTCTTTCCGCAGGGCGACCTACCGAAAGCGTCGCACACTGCACGAACTCCGTAGCTCCCCAGGAGTCTCCGAGAAATTTGCACTCGTGAAACCAGTGGTGTTGTCTCAAATCGAACCGATAATCTTCGGAGCCCAAAGCAGGTGACGTAAGCACTTCGCCAGGGAAACTCCCTGTGAGATACACAGCAAGAGAAGCAGACCAAGAAGAATATTCCCGACCGAATGATGCCAGGAAAATGTTGTTCCAGAGACAGCGAGAGAAGGGCAGAAATGGCAGAAATGGGCAAGTGACCAATATTTGTTGACCGAACGTTCCTGAATGGGGGGTGGGGGGGGGGGCAGTGTCGTACAGGTCCTCTTAGCTGCAGGAATATGTTTAGCATTATTATGGCGGGGTCGTCGCTGGAGCCATGTGGTCACCACATGTCTCACCTCTAGGGGATCTTTGCCTGGGGCTACTGTGGGGGATCTCAACCCTGAGCTACTAGCCACTATGCCACTGCGAAATTTTAAAGGAGGCAAAATGTTTATATAACACACACACACACACACACACACACACACACACACACACACACACACACACACACACACACACACACACACACACACACACACACACACACACACACACACACACACACACACACACACACACACACACACACACACACACACACACACACACACACACACACACACACACACACACACACACACACACACACACACACACACACACACACACACACACACACACACACACACACACACACACACACACACACACACACACACCACACACACACAAACACACACACACACACACACACACACACACACACACACACACACACACACACACACACACACACACACACACACACACACACACACACACACACACACACACACACACACCACACACACACTCATTCACAGACACACACTGATTGCCTGTCTCTCTGGCAGTTTGTCTGTCTGTCCCTACCACTCCTCTATGTTTCTCTATCTCCTTTCCCTCTCTAACTCTGTCTCCCTAACTGTTTCCATATGTCTGTCTGTCTGTCTGTCTGTCTGTCTTCCGTTCTTCATCTCTCTCCCTTCCCTCTCCCTCTTTGTTTGCATGTCTGTAAGTATGTCCGTCTGTCTCTTGTTCTTTCTCCCTTCCCTTCTACCATCTCTCTCTCTCTCTCTCTCTCTCTCTCTCTCTCTCTCTCTCTCTCTCTCTCTCATTTCCACCTCGTGCTCTTTCACTGCCAGCAGAATACCGAGCAGTATCGATCCTTCCCCAAGCTGCTCGTCTCCCCCCTCCCCTGCCCCTACATCACGACGCTTACCTGCACGATCCCGTCCCCAGCCGAGGCAAGGGATGGGGACACAAAAAGAAAGATGGAGATGGGATGCCAAATCGCTGAATTGATGTGGCTCGGACAGCCAGGGACATGGGGGATCCTAGCTGGCGGTGTTAAGCTATGACTCAGCCTTTAAACAGTCTTCAAGATGTTTTTTCTGAATTTCTCCACCTTTATTGTCTCCAGTCTGCCTTCCTTCCTTCGTACCCTCCTTAATTGCTTCCTTGCCACTTCTTGACTTCCTCTCTTTATTTCCCTGGAGTGACGGACAACACAGTTGTAACCTTCTCCCATTTCATCCCATTTCCCAGATGGGATGTGTCCGAATTAATGTTTTTTTTTGTTTTTGTTTGTTTGTATATACACGTGTGTGTGTGTGTGTGTGTGTGTGTGTGTGTGTGTGTGTGTGTGTGTGTGTGTGTGTGTGTGTGTGTGTGTGTGTGCGTGCGTGCGTGCGTGCGTGCGTGCGTTCGTTCGTGTGTGGTGAGAGTGTACATGTGTCTCTACATATGAATCACTTGATGGAAATTCATCCTAAGCAAAGACGGATACTGAATACGCCCGGATGTCATCAAAGCATCGAGGAGCAGCTGGCCCAGTGGCTAGAATGCCGGATTCCACTTCGGGAGACCCGGGTTCGAATCCTCGGTAATGTGTGGGATTTTTTTCTGTCGGGGGCAAAAAGAAAATCCTAACCTGCACAGTTCGCGGAGACTGCACTAGCCAGGCGCCTTAATTCCTCAGGCTCAAAGACCCCCCACCCCCCCCCCCCCCCCCCCCCTGCCATACAAAGCAAGGTACTATATTGGCAGTAAATGGCAGTGACAGACAGTCATCAAAGCACTAGGTAAATAAGCCACGAACGAAATCTATGGACACATACAGAACTGATACGAAGACGTTCAAAGAAGAAGCCGATTGTCCGCCATATACGAGGATCCAACACGGCTATGTCTCCTAGTGGGCTTTCAATGATTATCATACCTCCTGTTATTTATTCTTTCCTATTCGAGCTTCACATACATCCGGTCTGGCCTTGAACAGAAACCCCATCGGGTGAGGGAGCCGTGGCCCAGCAGTAGATAGCATGCTTACTTGCACACGGAAGTGGTCATGTTTTTTAATCTCCCTCCAAGACGGGGGTCTTACCCCCAATGACTTGGGCTTCCAGGTCGACCCAACCTAAAATTAGTATCAGGAAATTTGCCGGAAAGTAAGACTATCTTATGTAATAAATCCCCGTCATTGCAGAACACTTGTATGTCAACCATAGAAACAGTTTTAAAATATGGATGTGAATCCTGTACAATTGGTCAACAAGCAACAATTAAAAACAAATGCCCTTGTGGTCTCAGAGATATTGGTTTTCAAGAGAATGCTGAAAATTCTTTGGAAAGCCAAAAGTGAGTAATATTTTTATTTAAAGAGGCATAGACACACAGACACTTGTAATAAACATCAGGAAGCAGCAGACGTCATTTTGTGGCCATATTATGAAGGGAAAAACATCGAACATGTGACAACCGGAAACTTTTTTCAAAGAGAGACAGAGAAAGATAATGAGATAATATCTTTGACATCCTTTTGTACAGCACGGAAAGATATAGATACATGATTGTGGAGTTCGCAAGACATACAGAACCATAATAGTCCTCGCCCTTCGGCAAGGCACACCATGATGACGATGGTGTTGATTAGTAGGACACACATTACAAAGGTAAGAAATTGGCTGCTTCCGTTGGCTACATTGCCACAGAAAACATTCACCATTAAAAAGACATTGCCCACACATCAAAGCCCACGACACAAAAGCCGACAGCTTAATAAAGAATTCAGTCACGCCCATTTACGCTCTTGCTCACCGTGAAACAAAGCAATAACTTAAATGTAACAGCTTTTAATGTCATGATTGTTGATTTGGTATTTAAACCTTCACTAATTATGCAGCGCGCTTGTTATGACAGGGATCGTTCAATAGGACGGTTGCACAAATAACAGCAAATAACGGCTGGTACATCGCCAATCACAAACGCCGTTTCAACGCTGATTTGGGAATAACGGTCGCAGTGAAGTGTCGTTAGCTTATTGGTGTTGCAACGTTTGTTACTGTGGATGATGTCATCCTTGTGTAATACTGGTTGCGTATGTAGTTTATGTTACGCTCCACGGTTCACCAAGCCAATCTAGAACTCGGGACAGTCATGAATAACAACAATAATACACGTATAGTTATTAAAGTTGAGTTGCGTTGAGCTAAGAACCGACATCACTGCACTCAGGACATTCCCGTAAATTCTTCGTCCCCTCGTTCAACAGCCTGCGAAGAGTCATGCTACTAATCGTCCTCATCGCTATCTGATTGAATGTTCTTGTCTTCCCTCCCAGTTTTGAGATTCTTGAGAAAACATGGGGAGATGAGAAGAGAATATGCTAGATAGTTTGACATCAAGGCTTGAAGGTACATCAGTATTAGAAATGATTGGCAGAATACGAGAAAAACCAAATCTGGACTCAACTTGAGAAAATGGCAGCAGAATATTTTTCTGTGTGATACTTCCGCTACTTGAGCACTGAAGATAACGGCGGGAGAGAGCAGAGGCAGAGGGGGGAGGGGGGGGGGGGAGGTAAGGCGGAAAGGTTGGAGAAGAAGGAGTAAAGGAAGCAGTGGCAGTAGACAAAGCAGAAGGAAAAGCAAAACGAAGAAGAAAAGGAAGAAGAAACAGCAGCAAGAAGCGTGAAAGAAAGAAGAGAACAAAGATTTAAAAACACATAAAAGAAAGAAAGAAAGAAAGAAAGAAAGAAAATGATACTGCAAAGAAAGAAAGAAAGAAAGAAGAAAGAAAGAAAGAAAGAAAGAAAGAAAATGATACTGCAAAGAAAGAAAGAAAGAAAGAAAGAAAGAAAGAAAGAAAGAAAGAAAGAAAGAAAATGATATTGCGAAGAAGAAGAAGAAGAAGAAGAAGAAGAAGAAGAAGAAGAAGAAGAAGAAGAAGAAGAAGAAGAAGAAGAAGAAGAAGAAGAAGAAGAAGAAGAAGAAGAAGAAAAGTTACGAAAGCGACAAGAATCGATCATCCACCTTGTTTGGTCTATACCTAATACCCTGGCCCTCTGCCTGTGATTACAGGGCTCGATTGTCTACACCTTGTAATGTTGCATCTAGTCTGTATTCTGTGTACAAATTTACACAGTGTAAACATAATGACAGACATTACGACAGACAAGTATAGACAAGAGGAGCGCGTGAGGTCAGGCGCTGAGAGAGCAGTTTTATTGCCGCTCTGAAAGTTCTGCTTATGGATTCTGTCAGATAATCATAGTTCCTTGCAATAGCAAATTCTTACAGATTAAATTGTGTATATTTGGCTATCTGCAGGCTAAAGCAGAGAATGAATCACTCAATGGAACCATACATACAGTTGGGTAATATACAGACATATCAACTTGGGAACAATTTGAGGCCACTAAGACGAATCGTTAACAAATAACTGGAGGTGACAGGTTTGAATTCCGGCATGGTGACAACAGCTTTCAATATTTATATTGTCTAGTGCAGGGGTGGCCAACCTTTTTAGCAGGCGGACCAAATTTCAGAAATAATATTTCCTGCCGGGCCACTCACCTAAATTTTTGTTAATTAAATTAAAGCATGCAAGCGTGCTACAGCCTCGACCACATCGTCGCTTCCAACTCCGCAGGCCGCAACATGACTTTTGGCGGGCCGCATAAGGCCCGCGGGCCTCGTGTTGGCCACCCCTGGTCTAGTGTTTCCTCTAATCTCTTATTTCTTTCTTCCTCTTCTATAAACAATACAATACTTGTGAATTAAACTAAAACACGGAGAAGAGAATTAGCGACAGAGATGAATAATGCAGGGAGGATATGGAGGGGCTGCAGATGACTACGAAAGATAGAGATTGGCTTGGGATTATAAAGTGGCTACTATATAGACAGACCATAACAAATCATTAATCTGCACCTCAAAGCAGGGCACGGTAGATTACGCAACCACATGTATACACAATTCAAGAATGCGAATCAGTCGTTTGCACGTGTGGATTACATCGCAGACAGCAGATCACGTACTCCAAGACTACCCAAAATACAACATATCTAGGCAAACCTTCTGGTTTAGAGAAACAACCGTAGAAGATAAACTACATGGACCACTGAGCGAACTAAAAAAGGCAGTGATGTTCATGCAAGAGACAACATTACAATTATATACAAATTTCAGGCGAACAAAAGAAAAAAATATTGAAGGCCTATGTTCCAGTTTGGTATACAGGACAAAAGAAAATTAGTGGGAGTCGTGTGGCAGTATCTACTATATGAATGCATTTTGGTGAACAAATCCGTACTAACACCTTGCCGTCTTGACAGACGATAGTTTGTTCATCATCATCATCATCATCATCATCTTCCACTTCTGCCGTCAAGCGTCGTGGGGAGGAATAATTTGCGCTCCAGCGCCCGGTGGGCGGCACTTGATAGTGTCATTCCGTGTGATTGTACAATGTCTTTGATGTCGTCAATCCATTTTCTTCTTGGACGTCCTCTTGGTCTCATCGCAGATAATCTTTGATGTAAGGCCAGTGATGGTAGTTGCTGGTGTTGCATTCTAACGACATGGCCAAACCACTTGCTCTTCTGCTTTTCAATAAATGTGGCACAAGGTGTTGATCCCACTGTCTGTTAGATAACAGCATTTCTTACTCGGTCTCGGATTTTTAAGTTGGCAGCTCTCCTCAGGCATCTCATCACGCAGGTGTTGATTTTGCGAGAGTGTGATTTGGATAAAGTCCAAGTTTGAGATTGGCAGCACAGGGTTGGCGTGAATATGCTGTTTATTATCTGTCGTTTTGCGGACATGGGTAGATTTAGATGTTTCAGTAAGGGTGATAGTTAATATGTAAGTGCACTAGCTTTTTGACACCTGATTTCGATTTCTCTGTCCAATCTGCCGTTTTCTGTGTACATACTTCCAAGATATTTGAATTCTTTAACTTGTTTCAGAGTTGTGCTATTTATCTGTATACGTAGTGGATAGTTTGCTACATTGTGTTAAAAAAAGAGGCATAATAAATACAACCCATAGCGGTGGCGAATGTGACTGAACAGAACTGAACACGGTAAATGATCGTCCATATTTCGTGTGTCACAGAACCATCCCAGAATACTTTATCGCATACATATGATGGGCTTAGTAGAGAATTAAAGTTTGAATCACGTTTATCAACGTCTATTCAGCTATGAGTAAGATAGCACAAGGGGATGGCTACACCCAAGTCGATCACACGCTAGAAATGTACAATCTCACATTTAAAACATTTTAACGTTCCGCGCCCGAGGCAGGTCTTTGTCAGATATGACTGAGCTACTGTATGACGGTAGACGGTACTACCTCCTTTCTGCCAGTGCCGAATGTTGGGCGGCACTTATCAAACCCGACACCCCCATTGTGCCAACGGCTTCGGGCGTAAGAGCGCAATGGGGTGGGTACATGCCTTATCCTGGTGCGAGGAAATGCAACCTAGAGACAAAATGTCATGGCAGGGCAGACCAGGCCATAAGCCTTGGTTGGCAGCTAGTCTAGGATCGAAGCTCCGACAGGCGAACAGTTAGAGCATTGCTTTGCTGATCCGGCAGCTTCTACAGCTTGTCTTGTTCCAGAATTATTGCTGTTATCGTTCCTCTGGAGTGAACTGGACAGGCCGAGAGAGGGATCATGCTGTGGACATCACAAGGTCTCTATATTTTAGCCCAGGCTTTGTGCTATGGAGAGGTATAACTCCATCCCTGGTCTTAACCGGTCTCGGAATCAAAGCGGGAGGTAGCAGTTACGGGTTAGAAGTCTTTGTCACCTGAGGCTACGGCTTGCAACCTGGAACATAAGAACCATGTGTCCAGGATTTTCCACTGACCTGACGAATATTGACGATGTGAGAAAAATGGTTGTGATTGATGCCGAACTCAATCGTCTTAACATTGATATTGCTGGCCTGCAAGCTCGCCTCACTGAGAAACGGTCACTAAGGCAAAACAATTATACCTTCTTTTTTTTTTTTGGAAGGGAAGAGGGCAGGCAGAAAAAAAGGCAACATGGTGTGGGCTTTGCAGTGAAAAATTCGCTACTATGAATGATTGAAATTCCAGCTGGGTGTACTGAAAGACTATTATCCTTGCGCTTGGCAACCTCTCGTGGTTTTGCCACCATCATCACCTCATATGCACCGACACTTGCTTCCTCTGATAATGTGCAGGATTCGATATATCAGGAGCTAGACTCTGTGATCAATTCAGTTCCAAAATCCGACTACATTTATATGCTCAGTGGTTTCAATGCTCGTGTGGGCAAGGACTCGAGTTCATGGCCAGTGTGCCTAGGAAAATACAACATCGGTCGCATGAATGACAATGGTGAAAGGCTGTTCATTGCACCAGAAATGACCTATGTATTACAAAACCTTCTTTAAAACAAAAAAAGCTGCAGCAGGGCACATGGAAACATCCAAGACCCGGCCATTGGCATCAGCTGGACTTCATCATCATACGGAGACAACATCTGAACTAAACATCATTAACTCGAAGTTACCACAGTGCTGACTGTGATACTGATCATTCTTTGGTTGTTGCAAGAGTTAGACTGGGACAAAAGAGAATCTACACAGCTAAACACAAATCTAGCCCCAGAATTAATACGAAGCGGCTGTAAGGAACTGGGTGTCTGAATTAGTGACATTAACTTAGGATATTTCATTCCTCATGACGGGACTTTATAGGGATGGCAGGATTTGTAACTACAGGTGTGTTAGACTGGAAAAGTCCTTCCCAGACTAGACAGTAGGACAGAGATATAGAGGGAGACAGTAGGAGAGTGAATGCAGTAAAGTTGGAAGAGAGACTCGACCAGACTGGTAATTGTATATGGGGGGTGATAGAATGTATGTATTATTTAGGATTGTACTGATGTAGATCTTGATAATACACATTCTTAATTATCTCTTCCAAGTCCTGAACAGGAGTCCAGGTTTTCCCGTGCTGTGACAACCGATGAACCTACTGGCGTTAGGACAGACTGTTGTTCCGACCACCGACCGGCTGTGCTGATCTGAACATAGCTGCTGTTCGCGAATCTCACTTGTAACCTGGTCACAGATCCAGAGAGGATACAAGTAACCTTAGAGTTTTGTATTTTATTTCCATCATTTCACTTTCATGATTGCTGTAGTACATAAACGTATATGATTTCACAATCATCATCATATTGACAACCTTCATTTGTGTAATGATTAATGATAGACAATAAATGATTGTAATACGTCTTAACTCATAGTTCAGTTGTTGTACTTTTATTTTCCAAGGGACGCAATTGCCTTGCTTACCTTGGTGGGGGATTGGTTACAAACAGGGAGGGGAAACAGTCAGGGGAGAAAAACCTGCACTTTCTAGTAGTAGTCTATTCGTAGACGTACACCTAGTCATCTAACCTTCTCCTTCCCACTCCTTGGGGGATATCAAGACAGCTAATTTCATCTTCGTTTACGAGCCACTTTAAGCTGTATCTTAAATATCCATGGCGTAATCTGTAGTTCAGCCATATAGACTTTGTCCCAAGTCAATTTCTGACAACCTAGGGTTGCTCGCCAGTGAATAATACATTCAGCTTGGCAGTGGCGCATACCCACTTCTGATACGTGTGAACACATGGTCACTTCCACCATCAGGCACCATCTGACAACTCACAAGCTCAGTGTGTGACCCAGCTGCAAGCATATTTTTCTCTGTCTTTATTCCATTCCTGATCTTTTCCCTCCATGCAACACGATCAGCTGCGACAAGGTGCAATATCAATGCTTGTATCAATGATGTCCCGCTATGTACATATTTGTACCGTAGTTGAGGATGACGCCGAGATCTTTTGCCCATCTGTAATTCACTAAGAAAAGATGTCTTTGTGTAGTCTACCGTCATCCACATGTGTCCTATCCATCTAAGTCTGCGAAAATTGATCATGGAACGGTGCACGAATCACACAGTGGATATTTCATTTTTCAGACATTACAATAGTCCCACGGAAAATGCTTCTATAGAAAACGGGGAATGGTGACAAATGAATGAATTGATGAAGGAGAGAAAAAGAAGAAGAAAGAAATAGTTGGGAGGTTAAACAGAAAAGTATAGATTAGAAAGAAAGAAAGAAAGAAAGAAAGAAAGAAAGAAAGAAAGAAAGAAAGAAAGAAAGAAAGAAAGAAAGAAAGAAAGAAAATGATTTTAACAAGCTCCTACACATCTTGAAATGTTTGATATTTCTTTAAACAAAGCAAATAATGGATGCCCACAATTTCACCAGTTATTTTAAATGTAAGATCAGGGCCCGCTGAACTCAAGAGTTTAAAAAAAAAACACGCGTTATGTCAATAAGAACAAATCTAATATCGAAAATAATATTTCTCTTCAAATTTTCCTTTCCATCTTCGGCTGCAAACAGCCTTGAACTATGACATTAAAGGGAGAGAAACCTTGCTAACAACGTCTGAACTCGGCTGCCATGTTAATTTTGTCCACCCAGAGAGTGGCCCTCAGCAATTTTCCACGCAGAAGAAAAATGGAGAGAATCTGACAAAGTGCATTCATTACTGTATTGACCAAATTATTTTGCAAAAGAAGTACAAGATCGAAGAAGAAGATGCTTCTCCTGGGGCCCGAGGTCGACTTAAGTGAATCTTTGTAAATGTAGATTAAGACACAGAAGCACGAAAACAAGTAAATATGCAAATGTGTACTTTCAATTTGGTGGCACTGAGACGATTTCCTGATATTAAAGATTGTGACTATCAGTGGAAGATAAAGATGCACTGCGATAATATATCTGACCCATCTCATCAATAGTACAGGCGCAAATTGACAGAATAAAACAGGTGTATATCCTTGTAAGAAAACAGAGATTGTGGTCGTCACTAGGAACAAAGAAATACCACAGTGCGTGTGTGTGTGTATATATATATTCCCATTTACTATATATATATATATATATATATATATATATATATATATATATATATATATATATATATATATATATATATATATATAAGTAAATGGGAATATTTTTAAACAAGTGAATCGGTACAACAACTTCGGAACAGTCATAACATCTGATGGGAGGTGTCTTGAAGAGATTAGAACAAGAATCGCCTTGGCGAAGGTAGCCGTTTGCGGGGTGAAAAACATGCTGACCAATAAAAAGATATAAATTTCTGCGAGAAAAAAGGTATTGGAGTGTAACATAGAACCTGTACTTTTGTATGGATGTTAAGCGCGGACGATGAGCAGACAAGCTGAAGAAACATTGAATGCTTTGGAAATGTGGTTTCTGAGGAAAATACAAAGAATACCATGGACAGACAGAAAATCTATTCCTACAAGAAACAAATGAAAACCATAAACTGATTGGAGAGATTAGACGCAGACAGTAAACATATGTTACGGTACGTTATGAGAAGAAATTAACTAGGAAATTGGTAGCAACTGGCAAGACTGAAAAGGGAGGGGGGGGGAGAGAGAGAGAGAGAGAGAGAGAGAGAGAGAGAGAGAGAGAGAGAGAGAGAGAGAACGAGATGAAGACAGAGAAGTAAATATCTGGATGGCTTGACAACATGGCATGGTCGAGACAAGAACACAGAGCTGATCCACGACTTCAGTGATCGAGTGAGATGGCAAGACACGACCCCTAACGCTTATCGACATGGCACGGCACACGACATCGCCTGCAACCCACGCATTTTTGGCTGTTTGTGATTCTTGCAAGTTCACGTTCAGAAGTTTTTCATAGCTTTTGAACGACCGGCACACACATGACTGTACGAAAACTAACGCAAGGCGGTCTGCTGCCAAATCGCCAGTTTCTGTGTGTCGAACGCGGTATGCGGGATTACGAATCGAGTCCGTAACCCTTTCGCTGCAGAGCGGGAAAGAAGAAAGGTAGAGAGAAAAGAAAGACAGAGAAATATAATATCAAAGCATTCATGTCCACTCAATGGCCTTGACTGAAGAAGTACTGACCGCACTGACGTCATAGAGGAGCCTGGTAAAGTAAAGGACCCTTCCTATACACGCCTTAGTGAGTAGTTTGGACATGTGGTGCTAACGTAACATTTGTATAAATCAATTAGCATCGCTGCATTGTGTGGTCAATATCACGGAGGTCATCTTTTACCTCCCTGAACATGTCCTGATAACCATGCTAGGCTGGGTGCACCCATCTAAATTTTCCGAAAATCGCAGCAAACGGACATGACTCAACATTGAGTAGCCTCTTCATGAAACCACCCCTGACAAGAGAAACAAATGGGTCCTTTGGAAACTGGGGCCAAACTTCACGAGATAACCAGCCAAATCGGACAGAATTTCACAATTTGAGACGTAATTTGAAATCCGTTTCACCAAATGCGAATGCACCCTGAACTGAGAGCGAGTGCACCCTGAATTAGTAGTGAATGCACCCTGAATTAGTAGTGAATGCACCCTGAACTAGGAGCGAATGCACCATGAACTGTGAGTGAATGCACCATGAACTGGAAGCAGTCCACTGGACGTGCTGATCTACCCGCAATTTTCCTGAGAGTCAGCAAACAAAGTGCAATCGATGAGACTGCTTATTCATCCACCATTAAACAACACAAAGTCGAATGCAGACTGACAGTTAAAGCAATGCCGAAGGAACCATACCTATAGTATGTACAACGTAAGATTATGTTCGAAATAAGAAAGTGTACAAAATAAGATTATGCACAACATAAGAAATAAGTAAAACATATTTTTTTAAATAAAGGATGTCTATTGTGGTGTGAAGTGTTAGGCCGTCACATATTCTACATCACGAAATATGAGGTGGGATGGCCAGTTCTCTTCCTCGTCACGGTCCTTCTCATAAAATTCTGAAATTCATCAGGCAGAGGCTGGATCGACCCCAGGGCCCAACTGGTTGGAAAACAAATACCTTCCTCTGCTGCGGACTAACCCCAGACCAGGTCTGTGCACTAACTACTAATACTATGCTACGCGGCTTTCATCAAGGCCCACCAGACACAGACTCTAGATCTTTTGCCAGTTCAAAGTTTCCCATCCATACGTAGTTAATGTTACTTAAATGTCATGTGTTCAGTTTCGAGTTAGTCGACCCATGGCGCCTCTTCCAGGACCACACCTTCCATTTCACCGACACTGACATGATAATGTTGACGAGCTGTGTTTCTTCGATGTTACTTACATCTGCAAGAATGCCATTATGTCTCTAATTCTTGGTTGTTATATTGCGTGAACTGCATTTCGGAGAAAAAATGGCGTGGTTGGCTAGAAAACATCTAGAAAAGGAACAACATCTAGAAACATCGAGACTTGTATGTGAACATCTGGTTGGAAAAGTGACTGCCACTTCCATCAAGGATGAACTATATGTTTCGTAGAGGACTTTTGTGGTGACATTCTGGCGGCGGCATTATGCACAATGTGCCTGAGCGGGCCGTTTGTCGAGAACCCTGTCTTTTCATCTTTTCACATGGGGCAGTGAGGAACATATTATGTGATATTCACTGGCACAGGAACGGAGCATAATGGGAACGACCCGTTGTAGTGATGTTGGAACCGCGACTAACTAACTAACTAACTAACTAACTAACTAACTAACTAACTAACTAACTAACTAACTAAACTAAACTAACTGTCTTGGTCCACAGTGTTTAAGAACTTTTCCGCAAAATATTAAGCTCAAAAGTCCCGTTTTTCTTCTTCGGTGTATATAAATTTAGCGATTGTTGTGAGTTTAAAAACAAATTGCTCGTTCTTTGCAGGCATTGCTATTTACCCCAACCCCAAGTTGATTTTCAAGGCAATCTGACTTCAGCAGCTAGCCATTGCTTTCAAAACAAGGAGTCCAAACTGACGAATGCCGGAACAAAATTCCGCTACATTGTCACCAGTATACCGGAAGTTAAGAGCTAGAGTACCCTCATCACTTCCGCCACATCGAAGTGTACAAGCAACAACAGCAACCACGTGAGAACTACTGCCTAAGAGCTGCCCAGAATAGTCCGGGTGGTAAATGGAACCATCTCCAACCTATCTCCTGCTAATTGCCGCGGATATCAGCTCTTGGTAGGGCTGCAATTTCCGGCTCGTCTCGGCAAAGGCTAAAATACTCAATGACCGGATTACCTCAATGCAAGTCTGCGTTAATGGCGATGTTCAGACGGCTTGAGTAGTATAGGACAGGAGTGGGGGGGGGGGGGGGGGGGGGGGAATCTCATCTGTTAAGATCGTTAGTGGTTCTCGCAATATTTAACGTATATTTAACGTTTCTAAGTCGCAACTATGGGGTGTGGTATGACGTTTGGTAGGGCGTTTGATAGAGCGTTTGCTGGCTGGTACACGTGTGTATGATCAACCTTTTACTTGAGGCGATCAGACAAACAGGTTCTGCAGACGACGCAGCCTCATAACAAACTACCAGCCGCTTCAAGGCTGGAAAGAGCGCAAGGATGGAGTTACCTAATCAGCTGAATAATGTTGTAACTAGTATATGTGAATAGCTGTCATTTCACAACCTTAAAGTAATATTTTCAGAAGGGATATCACGACCTTTTCATAACTGTTAGTGAAAGTACAGTTCCCCCCCCCCCCCTCTCTCTCTCTCTCTCCTCTCTCTCTCTCTCTCTCTCTCTCTCTCTCTCTCTCTCTCACACACACACACATATATATATATATATATATAGAGAGAGAGAGACATCACTGTTCTTTCCAAAGGCCCCCCCCCACGTCCCCCCGTCCCCCCCCCCCCCCACAAGCCAAGTTATGCGACTACCTGTACAAGAATTGGTGATTTTCTCATTGTATTTTTAAAGCTTTACTGCATTTCCACTAATTCCAGTGTTAATCAACGCCCTTCACATGAACTGCTGTTGTTTCCCGTTTCACGTTCGTAGTCTCTGAAGTGTCTGTCGAAATTACAGCCCGTTTTTTTTAAATTATTGATTACATGTTTACCGTTTAGGTGTGTATCTGTTGTTCGTGTGCTGACCAAGGCTTTGGCCGCAACGTTCATTTTTCTTTACTTGCGATCGTATTCTAGTAGAGCTTACCTTCTGCTGCTCGTTGGTTTGGTAATTTATTCATTAAATACGAACAAGCCGGATATGTATTCGCCATTTATACACAGAGATACAGAGAGGCACAGGTAAAGAGTTGCACAGAGAGGCACAGAGACACATAAACACAGAGGTACAGGAGGTACAGAGACACAGAGAGATAGATACACAGGGAGAGAGACAGATACACAGAGGCAGACATGACGTATGGACTTACCGATATACTCAATGGCCTCTTCGAAATATTGTTTCAAATTCTGCTGACCGCTGTCAGAGGCGGGGATCCTCTTGTAGCGAATGCCTTGCTCGTCGTAGTACTGGGGAACATGGGAGGTCACGTTGAGGATGTAGCTGATGTTTAAACTTCTCAGCTGGGTCAGGTCTCTGGCGTCCCGTTCGTTACCTGCAAAGAGGAGCGGGAAACTTGTGATTACTGGACAACCCTGAAGAATTCTGGGTGTTTCTTATCATCGTCTGTAGGGTAGGGGTGGGGTGGGGTGGAGTGGAGTGGAGGAGAGGAGGGCAGAGTAGAGTAGAGTAGAGTAGAGTAGAGTAGAGTAGAGCAGAGCAGAGTAGAGTAGAGTAGAGTAGAGTAGAGTAGAGTAGAGTAGAGTAGAGTAGAGTAGAGTAGAGTAGAGCAGAGTGAGAAAGAAAAAGTGTGTAAAGTAAGAAAAATAGTGTAAAGTAAAGGAAACTAGTGTAAAATAAATTAAAATTGTGTAAAGGATCCTTGTACACACCTTAGTGCGAACTGAGTGCACAGTACACCCGCACATTTTTATAAACCAGTCTGCGCTCTATGGGTGATAAGGTCAATGTCACACCGGCCATCTTTACTTGAAGACCACGTGGTGGTGCTCGCTTTAGTCTGGGTCGGTTCCTGTTTGCTGGTGTCCTTGACCAGGCCCGGACAGTGACAACATATCTGCAACCCAGTTAGAAGACAGTCTCTCTCACTCTATCTCTCTCCTCTACTCTATATCCGTGTGTGTGTGTATACTCGCGCGCGCCCGCGTATGTGTGTGTAAAACACACACACACACACACACACACACACACACAACAGCATATCGTGAATTGCTGGTAGTAAAACTATGTTTTCACCATCGCATAATGATATAATTGTCTTTTTAGTAACCAAACTGTAAATTTTCAACGGATGACCTTGTGGTTTATTGTCTTAGTAACTAAATTGCATATTTTGAACAGAAAATGATTATAACATTATCTTGTTAGTAACTACACTGTATATTTAACTGACATTTGTTATCTCTTTGCCTTAGTTAGTTAGTCGACTGATCATACTCATTGCACTTCGAACCATTGAGTCCATAAGTGCTCGGATCCCCTCCTCAGCAAATCCCGCAGCGTGTAGCGGCTAAAGACACCAGTTCTGTGTTGGTTTATCAATCTTTGGCTTCCTGCATAGTGTCCTTGTTTGGCCACACCTCTTTTAATTTGTTGTTCTCGCATCCTGACCATAGTTGTAGATTCACAGTCATCATATGGTTCTTTGAGTCGCTAAGGAAACATGATTTAGTAAATGTCCGTGTCTCGAGCCATGTTATTGCTTTACTTACTGCCACAACTTCCATAGTCAGGCTACTTGTAATCACAACAAAAGCACCAGAGTCCTCCTTCCCAATTCTCCCTCCGGCCTGAGCCGTAAAGGCCCATGAACTTCTCACATGTCGGACAACCGATCCATCTGTGTAAATGACAGCATCGCCGTCTAACGAATTATCGAATATCAACGCTTGTACTTCCGCCTTCACAGCAGCCGAATTTCTTGTCTGCATTTTCTGTCTAGTTGGATGCAAACAGAAAAAGACGTACATAAATCTGTTGGCACTTGTACCCACTCCTCGCCAGGTTCTAAGTCCTCAAGTGAACACACCTGCTGAAGAAAGTCTTCGGCTTGACCCATCTACGACCTTCCTCTTTTTAACCTGTTGCCCTTAACCTTCTTAATTTAACTATGCAGTGAATTATGTGTATTTGCATTGATTCCGAGGTAGGACGTGCTCTACAAATTTGTATTTTGTCTTCAATGGTTGGAAAGTCAAGAAGATAGCGCATCACCCTGCATGCTGTATCTCTTGTACATCCAAGAATAATACGCATAGCTTCTTTCTGTATCATTTCCATCCTTTCCGTCTGCTTACGGCTGAGTGTCAGGATCGCCATCGCATACTCAAAAATAGACTTGACCAGCTCCTCGTATAGAAGACACAGATGGCGCTGCTCACAGTTTGCTGCCGCCATCACCATCTCTTTGCCTTGCTGGGAACCACACTGCTAAATTGTATATTTTCAACTTCACACCATGCCTTCATGCCTTACCAATAGCTATCCTGCATATTCTCATCGCCACACGATAATCCCACGTGTTGCCCCAAAAATAAGCTATATATTCTCAACAGAGCATGATGACCCCATGATTAGTACAGGATGACTTCGCAACCACCCATGCTCCTTGCGACCTTAATGAATTACACCGAGACATGACAGCCCTGCAACGTCGGAAAGGATGCGTATCCAAAACCACGCGCGTGACATGCACGGATGGCTAATGACTGCACGCGCATAACCGTCCTTCATTATAAAAGACCACTCCATTAATCATTGCCTCGAATGCGCCGTCCACTGCTCCACGGTTCCCACATTGCAAGGACAAGCACGCGTGTCTGGGCATGAATCACAACCTGGGGCTGAGACAGCGGCGGTCCACTGTGGTCTGGCATAATAGCACAATGACCAGTATGTGGTCAGTGTCTACGAGTGGTGGCTTGAGGAGTCGATTTATTTCAGGATGAGGTTGGTAAGAGTTTTTCTGTAAAATGAGTTAGCATCAGTATTCTGTATGCCTGACTGGCAGACAGACAGGCGGACAGACGGACGGACGTACAGATGCACTGGCTTGTGTGTAGACAGACAGACAAGAATCTACGGACACACAAACGACATATATCTAGACAGACAGACAGACAGACAGACAGACAGACAGACGGACGGACGGACGGATGGATATACAGATGCACTGGCTTGTATGTAGACAGACAGACAAGAATCTACGGACACACAAACGACATATATCTAGACAGACAGACAGACAGACGGACGGACGGACGGACTGACAGAGAGATAGGGGAAGAGAGGGAGACAGGCAGACTGGTTTTGAATGATGCGGATGATCTTACTTTCATGTGAAATAAATCACCCCACTGTCTGGTCATGAAGTGAATCACCTCACAGTCTGATCATGATGTGAATGATCCCTGGCGTGGCTATAAATCTGTTTTCCCCGTGTAGCAGGCAGACCAAGCGCAGGCAACTTGAGACAACAACCATAAGACAACGGACACTTACCAAGGTAGAGAAACGGAAGTATCTGCGAGGCTGTTGCCGCCTCTATTTCCGGTTCCTGTACGCCATTGGTTGGGCTGTAGAGCAGCGGTTTGTGTATCTCCACGGCTTTACTGCTGCACCGACACAAGGCTTCGTGATTGATGCTAAAACCTTTGAATCCACCTGACGAGTGAGAATGAAACCATTAAGAATATCTGTGATTGTGAAATATTCTTCGATAGCATATATACATAGATATATATATCTGTGATTGGTCAACATCTTATCTTAAAGTATTTCAAGCTTACTCTTCTGGTTAGTTAGTGGCGTATCCTTTACAGGACGTCGCTGTTAACCTCGACATTTTTCGGTTGTTTGTTATTTATTGACACGTTTACGTTCAGTAGTTTGCCATTGCTTTCTGAACGACTGGCACTCATACCTTTATATAGGAACCAACGCAAGGCGGTCTGCTTCCAAATCTCCAGCAGCTGTGTTTCGAATGCGGTATGCGGGAGTACGAATTGCATTCGCAACCACTTCGCCACAGAGCCGGTACTCCCCTGGTATATGTACTCTTATACCTCGAAATATGAGAAAGTGGGTTGTAAGAACACCATGTCGGTCATCCTCCTGGCATATTGTATGAGAAAGTGGGTTGTAAGAACACCATGTCGGTCACCCTCCTGGCATATTTTATATTTTAACTGATTCACTGCCGCAGAATAATTTATTGCCAAATTTGACCTTTCATTTTGATAGAAGGACGATGTATCGCCATAATAGGGTTATCGTGTATTTTGTTTTGTTTCGTGGCATCTTCCGCAATTTCAATGCTCAGAGAACAGAACTTACATCATTTGTTCATTTGATTGTTTACCATGTGTGGCCCAAATCTGTTTGTTTGGTACTACATCAGTTAAAACATGTAAATACAATAGTTGGCACTCGTAGCTGGCAAGAGAAGTGTAGTAGATATCTATTTATCACCTTTGTTCAATCCTGTAGTCAATAGGTTGGAGTATACTGACAATGAAATACCTACAACCCGAGGAGCAAACATGCCTACCTTAGCTCTAATCACAGCCAGCCCTTAATGATGTACCTGGTTACATCCTTTTATGTCTCCCTGCATGTGTGAAGCTTCAGTTCCTGTCTCACACACTCTGCTGATTCATGGGCTTAGAGAGGAGACACAGTGCTCCTGTAGATGGTATTATTATACTTCGGTACCGGATCGGGATGAACCTTCCTGCACCAACCTCGCTATGATAGAAGTGAGTCCTTGTCAGAGCTCAAGCGAACCCAAAGCCAAAGCAGTAAACTTAAAAGTTAACCTTCAGTCTTCCGGAGGAAACACCAACCAATCAACTAACCAGTCAGCCAACACCAACCAACCAACCAGCGAACCAACCATCTTCCCAGGTTAGTTTTAGTTTTATCTATGGCAAGACAATAATTCAGAGGATAATTCCTGCTGCATGATAAATGTACACACAGCGTACACGGAAACGGAGAGTCCATCCATCCATCATGTGCCATGCCTATAAGCGTGGACGGTCATGTTCTGCCATCTCACTCGATCACCAGAGTCGTGGATCAGCTCCGTGTTCCTGTCTCGACCATGCCACGTGGCCAAGTCATCCAGGTATTTACTTCTCGGTCTTCCCCTTGGTCTCTTCCCTTCGATCTTGCAGTTGTCACTAAGTTCTCCAAGTCATTTCTTCTCATGACATCCATCCATCCATCATGTGCCATGCCGGTAAGCGTGGGCGGTCATGTTCTGCCATCTCACTCGATCAATAGAGTCGTGGATCAGTTCCGTGTTTTTGTCTCGACCATGCCACAAGGCCAAGCCATCCAGATACTTGTTTCTAGGTCTTCCCCTTGGTCTGTTCCCCTCGATCTTACCAGTTGTCACCAAGTTCTCCAAATCATTTCTTCTCATAACATGCCCAAAAAATTGTGACTGTCTACGTCTAATGTCTCTGATCAGTTTACGATCTTCATTTGTTTCTTGAAGGACTTGTTCATTGGTCTTTCTGGCTGTCCATGGTATTCTTTGCATTTTCCTCAGAAACCACATTTCTACAGCCATCAGATATTTTTCAGCCTGGCTGCTCATTGTCCAAGCTTCACATCCATATAAAAGTACAGGTTCTATGTAGCATCTCAACACTCTTTTTCTCGTTTCAATTGACATCTTTTTATTGGTCAGTATGTTTTTCATCTTGCTAAAGGCTACTTTTGCCATGGCGATTCTTGTTCTAATCTCTTCAAGGCATCTCCCATCAGATGTTATTACTGTTCCGAGGTAATTGTACCTATTCACTTGTTGAAGAGTATTCCCATTTACTTGTATATTACACTGTGGTATTTCGTTCTTCTTAGTGACGACCATAATCTGTGTCTTTTTACAATTTAATTCTAACCCTTGTTGTTCACTATGTGTAACAACCGCATCTACTAAATTTTGCAGGTCCTGTTCATTGTCTGCAATCAAGACTGTATCATCTGCATATCTAATGTTATTGATGCATCGTCCCCCAATGTTGATTCCTTCCATATTTTCAATATTTCTGAAAATATTTTCACTGTACAGGGAAAACAGATCTGGAGACATTACACATCCCTGTCTCACACCTCTCTTAATAGGCTGATATTGGCTTACTTCATTATCAACTCTTATGGCAGCTTGTTGTTTCCAATATATGTTTTTTACAAGTCTAAGGTCTTTCCCATCAATTTGTAGATCTTCAAGCATCCTTATCATGTTGACATGTCTCACTTTATCAAAAGCCTTTGTGTAGTCAATGAAGCAAAGGTGTAGATCTTTGTTTACTTCTATAGAACGTTCGATTACGGTTCTCAGTATATACACAGCATTTACTGTACCCTTGCCTACTACAAACCCACATTGTTCTTCTCCTATTTCAGGTTGTATTTTCCTCCTAACTCTTTGCATGATAATTCTTAGCAAAATCTTCGTGATGTGACTCATTATACTAATTGTTCGATGTTGATCACATTCCAAGGCTCCTGATTTCTTTGGGATTGCAATAAATACAGAATTACATAACTCATGAGGTATGTTTCCAGTATCATATATTGTATTAAGCAGACTGGTAACTTTATCTATTCCATATTCTTCTAAAGCATTAATCATTTCTGTTGTGACGCTGTCTGGACCGGGGGTTTTGCCAGATTTCATATGATTAAGAGCATTCTGAACCTCCATCTTCAAAATTGCTGGCCCTTCATTGTTATTTTGAACAATATATTGTTCGTCTCTGCTATCGTCATAAAGGTTTTTCACGTAATCTGACCATACATGTAAAATCTGATCTTTTTCTATTATGACTCTTCCATCTTTTGTCTTTAGGCAGCCTGCTGATGTACGTGTTCTTTTATTAGTAATCTCCTGAATTCTTTTGTGCATTAGTTTCGCATTTTTACTGTTGTGTTGTTTTTCAATTTCTCTGCAATTTTTCTCAAGCCATGTTTCTTTAGCCTCCTTACATAAGGTTCTGACTTTTCTGTGAATTTCTTTCATATTTGGCAGGATTATTTTTGTTCTGTCTTCTTGTTTCCATTAGTTGTAAAATTTCTTCAGTCATCCATGTCTTACGGCCAACTTTCCTTTACTTTTGGAATAGTTTTTTCTGCTGCACAACTGATTGAATTCTTCAGCATTTCCCATTGATCATCTACATCTTGAAATAGGATCTCTAAATCAGACAATAAATCAAATTTGTTCTTTACTTCTATGTTAAAATTATCTTGTATTTCTTTGTCAGTTTTCAATTTGCACAAGTCATATTTAGGGTTTCCTGCTGTATACTTGACTTTCTTTAACTTTACCCTCAATGTGCCAGTAATTAATCTGTGATCACTGTAACAGTCTGCATTTGGAACTGTTTTTACAACTGTTAATGCATTTCGAAACCTTTTTGCTCATCAGGATGTAATCTATCTGGTTTTTAATCCTGCTGTCTGGACTCCTCCATGTCCATAATCTTCTAGGATGTTGTTTTAAACAGGTGTTTCCTACAACCAATTCTTGTTCTTTTGCCCATTCTACAAGTCTGTACCTCTTTCATTTCTCTCTCACAAACCATGGTTGCCTACACTGTATCCATCGCTTTGCTTTCCTATTTTTGCGTTGAAATCACCCATTATGATATTTATTTCTGATTTTTTTACAGTTCTTCAAAGCAGACTCCATGTCATTATAAAATGCCTCTATACTTTCTTCACTGCTTTCACTTGTTGGGGCATATACTTGAATTACATTTATTTTAAAAGGTCTTCCGTTTAATTTTACTAATAGAACTCTGTCTGACACAGCCCAATATCCTTTGACAGAATTTGATGTTTGCTTATCTAATATAATGGCTACACCTCTTTGCTGTTCTTCTCCCCCCGAGTAAATAATCTTACAATCCTCTCCTGTCCTTATCCCTGCTCCTCTCCATCTCGTTTCCGATATTCCTAATATGTTAATCTTCTCTCTCTCCATTTCTTTTTTGATGTCCTCCAACTTTCCATCTGCATTCATTGTTCTAACATTCCAAGTTCCTACTTTCAATGATATTAATCTTTTGCACCTAGTAGCCTGTTGACGGTCTGGAGTCACCTGGTGCGCATGACTATCCCTACCGGGCGAGGCTGCTCCTATGGAGCACCCATTTACGCCGTTTCTCTGATTATCGATAAGTGAACACAACATGATTTTCTTGGCATGTGTAAAGAAGGTAGTTTGCCATTGCTTTCCTTCCCAGCAGTGACCATACTGGTCAGTGACCCGTAGCCATTGTCTCCTCAAAAAAGGAGATCCTCTGCCTACCGTCGTGAAGGTGTAGACCATAACCTACAACTATCTGTCGGCTGCTCTACATCTTCATCCACCACCTGCACCCATGGCTTCACGTAACCCTGATCGGGGGGCTAAACGGGTACTCCACCTTGCCCAAGGGTGTCCCTTGTCTCTCATGTCATGCCCAATAAATTTTGACTGTCTACGTCTAATGTTTCCAATCAGTTTACGATCTTCATTTGTTTCTTGAAAGACTTGTATATTGGCTTTTCTGTCTGTCCATGGTATTCTTTGCATTTTTCCTCAGAAACCACATTTCCACATCCATCAGCTGTTTTTCAGCTTGACTGCTCATTGTCCACACTTCACACCCATATAAAAGTACAGGCTCTATGTAGCACTTCAACACTCTTTTTCTCGTTTCAATTGATATCTTTTTATTGGACAGTATGCTTTTTCATCTTCCAAAAGGCTACCTTCGCAACGGAGAGTATAGAATATTAAAGACTATCGTGATAATGAATGGTGTAGAAAATATCAATCCACAAGTCTGAAAATACCACAGTGGAACAACAGTAATGAGAAAGATAAGACAGAAAAAGAAGAGGTAAAGGAGTAGAGAGACGTGTGGCTGGAGCACATTCCTCAAAAATGCACCATCATGGTCACGTTAAGGTACACTTACACAGCCATTAAAACTCCTAGAATGTTGAACTACGACATGTCGCCGAGTGCACCCAGGAGACAAACAGCCTGGATATAGATAGAACAAAGAGGATGACACATCGGACATTGAAACACAAGCTTCGGCTGTCCAATGCATACGTGTTAGGGCTAGAGTGCGTTAGAGAAAAATGAATTATCCACTTGTTGCTATACAAAGAAGGAGGAAATGGAAGAGAAGAAGACGAGAACGAAGACGCAGAAGCAGTGGAAGAGGAAGAGGACGGCGGCGGTGGCGGTGCGGCGTGA
>OY992894.1:27536624-27659628 GCA_963921405.1 Cepaea hortensis | reverse complement strand
TAGAGAGTGGGTGAAGGGAATAGAGAGTGGGTGAAGGGATTAGAGAGTGGGTGAAGGGATTAGAGAGTGGGTGAAGGGATTGGAGAGTGGGTGAAGGTTAGAGAGTGTGTGAATGTGGAAACATTAGGCAGAGAATGATGATGCAGTGGAAATGTAAATTGGCAATAGAATTTTCAAAATTTTTAATGAAAAAAAAAAAAAAAAAAAGAAACCAGTAAGTTTGATGGTTGACTAGTTTTTTGATTGGTTGATAAGGTGATTGGTGGGTTGGTTGATTAGTTGTTTGGTTGATGGAGCCTATGGAAGACATAATTTTAACTCTTGAAGTCTGATACACCATCGTTCACAGAACATTGCCTGGATCCACGAGAGTGAGGTAAGCTTTCAGACTCTTCACACGACCCAGCACCGAATGTACGGTCAGTGTGAGGTCCGTGTTGCTGGAGTCTCCTGTCCTTCTCCAAGCTCAGAAATTAAAGGGATGTGCCAGACCGTCATGGAATTGCACACTTCCGGAGAGGCTTCAGCACAGGACATACGTGCAGGCTGGGATGTGCCCTACAGAAGTAAAGTCGGTAAACTATCCTTTACACATCTTGAGGCCTATAGAAATAAAGTCAGTAAATTACCCTTTACACGCCTTTAGGCCTATAGAAATAAAGTCAGTAATTACCCTTAACACGCCTTGAGGCCTATAGAAAAAAAAAGTCAGTAAATTACCATTTACAAGCCTTGAGGCCTACAGAAATAAAGTCAGTAAATTACCCTTTACACGCCTTGAGGCCTACAGAAATAAAGTCAGTAAATTACCCTTTACACGCCTTGAGACCTGTAGAAATAAAGTCAGTAAATTACCCTTTACACGCCTTAAGGCCTACAGAAATAAAGTCAGTAAATTACCCTTTACACGCCTTGAGGCCTACAGAAATAAAGTCAGTAAATTACCCTTTACACGCCCTGAGGCCTACAGAAATAAAGTCAGTAAACGGCCGTTTTACACGCCTTGTGGCCTGGCATATGATAATGATGACGAAGACAGACAGACAGACAGACAGACAGACAGACAGACAGACAGACAGACAGACAGACAGACAGACAGACAGACAGACAGACAGGGCAATTATAAAGATTTCATGGAAAGTCGTGTGTAAAATGGTATGGGAAACATGTGTCAAGACATTGTGAGTGGGGTGACCACCACAAGTCTCCGCACACTTTATATTGTGGCTAGGCTATCCCTTCTATTGTGACGTCACATCTGTTTACTATCTTCTCCTTTGATATAAAGCAGCGATATATTCTTTTAAAAACAGAAATAAGCAAGAACAGCGGCTAAAACATGCCAACGGACATAAATATAGAATCGAAGAAAAGGATGAAATATGTCAGCAATGGCAGACGAAAACAACACATGAGTATAAGACGACAAATGGAGGAAATTGTGGTGGTCAATAGGAAAGACATAAACATTATAATATACAAAATGAAAGTGGAAAATTCAACTATATATAAGCAGAGAAAATAGTGGGGGTGGGGGAATGGGGGGTTGAGATAGGAAGGAGGAGAGGCATACAGAATCATGAAAAAATCAATTACACAAACACATATATAAAGAGAACATAAGCGACGGAGTGATAACCACAAATAAATAAATAAAGGAAAGAAACGAAAATCATAGAACAACAGCGAGTGCAATCACCGGATTGACACACTGAATATAAACATAGAATGATAAACACCATATACGAGGGATAAATCAAAACAATGGCCGCTCGAGTGTGATCATTTTGAAAGTGAACAGACAATAACCAGCTACACACACACACACACGGGAGAGAGAGAGAGAGAGAGAGAGAGAGAGAGAGAGAGAGAGAGAGAGAGAGAGAGACAAAGATAAAATGGATAAAATGGAGAGAGGCACAGAGGGACAATCAGAGAGACACCGAGATAAACCGGAGAGAGACCAAGAAAGGTGAGACAGAGAGAAAGGGAAGAGAAGGAAATAGAGAAGAGAGAGAGAAGACGAGGACTGGCCAGGGGCCAGATGAAGAAACGACAACACGGGATGATAGAATGCCCGTGTCCCTTTCCCCGTTGAACGACCTAGAAAAACATGACATCAGACTTGTTTTCCTTTTGAACTGACCCAGACACGTTTGTATGATCAAACTAGGTCACAGAAGTACGCAGGGGACAGGAAGGAAAATATAACACCTCACCCCCTTCTCTTTGGGAACTCAAATGTGTAGAGAGACTGACCTATTTCAAAGTGTCGAATCATTATAATAGACATTGTTTCTGGTGTCATCCAGACACAGTTATCATTTACAAACAATGCGGTTTTTTTTTTAAGAAAATGACCGTTTTTGTTACATTTCAGTTTTATAAAATTTTCATTGCAGTTTCAACTATCATAGTCTATTATCAGTAGACATAATTAGGTAACATAATGCGAGTAATCCACTGCAGAAATGATGTTTAAAAAGCTAGTTGTTTGAAGAAAAGTTCTAAGAATATCGTGGATTAAGAAGACAACGAAGAAGAAGAGATCTACTTCTTCGTGAATCGGTCTGGAGCAGATATCGGTTATTACGACTGTTCAATCTTCTGTGATACTGACCACAGTACTCATCCAGTGTCAGGTGATATATACAAATATGGATATATATGGTGTATATTTAATGACATGTTGGTTTTTTGAAAATATTGCCGTTCCAAGTTTTGTATTCACCCTCTGTTAACTCATGCAACATAAAAGGTAAATACAAAACTTGGAACGGCAATATTTTCAAAAACCCCACAGTCATTAAAGATACACCCAATAGAACCACTAGAACAAACATCCTAAAGCGTGTAAAAAGACCCTTTAGTCCTTTACTACTACTGCTATTACTATTAATGCTATTACTACTACTACTGCTACTAATACTACTTACTAATTATTACCTATGCTAGTACTTGTTGATTTTCAAAGTCTGTTTACAAGTACTTTGCCGCCTGGCTCGGCGATCAAGTTTCTCTTCAACCCTCGCTCTCTGGCGCCATATCCAAACATTTTCTTGTCCTCTGACATGATACAAGACTGTCCAATATAGTTCAGCTCCCACCTCTCCCTCTGCCTGCCTGCCTGAATCCATCCATCCATCCATCCATACATCCACCCATACATCCATCCACGCACCCACTCGTATATGTGTGTGCGTGCGTGTGTGCGTGCGTGCGTGCGTGCGTGGGTGTGTGTGTGTGTGTGTGTCTTATTCCACGAATAGAACCATTTGTTACAACAATATTACTGTAATTCCCTGTGATTGAAAACAAGGCCAGTAACTATGGACTTTACGAGCAAATGAATGAACTCACTAAACAGTATAGGACTTTCCGAGCCAATGAATGAACTCATTAAACAATACATGATTTTACGAGCCAATCAATGAACTCTTTAAACAATACAGGATTTTACGAACCAATCAATGAACTCATTAACCAATACAGGATTTTACGAACCAATCAATGGACTCATTAACCAATACAGGATTTTACGAACCAATCAATGGACTCATTAACCAATACAGGATTTTACGAACCAGTCAATGGACTCATTAAACAATACATGATTTTACGAGCTAATCAATGGACTCATTAAACAATAAAGGACTTTACTAGCCAAACTAATTAAACAATAAAAGACCTTGTTACACGTCTGAAGGCGCACAAGGCATGCGGTGCTGAACAGATATTTGTATAGACCAGTGGCCACTCTGTGGCAGGTATGGTCAGTATCACTCCGGTGGCCTTGACTCCCCAAGACATCCTTGGTACCTATTTTAGGCTGAGTCGACCTGGCAGTCCTGGTCAGTTTGTAAAAGTCCGAATCCGCCCAGCTGCTAACCGAATCCACGACGATCAGGTCGCCAGGCGAATGTCTAGCCACAAGGCAACATGACTGCCCGGGAATAATTAGTAGGTATGAAATGTTTTTCTTTCAGAAAGCGATGGCAAAAACCACCGAGCATACACCTGCCAATAAATCGCAAATGGCTAAAGAATCATGGGGTTGACTGCGTCGTCCTGTAAAGGATATGCAACTATTTTTTTTTAACTAAATGGCGCTCAAATGAAATGGAAGAAAAGAAATACAAAAGAGAAATGGTTGAGTGGGGGAAAGGGGGGGGGGGGGAGGTTGTTACTATAACATGCCAGCATGTCTGTGGTGGAGACAGGTGGAGACAGGTGGAGACAGCAGGATACAGCTTTCTTATGCTAATGTCAATACCTGGGCGTAGCCAGGCTGACTCACCTGGTACGAACAGGTGTGAAGAGCCAACGAATGAAGCAATAAACAGTGGCCCGTGGGAAAGTGTCTCGACAACAGCATGAAATCACTTCCTTGTGCAGCACAGACTGCAGACACCCAGAAGTCATTCACCAGCCTCGAGTCATGGAGCTTGCTGTATAAATGGAACCTTGAAATCCACCGCCTGAATGTCTTATCTCCTTTCATACAGAAGTTCTACGTGTTAAATAAACATCCGGCTTTCAACTGCATCATCTAGCGCCTTGCCGACTGACGTGGGCGATCATACTTCACATCTTGCGATATTCAATGACAGGTATCAGCGCGTGCTCTGACTCTTGTTCGTGCAATGATATAAGACTGTCAAGAATGTTCTCACGCTGTCTTCCTCTTTCTCTCTTTCAGTGAATCTTTCCAGTTGTAGATGTTTCAGGTTTTTTGTCTTCTCATAATGTGGCTCAAAAACAAAATGAACACGGCCTCTTTCTGATGTTTGTGACTGATAAGCGGTCTTAGCACCTTAGCCTTCTTTCAAAATGTAAAGATTACTCATTGTGGCTGTCCAAGGATTTTCATAATTCTTATCGCCAAAGCTTCCTGAAATGTCTCCCCCCCCCACCCCCTCTTGTTTACTGCAGAAAATTAAAAACAAAATTCATGTAAAATTAATGTATTCCTCTATGCACTCAGTCCTGCAAAATGTGGTCCTAGCAAATCACAGACCCGTCACAGATGTCTGGACTTTTTAAAAAAAATGCATTCGAGTCATGAACTCTTAAGAGTACCTACGGCACTTGAAATGGCTATAAAATGTCCGCAAATGCTCCAAGCTTTCATTGTAGTATGCATTTATGCTTTACCTAAATCCCCGAGTTAACATGATATAAAGTGTGTTTTATAATCCGAACCCAGATAACGCTAATTTCCATTCGTTGGTTAATATTCTTTCGTTAATATATTGGCTTATATTTAGCACATATAGTGTCTATCATTTTTTATTTTTGTTTTTGGTTGGTTGGGGGGGGGGGATTGGGGGGGGGGGGAGGGGTGTGTGGAGGTTAACGGATTTAAAAAAAATATTTGTTTATTCAGGTCACCCGACTGGACAGGTCAGCGGTGAAACAATCAGAAGTAGACACGGATAAATGATGCTGGATGGCAGAAAGCCGTGCCAAAGATAATGGCTACGATCAAAGTGTGGATTTATCTGCACTAGATCTGGCCAAGTTGCAGAGACAGTCATCCAGACTGCAAACCAGAATCACCAAATCACTGTCCACTAACAGCTGCAGGCGGGCCTTGGTGTACCGCTGGCAGTGGGATTAAGAGGTCCTTAAAAGGGTGAATAATGTCAATAGAATTGATCTAGAACACCAGGAACAGAGATACGTGGAGAAACATGAAAGTTTATGCCATCTGGCAGGGCACATGATACTGATGTTTCCTGTGTGACGATATTCATTTTCTGTTCCTATCCTTACCAGGGAAGGGTGGTGGTATAATTTTCTATTAATCAAGTTTTTTTTTATATATATATATCGTTAAGCAATGAATGTTTATATAAGAGCTTCGAAAAATGATCGTTAAGCAATGAATGTCTGTATAAGATTTTTTTTTTTTTTTTTAAAGTTGTGGTGAAGGTCCTCTGGAAGCTCGTGAATAATGCAGAAGAACTATCATGGTCTAGAGACAATGCGGCCCACGACAACTTAGACAACATCTACACCGAACTCCCAGAGAGCGTTTCTCCGACGCCTTATACCATTGAAATCAACGCAGAGTGGTGTGCTACCAAATCACAGCTGATTTTCAAACCCTGATTCCAGTGCATCGCATCGGGATGTGGTAAAACGCGTTCGCTGCCCCTAGGCCACAACACCGGTTTATAGAGATGTTAGTATGCTGAAAATATCTCAGTTGATATCCGTCTGTGAAATAAGGCAACGAAGATGCGTATATTCTATTACAATTAATATCTAAAGACGATGCGATCTCTGAAGTCGGAGTGGGTTCGCCTGAATGGCGAGGGACACCGGTAAAAGGGAAAGCTAGCCCAAAGCAAAACTCAGTCCCTTACTACTTTAAAATAGTGTGTAAAGACTACGTTTGAGTTTAAGCAAGCGAACGGGAAAAAAATAAAGTCGATCTGGATAAAGAAGCGACGCTTGTGTCATATCTTCTGCTGCCCCTCTGATGTGTCTCCAGCTTGAATAGGTAGAGAGGCTTGTGTGTTCCAGTGACCCTCAAGATCTATGCCGACAGTAGCGCAGCTACTGGTAGGGTTTCCACTGTCGGACAGGTCAAGGGATAGGAACCAGACGAAGAGAGACAAGCCGTCTGTCATATGGATAGAATGGGGACGGTGAAAGATTAAGGAAAGCAAACCCGAAGAATTGCTTGTCGAAGTCGGAAGTACTGAGCCACAGGCGAAACAGTGCACCTCATTCACTCGACAATGATAGTATCATCTGCTGTAGTGTAAACAACTTCCTGCTGACGGCCCCGCGATGGCTAACTGTACACTCATGTGGGTGACGTATCTCATGTCTGCCACATGCCAAACTATGAAACAGCATTTAGTGAAGTTTGACTCACAAAGGAAGCAAACAACACAACATGAAGTGGGTGAACATCATCTGTTTATTGTCGTTATGTGATTCACGCAGACGACAACAAGCCTTGACCCTTGACTACAGCTGTTTATCAAGGCCCACAACCGCTATTGACTAAACAAAGGGAAACTACTCATGTCAGAAATATGTACCTTTGCATTAGAAGGCAACAAGGAGCACTCTTTGTGACGAAAGCAACAATGGAAGCGTATAATCTTCAGACCGCCATTGCTGGAACAGCATGCAGTTTTATATCCATTAATGGCTTTATCTGGGATTTCCAACAGTGGCATTTGCGAATAATCTCTCCCCCTCTCCTCTCCCCTGTTTATTTCTTGAGCGCGTTATCACTCCTCGTTTCCGTGGAGATTTAGCAAGAGAGAAAAAAAAAAGCGCTTTCCTTCTGTCCATTTCTCCCCCCATATCTTCCCTCCGCACCTCTATTTTCCTAAAGCATGAAGTAAGCACCAAATTTAGATGTTCAGATTTCCGCCGTTTGTTTTATAATATCCTCCGGATTTGTCAACATAGGAGAGGGGAGCAGAGTTGGTTTATTATTGTCCGCGATTGCAAGCTGGCTATTGTGTCTGTTGTTTAATGCCATGAGTGGGCATATCTTGTGTGGTGCTGTTCTTGGCGTCATGGGTTGATATTACATATAGCCTAGTGGTGATAATGCCATGGTTTGATGTCTGATATAGTTCTTAAATAAACACACATGTATTGTTTGGCCTTCTGAGAAGTAGAAGGCAGAAGTAGAGGCTTCTTCTACTTTTACGAGTATTAAACAATACTTGTGTTTTTATTTTTAATGAACTGTCTTAGTGGCCTCGCTTTGAACTCAAGCGAAGTCCATGGACGGCTACTACATCTAGTGCCCTGGACTGATTTTTGCGTGTGGGTTAGCTTTGTTTATTACCAGTGTCCTTCGCCATCAGTCAAACCTACTCCGACTTCTCGGGTACTTGTAATTTAAGTCCGCAAATCAAGGACGAGAAGTCAACATTTTAGTCCTTCTGATCGATATAAGGGTTGAACCCGCTCCCTCGGCATTAGCACATCTCTCTTATCCATTCGGTCACGCCGACCTTTGTCACAAATGTATGAGATTAATGTGCAGCTCCTTGTCGACTACCTGAACTTCCTATCACGAGCCAAATAATTGCCAGGTTTCTGTCCCTTGGAGACGATAACGACCATTTATCGAAGCTCTTAATCGGACTTTCATTGGTTAAAGACCATTAATCGAAGCTCTTATACAGACATTCTCTGCTTAACGATCATTTTTCGAAGCTCTTATACAGACTTGCATTTATCAACGATCATTTATCGAAGCTCTTATATAGACATGCAAGTATTAACGATCATTTATCGAAGCTTTTTCGAAGCTCTTATACAGACATTCAAGGCTTAACTATCATTTTTCGTAGCTCTTATACAGACTTTCATTGGTTAACGACAGGCGCTGTGGCTTAGGAGTTATTGAAACCGCGTTTCACAATTCCCCGACATATAAAGACGAGGGTTCGAAATCAGCCGCGGGTGATTAGCGTTGGTTTCAAATGCAGGAGGCGTCGGTCGCTCAGAAAGCAATTGCAAACGTAAACTTGCAAAGAAATCACAAACAGCCAAATCGTGCTGGGATTGACTGTAACGTCCTGCAAAAGGATATGCAACTAACTAACTGACCCTGATACGAGTTCGGACCCATAGGGACCGTGTCGGCAGGTAGTAATTAGCCACTACGCCACCGTGTCTAACATTCATTATAATATATGTATGGAAGACATTGTGGGCCGTTCTCTATAACAACTAATACGTCATTGTGACTGAATAGGTCAATATTTCTCATATACAAGAACCGAACAACACTACTTGACCATCATACTTAGGTGCACACATCATTGCTCTTTAACATTCGTCCACTATAGCCAACCTTTCACTGGCACCCACTGATACATTGTACGGACATCCACTTGGGCACTCCTTCTTAGTTGAGTTGTTGAGTTGAGTTAAGAACCGACACCATTGCACTCAGGACATTCCCTAACGTGCTCCATCCCCTCGTTCAACAGCCAGCGAAGAGTCATACTACTAATCGTTCCCACCGCTATCTGATTAAAAGTTCTCCTGGTCTTCCCTCTCAGTTTTGAGATTCTTACAGAACCCCTGCCGATCCCCCGCAATCTCATTCTGTCCACATATGGGTTCTCAATCTGTGCCTCCGCCTTCTTCACCTGGTCCCACAAGCGCACGACCACCTCCCCCTTGTCCATAGGCAAACTACCACCAAGAGGTGCATTCCCTGCTAGCGATCAGCCTGTTCATTCCCCAGTACCCTCGCATGGCCAGGGCAAAATATCCATACAATTCTCACAATCTGTGATCTCTGAAGCGACGAGAGCCATTCCACACGAACAATTCCTTTCTCCACCTTACTAAGCATACTCTTTGAATCTGTTCCTACCTCCACCTCGATTCTCATGCTGGAGGTCGTAGTCTCATAAGCCAGACTCTCCTTTTTCAAGACTCGTCCATTAGCCTTTGCAATAAAGCCCCAGCCACTACGTCTGTTTCTCACCACTGACCCATCGGTGTAGATGACTATGTCACCTTGATGTGTGTTGCTCTGGATCAGCTGTTGCACTTCTTAGTTGTCACTCTCGGACCACCATCACCTCCCCATTGCTTCAAATTTCCCGCCTTACCTTCCTCTCCTTTATTTTTTTTCATGTACCACTTCCACTCATTTACCTGGGATCTTCACAGAAACGTTACCAGTCCCCATCCATCTACCCACGACACCACAGACTCCCACAGCTGTCTATATAAGAGTAGCAATGTGAAACTCATGTTAGTATCACAGCAATGGATTCTGAGATAAGCAGCAAATACAAATTTTTGTTTTCACATTTTAATTTTTTCTTCATTGTTCTGATTTTTTTGTTTGTTTCGTGTTACTGTTACGTTTCCTTCTTCTCATCCCGTTCTTGTGCAATAGTGTATCACTTGGGATGGGGGGGGGGGGGGTGTTCTTCGTGATTATATGTTGTGTTTTGTGTATGTATTTGTTTGCTGGTGAAGGCTAGTCGCCGCAACGTCCTGTATTATTAGTAATTCTGTTCTGCAAAGCTGCATTTTTTTTTCGCATATCCTTTACAGGACATCGCTGTCAACAGCAGCATCTTTCAGCTGTCTGTTGATTTCTTGGCAAGATTACGCTCAGTAGTTTGCCATTGCTTTCTGAGCGGCCGGCTCAGTTATCCCGCAAGTCACCAGCGGGTGTCGAACCGCTCCCAGTTCTCGCCCGCTACGAGACTCTGCGTGACAAACGGGATTACGGAGAAAGTGTTGTAACCCCTCGACCAGAGAGACCGGCAAAGCTGCATTACTATCTGTTATTTTATATTGTTTACGCGTTTATAAATAGCATGTGATCAGAACGTTCTGCACATGCGCCTTACTTGTTGTGCGGGAGAAGGGGCACTAATGGATTGGCCCGGTCTACCATGATGTCGATTCTTAAATCAATCAATCTCTACGTCCCATTTATGGCTAAAAGATGTCCCTCCTATTCACAAGGTCTTTGTGTAAACACCATCATTAGCATACAGACTGCAGTCACTTTGGGGGCGTCCCAACCCCCTCACCCCGTCGCACCGGCCGTCTTTATGTGCCGGAGATGACTAACACTCATAAAACGGCTCGTGGACACAGACGCGTGCTGATGGGGGATGTCAACAAACGGAATGTGTCACTAAAATGTCAACCGTTTGCAGCCCCTAAATATGTGTCTCTGCTTCCCAGTCCGCTGTTGACCTTCAGTGAGGGAGGGTTCAAGGTTTCGCTTTGACCCGTGTCCGAGGTGTAAGTAAATGTCATGTCTATGTAACATTCTTTATCAACGACAAGGGGAGATTAATTTATTTGCGGTTGGGGTGGGGGTGGGGAGGGTATACGACAAATGTTGGTGTAAGAGAGAAGGCCACCCGGCCTTCTTATCTTACAGCTTTTTCTTCAACTAGAATGAAGTGCCTGCCGGCTCCCTGGCCGAGGAGTTAGCAGCTTTCTCCGTTAACCCCGAATACTCTCGTGGTTGACGTGAGCGCACCAGAACTGGAAGCGGTTCGAATCGCGTCAGTGACTTATCAGAGTATGGAGTCGGTCGCTCAGAAAGTCGTGGCGAACTGATGAGCGTAATCTAGCCTAGGAATCAACATACAGCTGAAAGATGCTGACGTTGACCGCAATATCCTGAAACAGGATGGAAACGCAGAAAAAACAAAAGAAAAGAATGAAGTGCCTGCGCAGAATGCTGAATGTTTACACCAGGAGAGGGGATAAGAAATTCTTTTCTTCTGCTAATTCTTCGTCTTCTGCTATGTGGCTTTCTTCTTCTTCTTCTTCTTCTTCTTCTTCTTCTTCTTCTTCTTCTTCTTCTTCTTCTTCTTCTATGTTTTTCTCAGGACATTCTTCTTCTTCTTCTTCTTCTTCTTCTTCTTCTTCTTCTTCTTCTTCTTCTTCTTCTTCAATGTTTTTCTCAGGACATTCCTCTTCTTCTTCTTCTTCTTCTTCTTCTTCTTCTTCTTCTTCTTCTTCTTCTTCTTCTTCTTCTTTACCCCATTCACAATATCGCATCGTAACTGACAGTCACCTACTAGTCAACTTTAAATGTCCGTGATCGCTTGTCTACATATCTGTCTTACACGGCTTATTTGCTTTTCCATGAGGCATTTACCTCCCCACCTCAATTTCAACAAACACTTCTCTTTCTTGGCATTCAGTGCAGTGCACATCCAACACTCTGTCTGCCCTGGAAACTGTCTCAGTTTGAGAAACAGTATTCTAATGTGTTTTGAGAAGCCGACGTCGCCGAAAGGTTTAACGCGCTCGCACTTAAACTTGCTCTAGTGACCACGGTAAGGGGGGGGGGAAGGATATGTTCTCCACGCCGGGCAATTGGACATATATGCTGACTTCTCGTCCTTAACTGTCAACTGTCATTTACTGCCAATATAGTACCTTGCGGTGTATGGCAGAAGGGTCTTTGAGCCTGCGGAATTAAGGCTGCCTGGATAGTGCAGTCGCCGCGAACTGTGCAGGTTAGGATTTTCTGTTCGCCTCTCCCCCCCCCCCCGTCCTTAACTGTGGGACGTAAATTAAAGTACCTCAGAAGTCGGAGTAGGTTCACGTGGTGACGGGGCACACTGGTAATAGGGAAAGCTCAATCTCCCGCAAACATCAGTCCGGTGAACTCCCAAGCGATCTACCCCAACCCCAGGTTGATCTTCTAGCCAAGTTTATGTTCAGTAGGTTGCCATTTCTTTATGAACCAGAAGTCAACGTTGGAGTCCAACTGACCGGCGTATCGGTTGGTCACGTGACCCCGCCACCAGCGCACCGGACGTTTAAGAGCTGGAGCGTTGTTATCCTTTTGATTTTGTAACATTACCCTCTGTGGGCGGTAACATTACCCTCTGTGGGAGGCAACATTACCCTCTGTGGGCGGTAACATTACCCTCTGTGGGCGGTAACATTACCCTCTGTGGACAGTAACATTACCTTCTGTGGGAGGTAATATCCTCAGTGGGCGGTAACATTACCCTCTGTGGAACATTGTCCTCTGTGGACAACACTCAGCTTCAAATTAATATCCCAGATGTGGTCGACTCGGTCGCAGGATTAATAATCTGAGCCAGGCAATGGACCATAATCTAACTTGACCTCTGAGGTTGAACGGGAGAAGGGGGAAGGGCAGAATGGACGCAGACTGCTGGTATGTCTACAACGGACAATTTGTCCCGTGTCTTGTGCCTGTTCTCCTCTCTACTGTCTTCGACGAGCGGCAATCAATACCTGCGATCTTAATTCTAATTATAAACACTCAGTAGTCTGCCCTTCTACCCTCTAACCTTTGACACATTGCCCTTGACACTGCGGTACAAGATATGCAGAATAATAAACTTGGGAAAGGACGCCTTGGCTTCGTGCAGGTAGGTGGGCAAGGATGGGGGATTCTCCTGTTTAAAAATACACCGGGAAGCGTGTACATTCAAGGTCACTCTTCTGTGCATGATATATGTACACCGGAAACTGTCCAGGTCGTCGTCTGTACACTTAATTGGCGCGTGATGTATTCCTAGGGAAACCTAGACATTGGTGTTATGCTTTCGGTCGACGCAGGAGACTCCGTGGCGAAGCGACTAAGCTGTCGGACTAGCGTTCCAGACGGGTGTGGTTTCGAGCTCGGTCTACGTAGTTCGGTTCACCAGTGCAATTTTCTCAGTGACTCCTGAGGGTCGTCGCTGGAGCTACGGAGTTTGTGCGTTGTGTGACGCTTTCGGCAGGTTTCCTGGCGGACAAAGACTGAGCCATACGGGATAAAACCCGGTGCAATAAAATCGCCGTATAAAACCTTTTTTAAACTATCATTCCGTTCTATGTCTCATTTTTCCCTTACAATTCCTGTTCTCGCCCAGCTGATTATTTGTATCTGCTAACTTACCTCCCCCCTCCCCTTTCATGCTTTATTACTATTTTGCAATCAAACAAAATAACCAGAAGAAAAGTCATGATTAATACACATACACAAAACGTGTTTGCAAGACAAGGAAAACACGAGCGGAACGGAAAAGACAACTGGGAAAATGTAGGAAAGAATGATTACACTAGAAACGTCTTGCAAAGGACTTGAAACTTTTTTCTTTCTTCAGGCTCAAAATATGTTAAGAGATTACCCCATTAAAGCTGAAGAATCAGAATACTGGCCCCATTATCCATCTAGTGAGACACACAATTGTATCCCTACATTCCAGATCATCGTGACGCCTCACTGACGTCTGATGGCTATTACTTTAATCATCTAGAAAATAGGCTATTTCTAACTTGCCCGTGTGCTATGTAGCATGTGGATTGTCTATTTAAACAGCACAAAATGTCTGGCTATAGAGTTAAAATACTGGTATACAGTTTCTGAACAAGACACCACGCTATTTCAGATTTGTGACGTACTTATGAACTTATTTATGTGAAGATAATGTTGTGGTTTCCCGTTACCTCACACGTCAACATGGGTGATTTGTAATCTCCGCCTTTGACAGCAACATCCGGCTGTCCATATACGTGAGTACCCAGGTCTGCCCACTAACAGCGTACGCAAATATAAACAAGAAACCGCAGGCTGCTCTGGCTTGGTAACAACATGAAATATGGATGAGTTTGACATCATGGCAATGAAGAACATCAGTATAAAATAGTATTGACAGCACAAGAGACAGAAGGCTGGGTACAGAGCCACCAACGGGTTATACGAATCAGGGCCATGCGGTAGATTTTCTCATTATGATGCAATTCTTCGACATGCCGCCCTTTAATGATGCAAGTCTTTGAAATGCCGCCCCTCCCCCCTCTTTCGCTGCGTACGCATCCCCCTTACGATGCCGCCTGATGCGGCCGCACCTTACGACGCCGCCTGATGTGGCCGCCTCTCTGTATCATAGCACGGTACCGCACGGTCCTGATAAGAATAATTATTAAAATACTGGTGGGAACATCCAGGAAAATAAATAGGATGCTTGTGTCAAGCATGCAAGGTTATGTAGTGGTTAGACTTACAGCTGAAGGGAATTGCTGAGAACAGGGCAATTGAGTGAGATGATTAGAGCTTTGAAGACCAATCTGCAGACTGATTAACCTAGGAATGACTGATAATAACATGTTTACAATGAGACCTCATGCGTTTGAAACGGATGTTAGACTTATTTAGACTCACTTACTACTAAAAACGTAGACATCATGGACATCTCACAGGCATGTAATGATATTTGGGGTTGACACTTTGAGCTGACAGAAATTGTTGAGAACTTAACAATAAAGTGACTTGATTAGACTATTTAAGACCAGTCTGCAGACTGATAAATTTAAGGATGACGACTGTTTACAATGAGACCTGATGTATTTGAAACGGATGTTGGATATATTTAGACTGACTCACCACTAAGAACGTGGACATCCTTGCCGTCTCTCAACAAAGAAGACAGTACGCTGCTCAGCGTGGCATCCTGGGCGGGATCTGTTAGGTCCTGCACAGTCGTGTGGTCATCGTAGACAACTATATCCATGCTGCTGCCCGTCATGGTTTTCCTTTTGGAAAACGGCGAGGATGACGTCTGTGAAGTAGAGTCCTTCATGCCCAGCATGTCAAAGACGGAGCTTTTGCCCATCTGAATCCGCCGTCTTTGTAGATGATCCACACAGGATAAGTTCACGGCTCCTTGAATGTGGTTGCGACGATAGGACTGGGGCGAGCGGATGTCTATGATCAGTACTGGTTTAGATCTGCTCACAGCTGAGGCCAGTTCGTCGGAGCTCATATACTTTAATTTCGCCTTAGGCGAGGAGGCAAAAGATGGCGGTGAGCATGAAATAGCACTGCAGGCGATGCCAAACCCACAGTTGGAGACTACCGGGCTGGCCAATGGGGATATCCTAGCGCTGTTGATGAACGCTGTTGTAGGGGATGACGCTGGCGTGACCCTTTGTTGACAGGTCGCGGAATTGGAATTATTAGTGCAACTGGATATGGGGCAGGACGATGATTTCAAAGAGGAGAAAGTCTGTTGATAGTGGACAATATCTGTGTAGATGATTCTGTTTCCCGATGGGGATGAACCGCCTGGACTATTGCGGTTCAGTTGATGATTGTGGAGGTTGTTGTGATGGTGATGTGGGCTCCCTGGCAATGAGGAAGCAGGTGTTGAAAACGGGATCTTGCAGATTTCTAGCTTGGATTTCTTGGAGTTCATGTGAGTGTCTTCTACAGCGATACCAAGTCTGGGGGGCCTGCACGGGGAGGTGACTAGCCGGCCGCTTAAATTGGCCGCGTTGTAGGAGGCACCGCCTCCGTGGTGGCACTGAGAAATGTTCAGATTCAGTTTCAAGTGCCGCCGAGCGTTCCAAGTGTTTCCCATACCGGGTGTGGTATGATGGAGCGGGGAGAGAACTGATACGTCTCCTGTTTCCGGCATTTGACCGTTGTGGTGGTTATCCAGTTTGTTACGGCTGCTGATGTTGTCAAGCGCTGCTGTGCTTGCAGATGTTGATGATGTGCTTCTGGTTTTAGCACGGAGCGATGGGCTGGCACACGGCGAGTTCTCACCTCGGATAACCATCACAAGGCCTGGCGAATAACTCGCTGGGTGAATGCTGCGCCGGCCGATGACATCATCTACACACGCTGTCGACACACACGCAAGCCATTGAACGCGAACAGCTGATGAGCGCTCACACGAGATCTGGAAACCGGACAAGTCACCAGCCGGCTGACTACACGCTGCTATAACACTGTTTGACCTGGAAGGAAATAATACTGTGTATGTTTATGACCTTGACCATGGTACTTACGTGTAATGTAATAATGTTCGTGAAATATTAAAGATAGTGAGTTCATCAGAGTTATTTCAGGATTCTCCCAGCTCTCTTCTACCCCCCCCCCCCGACTTCTCTCTCCCCCTTCCTCTTTCTATTTATTTTTCTCTATCCTCTTTCTCTTTTTCTCTCTCCCTCTCTCTACTTTCTCCCTGTTCCGCGCGATATGTCTTCTATTTGTCTGTCTCTGTCTCTTTTTCTTTCTTTTTCTCTTTCTGTCTCCCTCTCTTCTCTCTCTCTGTCGTGTTCTCCCTACTTCACCCCCCTCTCCTTTCCCTCCATCCTGTCCGTTTGTCTCTCTATTTCTATTTATTAAAGTGTTTTCCCGTATATAAACAATTGACAACACCTAATATACTCATGTAGGACATAAGTGATCTACCACAAATAAAGAACAGACGAAGCCTAATATGCTCGTTTATTATATAAGTTATTTAAGTGATCTACCACACATAATAATAGGCAAAACCTAATATACTCGTTTAATATATAAGTTATTTAAGTGATCTACCATGTATAAACAATAGGCAAAACCTAATATACTCGTTTATTATATAAGTTATTTAAGTGATCTACCACACATAATAATAGGCAAAACCTAATATACTCGTTTATTACATAAGTTATTTAAGTGATCTACCACATATAAATAATAGACAAAACCTAATATACTCGTTTAATATATAAGTTATTTAAGTGATCTACCATGTATAAACAATAGGCAAAACCTAATATACTCGTTTATTATATAAGTTATTTAAGTAATCTACCACATATAAACAAATGAAAAAACCTAATATACTCATTAGGTTATACGTTATTAAAGAGATCTACCATATATAAGCCGGACTCCGTGGCGAAGGTGATACGGATGTGGTTCGTGATACCACACACCCGCGTTCAAAACACAGTTGCGCGTGATTTTGCAGCAGACCGAGGGTGCTGCTTTTTTTACGAAATGGTATGGGTGCGGGTCGTTCAGAAAGTAATGGCAAACTGCTGAATGTAAACTTGCCAAGACATCAGCAACAGCAAAAAAAATATTGGTGTTGACTGCAAACGTCCTGTAAAGAATATGCAAATAACTTAACCATATATAACGCTGACTCTGTGGCGAAGGGGTTATGAATACAATTCAAAATCTTGCACAATGTGTTCGAAACACAGCTGTGGGCGATTTGGTAGCAGACCACCTTGCTTTGGTTTCTATAAAATGGTATGAGTGCCAGTCGTTCAGAAAACAATAGCAAACTACTGAACGTAAACTTGCCCAGGAATCACAAACACCCAAATAATGCTGGGGTTGACTAACTATTTTAACCATATATAAACAATAGGCAAATCCTAATATACTCATGCAGGCCATAAGTTATTTAAATGATCTATCACAATGAAAACAATATGCCTAACCTAATATATTAATGTAGAACTTCGGTTATCTACCATATTTTTTTTTTTTTTTGCGTATCCTTTTACAGGACTTAGCTGTCAACAGCAGCATCTTTCAGCTGTCTGTTGATCTCTTGGCAAGATTACGCTCAGTAGTTTGCCATTGCTTTCTGAGCGGCCGGCTCAGTATCCGCAAGTCACGATCGGGGGTCGAACCACCTCAGTTCTCGCTCCGCTGCGAGACTCTGCGTGATAAACGGGATTACAGAGAGAAAGTGTTGTAACCCCACAGCCAGAGAGACCGGCATCTACCATATATCACGAGTAAATAATGGTAACTACCACCATATATCAAAAGTATGCAATGTTAACTACCACTATATATCACGAGTAAATAATGTTATCTACTACCATATACCAAGAGTAGAAAATGTTTACTACTACCAAATATCAAGAATAAACAATGTTAAGTACTACCATATATCACAAGTAAACAATGTTAACTACTACCATAAATCAGGAGTAGACAATATTTACTACCACCATATACCAAGAGTAAGCCATGTTAATTACCACTATATATCAATAGTAAACAATATTAATGACTACCATATATCAAGAGTAGACCATGTTAATTACTACCAAATATCAATAGTAAATAATGTTAACTACTACCTATATCAAGAGTAAACAATGTTAACTACTGCCACATATCAAGAGTAAACAATGTTAACAACAACAACTACCACATATCAATAGTAAACAATTTTAACTACTACCTTATATCAAGAGTAAACAATGTTTACTACCATATATCAAGAATAAACAATGTTAACCAATTTCATGCATTCCAGAAAGGACACATACTCACGAAGGAAGTAAATCGTATTCTGATTTCCTGACCCTCAATGCTTTCTTCAATCGTCTGCGATAAACATTAAACGGGCGTTGATAAATCCTATTTAATACAGTGATAATACTTGTTTATTACTGTAATCACCCACAGAATGATGCTCATATATATGTCAGCGGGGATTAATCATTTAATGGTAATGTAATATATTCCAATAACAGATAACAAGTGTTAATTAATATATCCTGAAAGAAAGCAATGTTGAAATACCTTCTCCAGTTAGCCGAAGAAAGATTGAACACATATCCTCACTCACGCAGCCCAGACAAGCAACTAGTCCTGGCTGACCTACTGCAAGCCAGATCCGCGACAAATTTCTGGATGACTAACCTGCCAACGACCTAGAAACACCTGTTCGCTTTTTTCCCCCTCTCCCTCTTCCCTCTGCGCGCGCGGTGTTTGCGCGTTTCCTGTTAGTTTCGCGTGACTCCCTATACGAGGCGAAGCGGAGCTGCTTGGCCGAATCAAAAATGAGGGCAAGTGCGCCAGTCAGCCAACCACGGGACGGGGCAGCGTGAATGAAGTAGCTCTGCTTACGTTCGTGGCAGTGGAAATGAACGTCAATCAATCAGCGACTCAATGAGTCACAGAGAGTTTCACCAGGGGGGATCCCAATATGGTGTCGACTACGGAGGGAATTCCTATGCTATTTTGGGTACTTACGTCGCTACTCAGCTGTTCTTTGTTGGCCTCGCAACCAAGAAAACTCACTTGGGTTAGCGCGGAGAAAAGAGTTCATAAATTTATGCAGCACATCTCAAGTGATGTCACGCACTTTAGTCGAAAAGAGATTCATGTTTAATAGGGGTGTGTGCGTTGAACTCTCAATGTAGAAACAGAACATAGGATCCAGGCATTTGAACAGGTTTTAGGAGAATTCTGCCAGTATGGTATAGGGGAAAAAACACATTTAACTAAGTTAGAGGCAACGTTAGTATTTTTAATTTTTAAAAAGGAGGTTTGGGGGGGGGGGGGGGTGGATTGTAAGGGGATCGACTGACTTATTGAAGTATTCAACGTCTTTTCTGTCAACTCTTATACTCCCTGTCGTACTATGTTGTTTGTCATATTTGCCCATGACCTCCTGCACTGAATGGAGATGACTATAAGTTGTTCCTGGTTTGCTTGATTTCTGACATATCCTACATAATTTGAGTGCGTAAATTATATTATTTAATCCCTGATGAGTGTTCTTAAACATCCGGTATGCCGATGCCGTTGTAAGCGGTTCAGCCCCTAAACCGGACAGTTGGACTAAAATGTTGACCTATCGTCCTTTACTTGGGGACGTAAACTACAAGTACCTCTGAAGTCGGAGTGGGTTCGCCTGATCGCGAGGGACACCGTTGATAAGGAAAGCTAATCCACACGCAAAGTTCAGTCCAACACTACTAGAAGTAGTGTGTATGAACGACGCTTGAGTTAAAAGCGAGCGAGAGAAAACAAAATCCAAGCGGACAGGTCAACATGGCGGGGTAAACAGTGTTCGTTGCGATCTGGTGGAATAAACGTGTGTTTGGTGTGTGTGTTCTAAGATCAGTGTGTTCCAATCATGGTGAACCTACGACAGGTCAACATGGCGGGGTAAACAGTGTTCGTTGCGATCTGGTGGAATAAACGTGTGTTTGGTGTGTGTTTTCTAAGATCAGTGTGTTCAAATAATGGTGAACCTACGACAGTTCCGGCAAACCGGTACGGCATTTATTTGTTCATGTAATATTGCTCAAGAATCATGGAGGAAATTGAAAGAAAAGCGTGACTCTTATCAGCGCTCATATTGGAAACACAGCGAACAGGGGAACAATAACAACAGCTATAAAAATAGTATTTTTCGTGGAGGATATTCTGGCGGCGGCATTATGCACAGTGTAGTTTTGCGGGCTGTTAGTTGTCGAGACTCCTGTCTTTTCCACCTTTCACATGGGGCAGTGAGGAGCATTTTGTGTGATATTCACTGGCTCTGGAACGGAGCATAATGGGGACGACCCGTTGCTGTGAAGTTGGAACCGCGACTAACTAACTAACAACAGCTAAAGTACGAAACATACAGGAGATATTTGGGACTCGAAATGTTGGTGGACTAGAAGATAAAGAACTATCACTAGTTGAGTTCATGAAAACAATTTAAAAAAAAAAAAAAAATATTGTTATTAGGACTCGCAGATCGAGGAAAAAGGGACAAAACGCAAAATGTATGCTTGAAAATTACGTTCTAATATGGGGTGGTGTCGATCAGCGATCAAAGAGTCGGAAAGAAAATATGGCAGATCAAAAGGTTAAGAACCTCTTAGTGGAACATTGAAACGTGTCCAGAAAGTAAGGTAGCGTTAAAGAAAATAGATCACAACTAAATATGAACAAGATTACATTACTTATAGAGCAGCACGACGAAATGCCAAAAGAACAATTAAAGTATCTACAGATAAATTCTGGAGAATATATGATAAACAGGTGGCAACCTTTAGCAAAGACCACCCTGGAGAATTTGCATAAACGTGATAACAATATGAGAAACAGAGATGCATGTTACAACTAAACCACAAAAGAGGTATACCATTATTTAACCCACAACAAAGACTAGCAAGATGAGCAGAATACTTTCAAGAACTACTTAACCCAACACATAAAATAGAAAACACAAATTTTGTTCCTAAAAGCTGTGGACAACAAGAACCAAACTTTATACCCGCAGAAGTCAAATCAGTTATACAGAAAAGTCCCAAAAACAAATCACGGTGTCCAGACGGAATAACCAAAGAAGCTATTCAGGCCTGTGGGAAAACAGGAGTTAAATGGCTGTCAAGACTATTTAATATAGCATGGGAAGATAGAAAAGCTCGAGACGATTATCAACAGGCAATAATAGGACCAATTTGGAAATTGGTCGGCAATATTAAATAGTGCGAAACATAAGGGGTATATCACTCCTGAGTCATATAGGGAAAATGTACACAAAACTATTGGAACAAAGAGCTAGACCCATAGTTGAACAACAGTTAAGCAAAGTACAATTTGGTTTCAGGAAAGGTAAAAGTTGCACTGAAGCACTATTCACACGTAGACAAATATGTGAAAAAAACATCGGATATAGTGACCAGCAGAATATTGTGTTTGTAGATCAGGAAAAGTATTTCGGCAGAGTAGACAGATACCAATTATGGACCATCCTTGAAGACTATGGGATAGAAGGGCAACTGCTAGAAAACATAGTCATATAGCACTCGAGCCGAAGTGCAGTAAGAACACAAGAAGGTATATCAGATATGTTCACAGTCAATACAGGAGAGAAGCAGGGAGATGTGCTCTCTTCTCTGCTATTTAATATCTACATAGACGGAATATCCAAAGAAGCAAAGAACAGATTCAGAAAATGTCGAACTCTTTCCTTCAGATGAAGCAACAGATTCACCCGCAAAAAGGAGCTTCCATTTACAGACGATCTGTGCCTGTTTTACAGGGACGAGGGAGATTGCAAAATCATGTTTATAAGCTGAGTTCAACATACAGCAGCTACAATATGATTATAATTACAGTCAAAACTGAAGTAGTGCAGGTTAGCAGATATCCTGGTCCTCTGCGTATACTGATAAATAGTACACATCTGAAACATGGTAAGAAATTCAAATATCTTGAAAGTATGGTCACAGAAGATGGCGGAATAGACAGAGAAATCGAAAATATCACCCATACTGAAACATCCAAATATACCCATGTCCACTAAACGACAGATAATAAACAGCATATTCACACCAACCCAATATCACACTTGGACGTTATCCAAATCACACTTTCGAAAAATCAAAGCCTGTGAGATGAGATGCTTGAGGCGAGCTGCCAACACAACTATCCTTGACAGAATAATAAATGATGTTATCAGACAGACAGTTGGATCAACACCTTGTGCCACATATATTGAAAGACAGAAGATCAAATGATTCAGCCATCTTGTTAGAATGCAACACAATCAACTAGCAGCACTTGCCCTACGTCAGATAAGTTCTTCTATGAGAGCAAGAGGACGCCCGAGAAGAAAATAGATTGCGTTATACTTCATATACAAGTTCATCCATACATCTTGGTTGATTGAATTATTCTTCATTCCTTATCTCTAGATTTGTTCATGATTGGTTGGCTGAAGTATTCACCTTTCCTTATCTCTAAACTTGCTCATGATTGGTTGGCTGAATTATTCTTCCTTATCTCTAGACTTTTTCATGATTGGTTGGCTGAAATATTCTTCTGTCCTTATCTCTAGATTTGTTCATGACTGGTTTGGTGAATTATTATTCTTTCCTTATCTCTAAACGACACATATTTGGTTGGCTGAATTATTCTTCTTTCCTTAACCTACACTTGATTATTGGTTGGTTGAATTAATATTATTTCCTCATCTCTGAACGTGACGATTGGTTGGCTGAATTATTATTCTTTCCTTATCTCTAAACTTGCTCGTGATTGGTTTGCGGAATTATTTTTCTTTCCTTACCCCTAGACTTGTTCGTGATTGGTTGAAATTTTGCAGCTAGAAATCTTCCAATTTCTCCATTTATAATTCTATCTCTCATAGCATTGCAATAAAAGCGCGGTTATGTTTTCGGCACACAGACACACATTCCAAGTTATAATTTCAAACCCTCCTTACATTTTACTTACCTTGTCTGTACCCGTGAAATGATGAAATGCTACATAAACAGTACATGTACTCGTATAAACATCTATATCATAAGGCGAAATCTCCACGCTCCTTACGTTATTTTAATGCTCCATGTCATTAGCAGGACGTCGCGGTCAACCCCAGGTTGATCTTCTAGACAATTGTATGTTCAGTAGTTTACCATTGCTTTGTGAACTTGAAGTGAACGCTTAGGTTTAAGTGACAGGTTTGGGGAATGAGCCCACTTGATAAATAAACTTCTTTTGGAGACAGATCTGGGAAATACCGATACTTATTTTAAACATCAAGGCATTTGATTCTATTTCAGTCAGTGATTCTCTAGTTTATCAGAATGGCATTCGCTGACATTACTGGTTTATTAGATATGATAACTATCTGAAGCTACCTGACAATACTTAATGTACACTCACTCACTCACTCACTCACTCACCCACTCACCCACTCACTCACTCACTCACCCACCCACCCACCCACCCACCCACGCACGCACGCACCCACCCACCCACTCACTCACTCACTCACCCACCCACCCACCCACCCACCCACCCACCCACCCACGCACGCACTCACTCACTCACTCACTCACTCACTCACTCACTCACTCACTCACTCACTCACTCACTCACTCTCACTCACTCACTCACTCACTCACTCATTCACTCTCACTCACTCACTCACTCACTCACTCACTCACTCACTCACTCACTCACTCACTCATTCACTCTCACTCACTCACTCACTCACTCACTCACTCATTCACTCTCACACACTCACTCACTCACTCACTCACTCACTCACTCACCCACCCACCCACCCACTCACCCACCCACCCACCCACTCACCCACTCACTCATCAGAATGCTCACTGTTCCCTCCCCTCATCTATTCATATACTAAAAGACCAGCATTCTAACAAATACATCAAAACAAATATATTTATCAGCTGGCAGTAACTAACCCTAAATAGAGAGAGAGAGAGAGAGAGAGAGAGAGAGAGAGAGAGAGAGAGAGAGAGAGATGGAGAGAGAGATGGAGAGAGAGATGGAGAGAAATGTAGAGACATATACAGAGAAAAAAAGAGAACGAGAGAGAGAGAGAGAGAGAGAGAGAGAGAGAGAGAGAGATAGAGAGAGGGGGAGAGATAGAGAGAGATAGAGAGACAGAGAGAGGTAGAGAGAGACCGAGAAACAGAGAGATAACGTTCACTCCTACCACCGCGTAAGTTGGACCGGACGTCCACGGCGAGCTCGAAATGACAACCTCGCTTCCTCATACACAGACACGGAGGTGGACGATACACAGATAGTCAAAGATACCACCAGAATTATATGCTGGCGCAGCGGTTAGAACACTTGTCTGCTGGCTCGTTGGTCTTTTGTTCAAATTTCCCCCGAGGCCTGGCATTTTTAATGTAAAAAAAAACAGTGTACCGGAGATCTATACAAATAATATGTCAGCGCCCCCCCCCCCCTCCCCCCACGCCTGAATGCTAACCTGGTAAAAAATGCACACTAAAGTCGGATGTGTTGGCCTAAGGGTTTCGACCCAAGGGTGCCTAACTAGACGCACCGCAATTACGTTTGAAAAAAAAAAAAAACCACTCCGGATGAATGCAGCAGAAGAAGTAGATATGTCAGGGCTCCGTGTCCGACCCGAACCAACAAGGGTGCCAAGAAATATTGTGGGAAGTAGTGACGGCCAGCGTGGTATTGACCACATCGCCCAGAGAGCGGACCGAAAGGTCAATAAAATAAAGAGCTAGTACTATATACCCAATAGTCATCATGGCGTAGAAAAGGATCCTTTAATTTTACTGACAAAGCTGCCACCGTATAAGTTTAAAAAAAAAAAAAAAAAACTGTCGTCTACTGCATACAGTACCTTGCAGTGTTGGGCAGTTGGAGGGGTGGGGAGGGGGAGGGGTCTTGAGCATGAGCAATTAAGGCCGCCTGGCTAGTGCAGTCGCCGCGAAATGTGCAGGTTAGTGTTGTTGTTTTTTTTGGCTCCCCGACAGAAAAACATCCACACCTTACCGAGGATTCGAACCAGGGTCTCCCGAAGGAGAACCAGACGTTCTTAGGCACTCGACCAGCCGCTTCCTACTGTTTGTAGCCGAGGGGAAAAGACAAGGGAAAGACAACGTTTCCTTTGCTACGGTGCTAAGAGGTAGAGAGTAGCTCTGAATTCGTTACGGCCAAAGACTAAAGGGAGTAGAGAGAGAGGGAGAAAGAGAGAGAGAGAGAGAGAGAGAGAGAGAGAGAGAGAGAGAAAGAGAGAGAGAGAGAGAGAGAGAGAGAGAGAGAGAGAGAGAGAGAGAGAGAGATAACCGCCCCAACTGACAGAAAAAAAAAAGAGATAGTAATTATGTAAAAAGAGGCGAGAATCTTGGACAGGGGTCTCAACTCAGTCAGGAACTGTCTTATTGTAACCCAGAAAGTGGATTAAGGTGTTAGATTGTGGTAGAAATAGTGGTTGTAAAAACTAAAAGAGACTAAACAAACAAATCAAGGACAGTACAAATAGCTATTTGTTTATTACTTCTAACAGAACAGGTTGGATGACACATTGAAGTTCAATAACAGGTACAACAGACAACTGTATATATCAAACAACAGTGGGTAACCTCTAACCAATCAAAAGAACTTACGACAACATGTTCACCAAGTACCACAACACAGGTGTTCCAAACAATAGCTGGTTAGACTAACATAATAAAGAACTTTGTTACAGACAACAATAAGGCACCACAAAAACATAAGTTACACAACATAAATCTTAAGACGCGACAGAAACAAAAGAGTTCTGACACCACGCAACAATAAGTTTCCCTATGTTGCTACCCTCAACATGAGCCCAGGAATGCTGACACTAGTCAACCACTCAGTTTTACAAAGGCATTAGTTAACCACAGATCACCTCAAGGGAATTGTTCACACATTTCAATACTTAAGAACAAGGAAGGACTGCACTTTTGTTTTCACCTACCAGTCAGGGCGACATCAGATAAAGGATTCACTAGCTGCTTTGTTACAAGTGGCGTTTCTGGCATTGTCTAGATGTTTATTTTGAAACAGGCCAAACCAAGATACGTCTCGCTTTGGCGCTGTTATATGTATAAGTAAAGTTAGTAAAGTAGATGAAATTTTTTTTTACGTTGCACATCCCTTACAGGACGTTGCAGTCAACACCAGCATCTTTCAGCTGCTGTTGATGTACTAGTCAAGATTACTCTCAGTAGTTTGCCATTGCTTTCTGAGCGACTAGCTCACATACCCTATAAGTAACCAACGCGGCTTGATCTGCTACCGAATCTCGCGCAACTACGTTACTCACGAGAATATACGGAGTTACGGAGAAAGACGTTAACTCTTATGCCAGGGAGACCAGCAAATGAATTAAGTAGGGTAAATAAAGTAGGTAAAGTAAGTAAAATATGTAAGATAAGTACAATATGTCATCTATTACTGTCATCGACTGCCTATAATACCTTGCGGTGTAGCTCAGGAGGGTCCTGAGCTTGAGGAGTTAAGGCCGCCTGGCTAGTGCAGTCGCCACGAACTGTGCAGGTTATGGTTTTCTTTTTCCTCCTGACAGAAAAAAAATCTGCACCTTACAGAGCATTCGAACCCCGATCTCCCAATGGAGAACTCTGCTTTTTAGTCACTCGGCCAGCCGCTTCTCAGCGAGTAAATTAAGTAAAATAAGTCTGTCATCTGTCATATACTGCATATAGTACCATTCAGTGTAGGGCGAGGGGGGGGGGGGGGGAGTTCTTGAGCCTGAGGAATTATTGCCGCCTGGCTAGTGAAGTCGCGACGAACTGTGCAGGTTAGTATTTTCTTTTTGCCCCCGACAGAAAAAAAAATCCAGACCTTACCGTGGATTCAAGTAACGTAAGTAACTTAAGAAAAGTAAGTAAAGTAAGTAAAGCGATTAAAACATGTAAAGTAAGTAAAGTATGTAAAATAAGTAAAGTACGTAAAAGAAGTAAAGTATGTAAAGCAAGGAAAATATGTAAAGTATGTTAAGTAAGTAAAGTATGTAAAGTAAGTAAGGTATGTAAATCATCATGTTAAGTAAGTAAAGTACGTAAAGTATGTAAAGTGTACACCATAAGGAGCATTGATCATACGGTGCTAGGCTCATATTTCCTTGAAGATTCGGCACTAGGTGGCTAGAAAGTTCGGTATCACGCCAGTCGCTTTTACTGCCCAGTGCAATTCTTGTTTTTTAATTTTTATTTTTCATATCCTATTTACAGGACATTGCAGTCAACACCAGCGTTTTTCAGCTGTTGTTGATGTCTTGGCAAGTTTTACGCTCAGTAGTTTGCCATTGCTTTCTGAACGACCGGTTCACAAATCTTTTCCCTAAGAAACCAACGCGATGCGATCCGCTGCCGAATCTCGCGCAGGTGTGTTTCTACGTGGGTATACGGGATTACGAACAGCGTATTTAACTCTTCGCCAGGGAGTTCACTTTTTTCTTGGTACTTCTTATATATAAAAAAGACTTGTGCGTATGTATCTCTGTATGTATTTATGTATCTCTGTCCGTATGGCCTTTATTTGTTCGCGAACGGCCCATCCGATTGAGATGAAATTTTCTACACGCCTTCCTTTCATTCCAGAGCTGACAACTGTGATATTTTGTTAGTGTGAAATCGCCTGCTTACTCAGTATTATTTCATTTTTCATTTTTCATCATAATTTCATATATTTCAGGGGACCTAACTCTGTAAAAGTTATTTCAAGGGGCATAACTTTTCTGTATAACTTATAGTCATATTGTGGCATCGTTTTCAAAGATTTATAAACTCTTTGTCCATAGTTATGTACCGGCATATGAGTTATAATAAATAATGATACAATCTGTAAGGCATTTTCAAAGTTTTCATAAAAATGATGCACAATGCATAACATTGTAACTCATCTTTTTTTGCTTAAGAAGTTACTGTAGTCATGCAGGTGATTAGAAAGAGTTTTCATTAAAAATAATGGATGGTGTGTAGAAGAACGTTCTTTTAAGTTACTTTTTTTGTTGTATGAATTTAATGAAGCCGGACAGGGTCAGGCAGACAGATAGACAGACAGATAGACAGTCGGGAACGGGAACTTATATGACTACTTATATGAATTAAATGAGATGCTCCACATCAGGAGCTGGGAAATGCCGGGCCGGGTCAGACAGACAGACAGACAGACAGACAGACAGACAGACAGACAGACAGACAGTCGGTAACGGGAACGAGAACTTATATGACTACTTATATGAATTAAATGAGATGCTCCCCACCAGGGTCTGGGCGAAGCCGGGCAGGGTCAGCTAGTATCTTATAAATCGTCCTGATAAAGATCCGAACTCGTGATCAACTAGCCATTATGTTATCGCTGCAGCAATGAGATAAAATCACACAAATAATTGTTTTCAATAATCTTCAACTATATATGGAAGCTTAAAGAGACAGAAACATGCAGTTAATTACTCTAATCATCAACTATATATGACACCTTAAAGAAGCAAGAAATACTGGAGATCTAAAGCATGTCTCATCATGGGAATAAATAGAGAATACCGGAAATCTTATTGGAAGCATTGAAGCTAGCGGGCAAAATGAAGACATCGTGTAAACGCAAAGATGACACCAAAAGAAGAACTCCAAAGACTGTATCATCACGGAGAGAGAGAGAGAGAGAGAGAGAGAGAGAGAGAGAGAGAGAGAGAGAGAGAGAGAGAGAGAGAGAGAGAGAGAGAGAGAGAGAGAGAGAATGCTGGGGACCAGCCGAAACGTACCATCAGTGTGATAGGCGACTTAAGTTAAAAAGAATGTCTCGGATTGTCTTATATAAATCGTTTACGAAATCGGTAGCTATTGCTTAGCCAGAGTAAGAACCACTGAGCTTAACCTTCTTGCAAATCTGTCAGGCGTTACCAGCAGTGTAAAGGCATATACTACCGTGTTACGTAACAGGATGTATTGTGTTGTTTTATTTTTATGCTAATGAGGTATTATTTTTTACGGGACATTTCCTAACCCGGAATCCCCCATCATTCATTGGTTAATCTAAATTAGGTTGTGCGTGCCGTGTTTCCGTTCCACTTTCCGCTTCAAGTTACTTTTCCTGCAGCTAGTTCTTGGTTTTTCCAAGCAGTGGTTTTCGGTATTTTCAATCTGTTTTTGAAATAAAACTAGTAGTTGTTGTTATTGTCATTGTTTGTATTGTTGTTAAACAGGTACATTGTCAATTTTTAGAGGGGGAGGGAGGGTATGGGGCGGGAGTAACTAGAATATCTGACCGAGGCTCAGTATTTCGAGAAAAGACCAGACGGACATATTTAGACCGCGGTTACTGAAGATGAGGACGGAGCGCGTATGAGAATGTCCCTAATGCTGTGATGTCGATTATTGACTCAGCTCTACTGAACTCAGATAAGCTCAACTTAACTCAACTCACTGTTGTTGTTGATCACATTGAAGCTGAGCAGACTGCTCTTGTCAACGCAACGCAATTCTCACGAACGTGCAGGTTCTCCGCAGTTCAGTTCCACAGATCGGTACATTGACTTGGAGGCAGCCGTAGAAGCTTAAACCTGGCTTATGACAACAGTACAGGGCACTACACGAGAAGGTTGTCGGTTGTTTCATCAACTTCTTTGGGTGCCTTTTCTAGAGCAGACTAAGGCGACCATGACTCACGAATCATCTCTGTCATCTGATAGGTCTATTAAGCCGATGTTGCTTATCGAGTTGCCCAGTCGTTTAAATTATTCACATGTATCTTTCTCTGTCTTCCTCTGCCTGTTTGTATCGTATTTTTCCACACGAGGCTCCCTTCTCTATTCCCCCTCTTCTGTTGCTATGACTCATAAATTGTATTTGTCTTTCCCTCATATTTGTGATGGCTGATCTTGTAACACATACAGCTCTCAGTGCCTCTGTCTTTGTTTCCTTCTATGTCCACGATGTTCTCAACATTCTTTTGGAAAATATCACCAAGTTTCTGTCACGATTTAATTCCTCCTTGTTCAGGGCTCCACGCAAAAGGGCAGGTCACACACAACGTTTCAGCATACACATTGTGTGCTTGCCGCCATATTTCTCTGTTTTCATGATGTTGCTCATTCAGCGCGGAATAAGCATGACAGGAGACCTCCGATCATCAGAATCTACCCCCCCCCTCTCTTCACAGAATCTTTTTGCCCCTTTACCTTCTTTGCAAGGTAAAGCTGAAAGGATAAGAGCGCTCGCTCTTAAACTTCCGATACGCTGATGGTGAGGTAGGTGGTTCAACACCTCCATCGTCATTAATTTGGCTCATCTCATCTCATCCTGCTCCTCTTGTACCTTACCGTGTCGAGGTGAAGTATAAACAGCGGGAGAATGCCCGCTTATGGGTTTCATGTATCGATATTCCCATGGACTGTTATTCCCTTCGTCCGTCGTTTACGTGAATTAATTTGGCATTACTCTGAAAAACAACCTGGGATTAACTGCAACGCCTTCAAAGGATATGCAACACTACTTTACAAGGTAATGGTCTTTGTGTTTTGTTTTCTTATAGTCCATGCCATGTGACACTGGCGATCATGTCTGTCGGTAACAATTTGTCTCGTTTACTACACATCATTTCTGGTACTGATTTACCTCCATGCCATGAAAACAAACAGTGCAGCATCTTTTCATTTTGTTTACCCACCCCCCCCCCCTCAATCTCCTGCCTGTCCTCTCTTCTAACTTTCCGTTGTGACGACATACTGCAGCTTTCATCCTCTCATGATTTGTCTACAGAAAGTCGACTGTCTTCTTCTAATTGGAGTAATCCATTTTCTTTGTGAGTTAACTTCTTTCAAGATATCTTAATTAATCTTTCTATCCGCCACGGTGTTCTTTCCATTCGCCTATAAAACTACATCTCCTCAGCTGCCACAGAATTCCTCACTTGTCTGCTAATAATCCATGATTCGCTTCAGTACATTAGACTTGGTTCAATATAGCTGTGTTCAAGCATGATTTCCCAATCATCTGAAAAGAAGGTAGTTTGCCATTCATTTTCTTTTTTGCCATAGTCGTACTGATCGGTGACCGAAGCTAATGTCCCTGTGAATAGACCCTCTGCCGACCAAGTGAGACTTGAGACCACAACCAACATACGGCAATGTTTTTATTTTTTGGAAAAGCGATCCTCTTCTTCACCTCAAAGTCGCATCTGTCACGCCCCTACTTCATTCCTTCACTGGGTATTCAATCCTTGGAATTGATCATATCAGATAACAATATTTAATGTCTTCTATAGAAAATTGCTGTCTACTGGCTCATATTCATTTTCAAGGCAATTTTAAGTTAAATAGTTTGCCATTGCTTTCTGAAGTGCGGGTGAACGGATAGACCATCACGACTTGAAGACAATGGTGCTGCAGGGAGTAACCAGAGGATCTAGCCGATACTAAAACTCAAAAGAAAGGCCAGGCTGGCATTTAATCAGACTGCTACTGGTATTATTAGTATTGGGACTCTTCGCTGGCTGTTGCAGATGAGGACGAATCACGTATGGAAATGTCCTGAGTGTTGTGATGTCGGTTCTTGACTCAATTCAACTCTGAACGAGAATTCATCGTTTACGTCCAACTTAATGTCGGCGAAGGGGTTGAACTCCCTACCCAACCGTAAGCGCAAGGGAAGTTTAAGAGCGAGCGCTCTTATCCTTTCGGACACATCATATCAATAGTGTTAAACTATTGGCAGTTTTCCTCGGGATGTGTCCTATCCAGTATATCGTCTTTTTTCCGCCTGTCGATTTAAATCTGTCTAGTTCCCTCGCTAAACTCCGCGTTTGTGATTCTCTCCCCACGGGCACTAGTTAATGAATGTTTGTAGTTGACTCCTATTTGTTGTAGTTGTTCGTCGTGTTTCTATATTCACATTCTTTAATTTCTCTTAGATCCCCACCTTATCTGCATGATGTCTCTGTTGTTGGATTAAAAAACAAAAGTCCCAGATGTCATTTCCGGGGAATACTTGGTGGGACAATAAAAGAACATCTCGCAAGTTATCTTCGGAGAATCTTTTTCTTTGGTCGGCCAAGAGAGAACACTCCCCCCCTCCCCCGTGCTATATCATCTTCTGAGTGTTAGTTTGTAGGTCCATAAAGTAAAGTTCCCCCCCCCTCCCCCCCTCCCCCCCCCTCGTGTTATATTTGGGGCAACTGTGGCAGGTCAAGAAAGAAATATACTCCCCTTCCCCACACCATGATATCTTTGGGGTATCTTTGGTGGGTCAAGAAACGAAGGTCTTACCCCCCCCCCCCACCCCACCCCCCCCCCCACTCGCTTCCAACCTTCTCCCCCTTTTCATGACATCTTCACAATATCTTTGGTGTGTAAATTCCCCAGTGTTATCTCCGGGATATCTTTGGTGTGTCAAGAAAGGAAAGTCTCTTCCCCCCCCCCCTCCCCCCACTCCATGTTATTTCCGTGATATCTTTGGTGGGTTAAGAAAGGAAAGTCCACCTTGTTATCTCCGGGATATCTTTAGTGGGTTAAGAAAGGGAAGTTCCCATGTTTTCTTATTGATATCTTTAGTGGATTAAGAAAGGAAAGTCCCCAAATGTTATCCCCGAGGTAAAATTGGTTTTGATATCTGTGAGATGCCCTTGATGGATCCAAAATAAGAGGGTACCAATATTATGAAAGTGCAGATCTTCACGTGGCTATTGCTTTCTTCCCTTTCTGCTCATGTCCTCTCAGATGGGCGGCCCAACGTCTGCATAAATAACTGTTAATACACAACTAACATATGGGGAGTTAGAAATATAAAAATAACACAAAGTAATGCAGCTTTACAGAACACAATTACGGAAAACATAGGACGTTTCGGCGACTAGCCTTCATCAGCAAACAAACACAACATATAAACACTGAGAAGGCACTACAGTGACTACATTAAAGTCTAAGAACAAAATAAGAATAATGGAAAGAAAAACAGGATGAAAAAAAAAAAAATTAGGAACAATGAAAATTAAAGGGGGAAAAAGTGCTACTTATCTGAGAATGCCAGGCTGTGATACAAAATAAAATTACCTGGGCTTCCAGGGCGAGGCAGTCTAAATATAGTAGCGGGAAATGTTCTAGGAAGTAAAGCAGTCTGCGTGACGTTCACCACATCGTGTTCCGATTGGCCTATACAAACAAGAGATTAGTACTACTACTCGACAAGGTATGGAAAAGATGCCTTTATATTAGTACTTTACTCTCTTGGGACATTCGGCTGCAATATGTTGACATTGAGTTGAGTTGAGTTGAATTGAGTTAAGTTGAGTTATGTTGAGCTGAGTTGAGTCTAGAACCGAAATTATAGCACTCTGTACATTCCCATACCCGTTCCGTTTTAATCTTCAACAACCAGCGGAGAAGAGTCCAAATACTAATATTACCAGCTGCAGCCTGATTATAAGTATGTTAGGCCTTTTCCTCGGAGAACTGAATGTTGGCTAGATCCTCTGGTTGTTGTCAATGAACGAACGCTCGTTGAAGAACATTATATCAGACAAGACATCGTATCAGCCATGTTTCCGTCGCCTTGCTACTGATTTGAGTGCGTGGAGCGACACTGTGAGCTGCTGATTTCATATGGAGTGCCTTTATATCTGCCAGCGATTGTTTATGTTTTGAACTGCTTTTTTTGGAAAATGGCGGACACCGGTTGCTAAACTAACTGGGTTTGCTTTATGCAGTAATGTATGGCTGCTGGTTTTCTAGTGACTGCCGCTTCCATCGACTATGAGCTATATTTTTCGCTTTCGGACTTTTGTGTTGGCATTCAGGCAGCGGCATTATGCATAGTATACTGGCTGTGGTTTGTCGAGATTCCTGTCTGTTCTACTTATCACAAGGGGCGTTGATACGCATTGTGTGTGATACTCACTGGCACAGGAATGGGGCATTATGGGGCAACCCTTTGCCGTGAAGTTGGAACCGCGACTGACTAACTAACTAACATAGTATCAACCGGTCTGTGTATGTGCATTAATGAATCATGATCTGATGATATCCCTTTAGGCTTTCCCGCAGACGTGACTCTCCAGTACCGGTCTTATACGGCCCGTTCGGTTCTCCGTCTTCGAGAAAAGAAGGAGAGCCTCGCAACACGGTTCCCGTGGATATGGCACTATGGTATCAGGCAGATAGAAAAGATAAACAGATGTCATTTGCAACGAGAAAAATAGTGTTCAGGTGCTATATAGAGCCTGTACTTTTGTATGGATGTGAAGTGTGGGCAATGAGCAGACAGGCTGAACAACATCTAATAGCTGTGGAAGTGTGGTTTTTGAGGAAACTGCAATGAATACCACGGACGCACAGAAAAACCAATGACCAAGTCCTACAATAAATAAATAAAAACAGTAAACTGAATGAGAAATTAGACATAGACAGTCACAATCTTTTTAGACACGTTATGAGAAGAAATAAACTGAAGAACTTGGTGACAACTGACAAGATGACGGAAAAAGAACTAGGGGAAGGCAGAGAAGTAAATACCTGGATGGCTTGGCCACATGGTATCTAGAGACAAGAACACAGAGCTGATCCACGACTATGGTGATCCTGTGAGATAGCGAAACATGACTGCCCACGCTTAACGGAGGAGGAGGGGGGGGGGGGCGCCCGACGCAATCAACAGCCCGGGAACCAAAGCCTTCATGTATACACTGCCGTCTATGTTTGGATGGTGTCAATGCACCTCTCGCCAATCAAGCTCCATTCTCACAAGATGTCCTCACAGAAATCACCCCTCGTTCATTGCTAAATAGTAATACAGACGCTGGTTGTGATTTCCCAATGAACGAAATAGCTAGATGCATAATCACGTTTCTTTTATATAGTTATTCTCGGTAGTTTAATTCTTAGACTACCCATATGTAATCGTCCTTGACTGAGAATCTAACTAGGATATCCAGATTTAGTAATTCATTATTGCCATTGTGGAAGCGTGACTACACAGCATTGATGAGTCAGCAGCCGGAAGTCTCTCTATCAATGCCGGTTGTCACGTCCTTAGTTTTAGAATAGGGGGCGACAGAAACTAAGACGTTACAATGATTCCACGTACTGAGTCTATTCTTATTGATTTCACCCATTCAGTCTATACTTATCGATTCCAAGAAATGAATCTATACATACTGATTCGACGCATATAGTTTATACTTATTGATTCCACAAATTGAATCTATACTTATTGAATGCCAAACAAAGCGCCACATATTGATTTGATCAATCACTTCCATATATTCAAGGTGCAGTGAGTGAATCAACTAACACGAGAGGCGGAATCAGTAGGCTTAACTGGAACACTATCACAAGTGAGGACATGGACGTTGCGGTTAAAACCTTCGTCAGAACACAAACAACAAACATACACTGATATAACTACTTGAAAACATTTACATGAAAATATATATCAAAGATATTCACTTGTAGTGTGGCTTTACTAGAACACAATCAAAAGTGACAAAATTGACGTTGCGGATAAATCCTTAGTCAGCGTACAAAAAACAAAAAATGCACTGATTCAATTACATGAAATTAAAATTTACATGAAATTATAATCAAAGCACTTTATGTTTTAATAACATGTTTTCTATACCATTCGAATCAACATGCTTCCACATCGCCGGCGGTCGATTTCTAACCCTCAACTCGACATGTCGGGGAATTGTGAAACGCAGCTTCACTGTCCCATAAGCCACAGAGCCACTTCCCATATCTGTTTACATGTCCAAAATATTTCATTTTCCTCAATGCTGTTTATTTTAATAATAAATCTTAATTTTTAAAACACTGAGTTCTTCGTGGATAAATGTGTATGTTCTCTTTCATTTATTGAGTAACTAAAACTCCTATATAATAGTTACGTATATTCAAAGGTGGACATGTGTTCTTCGGTTGAATTCTGAAATGCCCCCTTTGTACACAATTATGTTGTAATGGGAAATACGCATGCTCTTATTACTGTCTTTTGTTTTCCTTTCTTTAAAGGTTTCAGTCCATAAAGATTGTTTTTTGATCATCATAGTCATCAGCATCATCATTAAGTGCCTTGTCGAATAGCGTGGACAATCCCACTTCTCTACAAATTGCGGTCTCCAACCACGTGGATCAATACATGTGTTGACTCCCTTCCGTGCCATGATACAAGACTATCAATAATTTTATCTCGCTGTCTTCCTCTTATCTGTTTTCCATAATCTTTTCCGGTTGTCACAATATGTTTCAATTTTTATCATCTCATAATGTGGTAAAAAGTATATTGTGTTTAACCTAACGTAAAAAGATATATCAACAGACAAAGAGTTGCTCGTTACTAGGACAGTAGCTGATCATACATTGTGAGTTAATTGAGACAGATAGGACGGAGCACGTATGGGAATGTGCAGAGTGCTGTGATGTCGGTTCTTGACTGAACTGAATTGAACTGAAGTAAACTCAGCTAAACACAACTCAAACTCGACTCAACTCAGCTCAACGCAGACAGAAAGTGTTCAGACACTGACATAGACCGCACAGGAAACACAAAGATATCGCTTAGTATCGGACGAACATTGGAAGGAGAGCTATATTTAGTCGGTTTCATTGAGAATTGGGTGTGCCCATTCATGATAGGTCTTCGCCTTGTTCACATTGAATGATTTCAAGTGTACCGGTTTTCCCCACTTTGGTGATTGCAAAAGCTGATCTAACCGGGTTTTCCCTGACTTCACAGTTACGGTGGGCAAACGTAAACAACTTGCGTTATGATGATAACACGGTTTTGATCTCTCCAAATGAAAGGTAGTTACCAGAAATGATATACTTATAATTGCAACATAATGTCAAAACATAGTTTTTTGTTCTGTTTTCCTGAATAACAGAACAACAAATAATGGTAATTACAAAGAACAGAAAAATGTCTTCCCAAACGCAATATCATTATCAAAGCAAATGAAACTAATATTAAATAAACCAATGTATTTAAGAATCTAGGTACTTTGATAACAGCAGGCGAAAGATGTATTAAACAAGTTAAATATAGAAACGTATAAGCAAAAGCAGCGTTTCACAAGAGAGAAAATAATATGTGCAATATATCTTTGTGAATCGATGTAAGAAAAAATGTTCTTAAGAGTTACATCGTGCCAATCCTGATGTGCAGAAGTGGATCATGGACAATTAGTTGACTAGTGAGGAGGTATGTGGAAGCTGAGAGGATGTGATTTTATAGAAGAATAGAAACAATAGCATGGTCAAATATAGAGTGTAATGACGATATTTTGAAAGGAGTTATCTTACAAAGAGAACTGGTTACTCACATCATAAGAGGGCTGTCCAAATTCTTTGAGCACAACATGAGAAGGCGATAGCTGGAGTCTGTCGTGACAAATGGAAAGTTGGAGCAAAGAGAGGCACGTAAAGACAGGCAGAGAGAGAGGGGGTGAGAAGGGGAGAGAGATGGAGGAGAGGGGAAGACATAGTCGTGAGAGAGGGAGAGACAGTAGAGGCAGAAAGAGAGAGATAGCGAGAGAGACATAGCGAGAGAGACAGAGACAGCTAGAGAGAGAGCGAGCGAGATAAAGCTAGAGAGAGAGAGAGAGAGAGAGAGAGAGAGAGAGAGAGAGAGAGAGAGAGAGAGAGAGAGAGAAACGAATGAACAAACTTTATTTTCAAAGGGTTAAGAATTGGGCAAGCAGGTCCGTAGAATGAGAGAAACAATGCTGGACAGTATGGCGCCAGTTTGCCAGGAAGGATCATCAGTATCAGAAATGACTGGCAGTACGCGAGACAGAAGGACCATTAGTATCAGAAATGACTGGCAGTACGCGAGACAGAAGCACCATCAATATCAGAAATGACTGGCAGTACGTGAGACAGAAGCACCATCAATATCAGAAATGACTGGCAGTACGTGAGACAGAAGCACCATCAGTATCAGAAATGACCGGCAGTACGCGAGACAGAAGCACTATCAATATCAGAAATGACTGGCAGTACGTGAGACAGAAGCACCATCAGTATCAGAAATGACTGGCAGTACGCGAGACAGAAGCACCATCAATATCAGAAATGACTGGCAGTACGTGAGACAGAAGCACCATCAGTATCAGAAATTACTGGCAGTACGTGAGACAGAAAGTTCATCAGTATCAGAAATGACTGGCAGTACGTGAGACAGAAAGTTCATCAGTATCAGAAATGACTGGCAGTACGTGAGACAGAAGCACCATCAGTATTAGAAATGACTGGCAGTACGCGAGACAGAAGCACCATCAATATCAGAAATGACTGGCAGTACGTGAGACAGAAGCACCATCAGTATCAGAAATTACTGGCAGTACGTGAGACAGAAAGCTCATCAGTATCAGAAATGACTGGCAGTAGGGATACAGAAGCACCATCAGTATCAGAAATGACTGGCAGTACGTGAGACAGAAGCACCATCAGTATCAGAAATGACTGGCAATACGTGAGACAGAAGCACCATCAATATCAGAAATGACTGGCAGTATTACGAGACAGAAGCACCATCAGTATCAGAAATGACTGGCAGTATTACGAGACAGAAGGACCATCAATATCAGACATGACTGGCAGTACGTGAGACAGAAGGACCATCAATATCAGACATGACTGGCAGTACGTGAGACAGAAGGACCATCAATATCAGACATGACTGGCAGTACACGAGACAGAAGCACCATCAATATTAGACATGACTGGCAGTACGCGAGACAGAAGGACCATCAATATCAGACATGACTGGCAGTACGTGAGACAGAAGGACCATCAATATCAGACATGACTGGCAGTACGTGAGACAGAAGGACCATCAATATCAGACATGACTGGCAGTACGCGAGACAGAAGGACCATCAATATCAGAAATGACTGGCAGTACGCGAGACAGAAGCATCATCAATATCAGAAATGACTGGCAGTACGTGAGACAGAAGCACCATCAGTATCAGAAATGACTGGCAGTACGTGAGACAGAAGCACCATCAGCATCAGAAATGACTGGCAGTACGTGAGACAGAAGCACCATCAGTATCAGAAATGACTGGCAGTACGCGAGACAGAAGCACCATCTATATCAGACATGACTGGCAGTACGTGAGACAGAAGACTGTTTAATTGTTGCGTGTACTTTGCACGAGATTGCGGTCAGCCCTACGTTTTACTTTCAGTAGTTTGCCATTACTTTCTGAACGTGAATTCAAGGTTCAAGTCCAAGTTAATACCGGTATGGGGATTGAAATTCCTATCTTGCCATCAGCGTACCGAAAGTTTAAAAGCGAGCGCTCTCATCCACTCAGAAGCCTGGACCGACATAATAACCAAGGCCAGATGGCATGGACTGTGAGAAGAAGAAGTTGAACATTTCACAATTGTCCACAGTTTATGACATAAAAGTAGAGCTTATGATCGCGTGGCCAGAAAGGAGGATTGCTACTAGGGTTCGAATCCTCGGTGAGGTGATGGCCTTTTTTCTGTCGGGGGCAAAAGAAAAACCTAATCTGCACTGTTCGCTTCGACTGCACTAAACAGACGACCTTAATTTCTGAGGCTCAAGACCCCCCCCCCCCCCCCCTGTCCAACACCACACTATGCTACTCTATCGAGAGTAGTGACAAGATTCTATAGGCAGTACTGACAGTATGAGATAAACAGTATTATAAGTAGGGCGGTTGGAAGTCATTATATCAAACTTCGCTACAGAGAAAGAAGAGATCCCGTGACACCCCCCCCCCCCCACACACACACACACACACAAATCCTTCTTCTACTCCTTGATTTGTCTGCTCTTAATTGCCCTCTTTATGACCCACTTTAATTGCTAGAGTTTGGATCATTACATCACAGCTATAGTAAAGTGAGAGACACACTTATTGGTATTTATCATACGAGATAGAAGTGCATCATCGCCATGTACCATCTTGATAAGCGTAGAAAATCATGGTTTGCCATCTCACGCAGTCATCAGCGTCTAAGCCGGATCTGGTCTAAGCTATTAGCCCTGTCATGCCAAGTGGCCACTCATCCAGGTATTTAGTTCTCTGCCTGTCCCTTAGTCTTTTCCCATCAATTTAGACGTTATCACTAAGTTTCTATTTTATTCGTCTTAATGTTTACAAACATTCACTAATTGTGCCTGCGCAGAATAAACTGCTATGAAAGAATCCCCAATGTAGAGTTCACGGAGAGAACTAAACAAATACCAGTGAACCAAGGAGTGAGGGAAAACGATGGAGCCGGATAGGGCACACACTGAGAAAACATGAGGGCAACATAACTAGACACTTTCTTGTCTGGAACCCAACAGACAAACCAAATAGTGGTATACCTAACAAAACACACAGAAGAGTATTACAGACAGAGTTGGATAATATTGGGAGGACATGGAGAGAGCCATCCAAATCACACTCTCGCAAAATCAACACCTGCGAGATGAGATGCCTGAGGAGAACTTCCAACTTAACAATCCGAGACCGAGTAAGAAATGTTGTTATCAGACAGACTGTGGAATCAACGCCTTGTGCCACATTTATTGAAAGACAGAAGATCAAGTGGTTTGGCCATGTCGTTAGAATGCAACACCAGCAACTACCATCACTGGCCTTACATCAAAGATCATCTGCGGCGAGACCAAGAGGACGTCCAAGAAGAAAATAGATTGACGACATCAAAGACATTGTACAATCACACGGAATGACACTATCCAGTGCCGCCCACCGGGCGCTGGAGGGCAAATTATTCCTCCTCACGACGCTTGACGGCAGAAGTGGATGATGATGATGATGATGATAATGATGATGATAATGATGATGATAATGATGATGATGATGATGATAATGATGATGATGATGATGATAGAAAGAGCTGCAGGAGATAGCAAAAGATGGACGGCATGGCGTGGTTTGTTTGAGGGCATGAGCCCCAAGGGGAGGTGGGGTAAAGGGCTGAAGAAGAGGAAGAAGAAGCTTTGTGCGCGCGATCAAAAACCGCTTTACTGCGAACTGAGTTTTCAAAGTAAACTTCATGTCATAGTTGGTTGTAGACATTCCAATCTCATTTCTACAGATCGACTTAAAACATATACCAGAAGAAGAAAACATAACGCCACATCTTTGTGTTGACTTTTTCTAAATAATAGCCAATGGTGGAACAGTGAGTATGACATAAAGTACACAGTGGACCGAGAGATATAATGATAAGATAACAACCGACAGAGTAGTTTGTATAACAAGTCCTCTCGTCACGCCGGCTTAATTTCTGCACTCGCTCAAAGCCCGTTGCCTGGACGATCTCAATGTTGACTCATCCAGCATTATGTAATTAATATTCCACAGCAAACATAATTACGCAGTATAACGACACGGTTTGGCACTTTGATCACGTGTGCAGATTGCTTGTTTGATTTAGCTCTTGTCTGTATCGTTATACTTAAACGGGCTGTTCCGGGTGTGCTAAACACTCAAGCGGTCGTCATCGTAGACTATCATCATCATTTTGTAAATTGAGCTGCACTGTTTCGTCAAGCCAATGGCTCGGTACACCCGAGTTCGACCAGTATTTTAACGTGCTTGCTTCCTTAGCCTTTGATTATTCCCATGCTTACTTACACGGCAGCAGGTTTGTGTCTCTTTTCCTCTGGTTCCTACCCCTTGACCTGTCCGACATGGGAGGCTCTACCAGTGGTTGCGCTGCCGTCGACATAGCTCTTGGGGTCGTTGGAATACGGTAGCTCTTTTAGTCTACAAGGTGGAGACACATCTGAGGTATAGCTCATCGTATCCAAGTGAAACACATTTATCATCTTATACCGTAGATCAGCATGGATGAATGGAAAAGAAAGATCGCTCGCTCCTTAACTTCCCGTGTGCTGATGTCGAGGTAGCGAGTTCAACCCCTATTTCGGTCAGTTGGACTAATATGGTTACTTCTCGTCCTTGACTTGGGGGAGTACATTACAAGCACCCCCGAATCAAGAGTGGGTTCACTTGACAACTGGGTTCACTTGATAACGAGAGACACTGTAACAGGGAAAGCAAACATCAGCCCAGTGCACTTGAAGTGGTAGCACGTCTGTGGACCAACTTGAGTTCAAAGCGAGCGAACACACACACACACACACACACACACACACACACACACACACACACACACACACACACACACACACATACACACATAAACGATGGTAATCGATTAGCTCCCACGTCTTGCACACGTCACGCGGAGAGCTCACAAGCATCTTGGAAGAGCATCCTGAGATAGAGTGTACTGTCTGCTTCCCGGAGATCATCATCATCATCATCATCATCATCATCATCATCATCATCATCATCATCATCATCATCATCATCATCGTGTGCCTTGCATAACTGGCTTATGCGTCAAAGTCTCTCCACAGATCTTGGTCCTTGGTGTCTTAGATCAGTCATGTTGAGGACATTCTTCCATGTCCATCGTCTAAGGAGACCAGATATCATTTCTGTCGATCTATCTCTGCGACGTCAACAGCCGACCTTTTCATGGTTTCAAATGCCGGATTTCTCATTACTACCAGAGACAGAAGCAACTTTTCACGTCTCCAATTCGTCAAGCTGTGCAACAGAACACAGCTAGAAAATACGGGAAAATCCTATATGGATAATTATGTATGGAAAATATTATCCTTACGGTAAGAAAATCTCTTACGGACAATCTTATAAACAATAACAACAACACCAATAACGACATCAACTCCACTTACGGCCCCAACATCATCACTAACACCATAACTACCACCATCATTACCTCAACCACTACCACCACCATGACTGCTACCATAAACATATCAACGACTACAACCACCACCACCACACCACCACAACTACCATCACCACTACCACCATCACCACGACCACCACGACCACCACCACCACCACCACCACAACTACCATCACCACTACCACCATCATCACTATCACCGCCACAATCACCATCACCACCACTATCACCATCACCACCACTAACAACAATGCAACAGCGATGATGAATGATGCAAATCTATAAGTTCCAAGTGCTAAAAATATGTGATTATACCTGCAAGCTTGACATACAGATGAGGCTAATTCAAGCCTGTTACGAATGTACAAACTAAACTAATTTAAGTATACTGCCACCAAATAAAGTGGGCTAATTCAGGGATTAGAACAAAGTATAAAACACTATGTAGGTTTATGCAAGCATAAGATAAAACTAAACTCTAAGCTAATATAGGTGAGCTTAAAATATAATCCAGCAAATTTATCGAGTCTCAATAGAAACTAGAACCATACAGGTCAAAAGATAATTCATTCCACTACTGGGCATTGAACCACCGAAGAACTGGGTTAATATGCCATTGAACTTCCACAATGTAAAAGCGGCTTAGTACAGTTTACTAAACGTTAATAACATGACATGAGACGGGCAGTGCTAAGTGACTGTATGGGGAGTTGCTAGGTACAAAATTAATCCTTGAAACTGAAGCTTATAATCATTCATTAAGTTGTTGAGTTGAGCTAAGAACTGACATCACTGCACTCAGGACATTCTCTTACGCGCTTCGTCTCCTTGTTCAACAGCCAGCGAAGAGTCACACTACTAATCGTTCCTACCGCTATCTGATTGAAAGTTCTCCTGGTCTTCCATCTCAGTTTTAAGATCTCAGAACCCCTGCCAATCCCCCGCAATCTCATCCTTTCCACATACTGGTTCTCAATCTGTTCCCCCACCTTTTCCACCTGGTGCCACAGGCGCAGGAAGACCTCACCTTTGTCCATAAATAATCTAACACCAAGAGGTGCATTCTCTGCCAGCCCATCAACCTGTTCATTCCCCCACATTCCCGCATGGCCAGGGCAAACAATCCATACAATTCTCACGATCTGTGACCTCTGAAACGAAGTGAGCTATTCCACACGAAACATTCCTTTCTTCACCTTACTTAACAGTTGGCATAGTGAGTAGTGCACTTGCCCGACAAGACGGTGGTCAGGAGTCAATCCTTATGAGAGGCAGGATAATTATTTCCTAACAGTACTGCTCTGGGGTGGATCGAGAATTATAAACATGGAAACCTGACAATTCTCAGATTTTACGGGATTTGTCTGGTAAGGAGAGGCGGGGGGAGGGGGGGGGGACTGACCATCCTAGTCTCATTTGTCACTGCCTAGAATATGTGACTGCCCAACACTTCCCACCCCACAAACAGTATCTCCTATGGAACTACCTTTAATCAATGATCAAGTGCTGTGGATGATAGACGGTATGTGCATTTACTTTCCAACATGGCTGACGCTGTCAAATCCCTAGTGGTTGCAACATTTTAATTATGTTTCCCGCAGATGCGACTGTTTGATGGGCATAACCACATATTTGCCCCGCAGATACGACTGTTTGATGGGCATATCCACGTATTTGCCCCATAGATACGACTGTTTGATAAGACATATCCACGTATTTGCCCCACAGCTACGACTGTTTGATAGGCACATCCTCGTATTTTCCCCACAGATAAGACTGTTCGATGGGTATTTTCAAGTATTTCTCCAACAGATACGACAGTTTGATGGGCATATCCACGTATTTACCTCACTGATACGACTGTTTAATGGGCACATCCACGTATTTACCCCACTGATACGACTGTTTGAAAAGAGCGAAGAGTCATACTACCAATCGTTCCCAGCGCTATCTGATTGAAAGTTCTCCTGGTCTTTCCTCTCAGGTTTGAGATTCTTCCTGAACCCCTGCCGATCCCCCTCAATCTCATTCTTTCCACAATCGGGTTCTCAATAATGAAGACACATTTGAATGCCTGACATATTTAGCCTGATTCGAGCCTCTTTGGCTAGAACCTCGCCTGCCGGTCCGCTGGTCGTGGATTCGATCCGCTCAGGGCGGATTCGAATTTGTTAAAATTCACCCAGACAAAGATGAGCACTGGGAAATGTGTTGGGAAGTATATGCGGCTGGTGAGATACTGACCACAACACTGACCACAACATTGACCACAACATTGACCACAACATCGACCACAACATTGACCACAACACCGACCACAACATTGACCACAACACTGACAACAACACCGACCACAACACAGAGCAATTGCCGATTGATCTATAAAATATGGATCTAGCGATTTATACTCAATACGTGTAAAAGGGCCCTTTATATTCTACCGTTTATAGTTCGCTACATCTCATCATGTACAAGCTACAGACATCTCTCAACATAAGAGAAAGCATACCATGAATCCTTCAATCTGAAGCATACTTATATAAAGCGAAACATGCCAGGCAATTAATTGTGCAACCTCTTGTATGTATCTTCCTTATTCGAATCCACAAAGAGACAACACGGTTTCAGCTTCAGCAAACTGCTATGATTTGACGAAGGGTTGTAATCATAGTTTACATTACTTTGTGTTTCCGATTGCACCTCTACAGGTTGACCCCGTCTAACATAAACCACAAAGTTATGCTGATAAGTGATCGTCAACGCCACCCTTAACACCAGATATAGAAGATCACCAGATATAGGAGATCACCAGATATAGAAGATCACCAGATATAGAAGATCACCAGATATAGAAGATCACCAGATATAGAAGATCACCAGATATAGAAGATCACCAGATATAGAAGATCACCAGATATAGAAGATCACAGACATAATAGATCACCAGATATAGAAGATCACAGACATAATAGATCACCAGATATAGAAGATCATCATATATAGAAGATCACCAGATATAGAAGATCACCATATATAGAAGATCACCAGATATAATATATCACCTATAGCAGATCACCAGATATAGAAGATCACCAGAAATAGAAGATCACCGGATATAGAAGATCACCAGATATAATAGATCACCAGATATAGAAGATCACTAGATATAGAAGATCACCAGATATAGAAGATCACCAGATAGAGAAGATCACCAGATATAGAAGATCTCCAGATATACAAGATCACCAGATATAGGAGATCACCAGATATAGAAGATCACCAGATATAGAAGATCACCAGATATAGAAGATCACCAGATATAGAAGATCACAGACATAATAGATCACCAGATATAGAAGATCTCCAGATATACAAGATCACCAGATATAGGAGATCACCAGATATAGAAGATCACCAGATATAGAAGATCACCAGATATAATAGATCACCTATAGCAGATCACCAGATATAGAAGATCACCAGATATAGAAGATCACCAGATATAGAAGATCACCAGATATAGAAGATCACTAGATATAGAAGATCACCAGATATAGAAGATCACCGGATATAATAGATCACCAGATAGAGAAGATCACCAGATATAGAAGATCACCAGATATAGGAGATCACCAGATATAGAAGATCACCAGACATAGCAGATCACCAGATATAGAAGATCACCAGATATAGAAGATCACCAGACATAGAAGATCACCAGATATAGAAGATCACCAGATATAGAATATCACCAGATATAATAGATCACCTATAGCAGATCACCAAATATAGAAGATCACCAGATATAGAAGATCACCAGATATAGAAGATCACCAGATATAGAAGATCAAGAGATATAGAAGATCACCAGATATAGAAGATCACCAGATAGAGAAGATCACCAGATATAATAGAACACCTATAGCAGATCACTAGATATAGAAGATCACCAGATATAGAAGATCACCAGATATAATAGATCACCAGATATAGAAGATCACCAGATATAGAAGATCACCAGATATAGAAGATCACCAGATATAGAAGATCACCAGATATTGAAGATCACCAGATATAGAAGATCACCAGATAGAGAAGATCACCAGATATAATAGATCATCTATAGCAGATCACCAGACATAGAAGATCACCAGATATAGGAGATAACCAGATAAAGAAGATCACCAAATATAGAAGATCACCAGATATAGAAGATCACCAGATATAGAAGATCACCAGATATAGAAGATCACCAGATAGAGAAGATCACCAGATATAGAAGATCACCAGATATAGAAGATCACCAGATATAGAAGATCACCAAATATAGAAGATCACCAGATATAGAAGATCACCGGATATAATAGATCACCTATAGCAGATCACCAGATAGAGAAGATCACCAGATAGAGAAGATCGCCAGATATAGAAGATAGCCAGATATAGAAGATCGCCAGATATAGAAGATAGCCAGATATAGAAGATAGCCAGATATAGAAGATCACCAGATACAGAAGATCGCCAGATATAGAAGATCACCAGATAGATATAGAAGATCACCAGATATAGAAGATCACCAGATATAGAAGATCACCAGATACAGAAGATCGCCACATACATAAGATCACAAGATATAGAAGATCACCAGATATAGAAGATCGCCAGATATAGAAGATCACCAGATGAAGAAGAACACTAGATATAGAATCCCACCTATAGTAGATCACCAGCTGTATCTCCGAGACTAAGACACATGTTCCTCTAATCTACCTCCGATATAGACAAGGGAAATATCCGGAGATCGGGAATCTGCCAGACCGGAGATTTGACGGTATGTGCAAATAAGTAGCCCCATTTCACAGTCAGTACTGGCAATGATAAATATGACAACGTGTCAAGAGGCTTACAGCGATGACTAAGGCCGTGGAGAGGACGGGATGAGGAAGTTGGGTTGTCAGATTAGTCATAATTTTATTTGACCCAGAACGCAGACAGTTACAAAAGCATTCCACGTGAAAGGCACAGCTCACAATGTCGGCACCACGCACTTAACTCAGTTGATGGGCAACGGAAGCATGTTCTACCAGTCCAAAATGAGGAAATGCGTAAGGAAACCGTAACCAGATGCAAAAACACTCAAGAGACTAACGGTTCAACCATTCGCCCTAATAAACCGGAAGCCTAGTGGTAGAGTGTAGCAACAGATAAACAATAATAAGTGGACACATTCAGATAATTCTCTTTAATACCTCTTCGTCGTTCCTCTTTTAAGACGAAGCAGGATACACTTAGGTATGCATATCAAAGGTCGGTGTGTCCGACTTCAGCACGTATTCGTGCCCTGTTCCTGTTTACTTCTTGTACAGATTCTATCCAAGGTAACCGGCTCCATCCATTCGTGAGAAGTTTTCTTTCATAACAATTCTACCAGGGCTGCAGTTTTATTGTCTACTCTTTGCGACGTCCAACTGCAGTGAGATTGTTGACTCTCACTCGGGACACCATATTTCACCCCTGCCCAGGTATCTAATGTCACTATCTATGAGATCAGGGCATGTGTGATGTAAATAGACAATAATCATTCCTGTAAAACACCGAGCCCTATGCTGTGATGTCCAGACAGGTACCTCTGAGTCTGAAGTGGTCGCTTTGACCTCTCAGCTGCCCCTACTACAGTCTGTAACACAAGTGCACTGGCAAATCAAACCCACCCAAAAACCCCTTGGCCATTCTCACCTCACATTCGTGGGAAGACGGAGACACCTATATCATACCCCAGCTCCCATACTTCGGGAAAACAGACGCCTCTGCTCTATACAACGCCCTTCATTTTTCAGAAAACAGACAACCGTGCTTCACCCCCCCCCCCCCCCGCATCCCCTCCCATTCTTTGGAAAACAGACACCCCTACGCCATGCTCCAGCCTCATACTCCGGAAAACAGACACCCATGCACCACACTACACCTGCCGTACTTCGGAAAGTAGGCGACCTCTACGCCATATCCCGGAAAACAGACACCACATGCGCCACGCCCCACCCCCATAGTCCGGAAAACAGACACATTTGCGCCATGCCCCATCCCCCATACTTCAGAAAACAGACCACTTCTACGCAATACCCCACCTATACACCAGACAGCAGACACCTCTGTACCATATTCCATAGTCCAGACAGCATACATCCCTGTACCATATTCCATAGTCCAGACAGCATTCATACCTGTACCGGATACTATAGTCCAAACTGCATACATCCCTGTACCATATTCCGTAATCCAGACGGCATGCATCCCTGTACCATATTCCGTAATCCAGACAGCATACATCTCTGTACCATATTCCATACTCCAGACAGCATTCATACCTGTATCAGATACTATAGTCCAAACTGCATACATCCCTGTACCATATTCCCTAGTCCAGACAGCAGACACCTCTATACTACACCCAATCTCCCATACTCTAGACAGCAGACACCTCTATACTATACCCAATCTCCTATACTCTAGACAGCAGACACTTCTATACTATACCCCATCTCTTATACTCTAGACAGCAGACAGTTCTATACTATACCCCATCTCCCATTCTTCAGACAGCAGACACCTCTATACTATACCCCATCTCCCATACTCCAGACAGCAGACACCTCTATACTATACCCCATCTCCCATACTCTAGACAGCAGACACTTCTATACTATAACCCATCTCTTATACTCTAGACAGCAGACACTTCTATACTATACCCCATCTCTTATACTCTAGACAGCAGACACTTCTATACTATACCCCATCTCCCATACTCCAGACAGCAGACACCTCTATACTATACCCCATCTCCCATACTCCAGACAGCAGACACCTCTATACTATACCCAATCTCCCATACTCTAGACAGCACACACATCTATACTACACCCAATCTCCCATACTCTAGACAGCAGACACTTCTATACTATACCCCATCTCTTATACTCTAGACAGCAGACACTTCTATATTATACCCCATCTCCCATACTCCAGACAGCAGACACCTCTATACTATACCCCATCTCCCATACTCCAGACAGCAGACACCTCTATAATATACCCCATCTCCCATACTCTAGACAGCAGACAGCTCTATAATATACCCCATATCCCATACACCAGACAGCAGACAACTCTATACTATACTCCATCTCCCATACTCCAGACAGCAGACACTTCTATACTATACCCCATGTCTTATACTCTAGACAGCAGACACCTCTATACTATACCCCATCTCTTATACTCTAGACAGCAAACACCTCTATACTATACCCAATCTCCCATACTCTAGACAGCAGACACCTCTATACTACACCTAATCTCTTATACTCTAGACAGCAGACACTTCTTTACTATACCCCATCTCCCATACCCCAGACAGCAGAAACCTCTATAATATACCCCATCTCCCATACTCCAGACAGCAGACACCTCTATAATATACCCCATCTCCCATACTCTAGACAGCAGACACTTCTATACTATACCCCATCTCTTATACTCTAGACAGCAGACACCTCTATACTATACCCCATCTCCCATACCCCAGACAGCAGACACCTCTATACTATACCCCATCTCCCATACACCAGACAGCAGACAACTCTATACTATACCCCATCTCCCATACTCCAGACAGCAGACACTTCTATACTATACCCCATCTCTTATACTCTAGACAGCAGACACCTCTATACTATACCCCATCTCCCATACTCCAGACAGCAGACACCTCTATACTATACCCCATCTCCCATACACCAGACAGCAGACAACTCTATACTATACCCCATCTCCCATACTCCAGACAGCAGACACCTCTATAATATACCCCATCTCCCATACTCTAGACAGCAGACACCTCTATACTACACCCTATCTCTTATACTCTAGACAGCAGACACCTCTATACTATACCCCATCTCTTATTCTCTAGACATCAGAGACTTCTATACTATACCCCATCTCTTATACTCTAGACATCAGACACTTCTATACTATACCCTTTCTCTTATACTCTAGACATCAGACACTTCTATACTATACCCCATCTCTTATACTCTAGACATCAGACACTTCTATACTATACCCCATCTCTTATACTCTAGACATCAGACACTTCTATACTATACCCCATCTCATTATACTATAGACAGCAGACACTTCTATACTATACCCCATCTCTTATACTCTAGACATCAGACACTTCTATACTATACCCCATCTCTTATACTCTAGACATCAGACACTTCTATACTATACCCTATCTCTTATACTCTAGACATCAGACACCTCTATACTATACCCCATCTCTTATAATCTAGACAGCAGACACCTCTATACTATACCCTATCTCTTATACTCTAGACAGCAGACACCTCTATACTATACCCCATCTCTTATACTCTAGACATCAGACACTTCTATACTACACCCAATCTCTTATACTCTAGACAGCAGACACCTCTATACTACACCTAATCTCCCATACTCTGGACAGCAGAAACCTCTATACTATACCCCATCTCCCATACTCTAGACAGCAGACAGCTCTATAATATACCCCATCTCCCATACTCCAAACAGCAGACACCTCTATACTATACCATCCATCCATCATGTGCCATGCGGGTAAGCGTGGGCGGTCATGTTCTGCCATCTCACTCGATCTCCAGAGTCATGGATCAGCTCCGTGTTTCTGTCTCGACCATGCCACAAGGCCAAGTAATCCAGGTACTTGCTTCTAGGTCTTCCCCTTGGTCTGTTCCCCTCGATCTTACCAGTTGTCACCAAATTCTCCAATCCATTTCTTCTCATAACATGCCCAAAGAATTTTGACTGTCTACGTCTAATTTCTCTAATCAATTTACGATCTTCATTTGTTTCTTAAAGGACTTGTTCATTGGTCTTTCTGGCTGTCCATGGTATTCTTTGCATTTTCCTAAGAATCCACATCTCTACAGCCATCAGATGTTTTTCAGCCTGACTGCTCATTGTCCACGCTTCACATCCATATAAAAGTACAGGTTCTATGTAGCATCTCAACACTCTTTTTCTCGTTTCAATTGACATCTTTTTATTGGTCAATATGTTTTTCATCTTGCTAAAGGCTACTTTTGCCATGGCGATTCTTGTTCTAATCTCTTCAAGGCATCTCCCATCAGATGTTATTACTGTTCCGAGATAATTGTACCTACTCACTTGTTGAAGAATATTCCCATTTACTTGTATATTACATTGTGGTATTACGTCCTTCCTAGTGACGACCATAATCTGTGTCTTTTTACAATTTAATTCTAACCCTAGTTGTTCACTGTGTGTAACAATCGCATCTACTAAATTTTGCAGGTCCTGTTCATTGTCTGCAATCAAGACTGTATCATCTGCATATCTAATGTTATTGATGCATCGTCCCCCAATGTTGATTCCTTCCATATCTTCAATATTTCTGAAAATACTTTCACTGTACAGGGAAAACAGATCTGGAGACATTACACATCCCTGTCTCACACCCCTTTTAATAGGCTGATATTGGCTTACTTCATTATCAACTCTTATGGCAGCTTGTTGTTTCCAATATATGTTTTTTACAAGTCTAAGATCTTTCCCATCAATTTGTAGATCTTCAAGCATCCTTATCATGTTGACATGTCTCACTTTATCAAAAGTCTTTGTGTAGTCAATAAAGCAAAGGTGTAGATCTTTGTTTACTTCTATAGAACGTTCGATTATGGTTCTCAGTATATACACAGCATTTACTGTACCCTTGCCTTCCACAAGTGTATACTATACACCATCTCTTATACTCTAGACAGCAGAAACCTCTAGACTATACCCCATCTCTTATACTCTAGACAGCAGACACCTCTATACTATACCCCATCACACACACACACACACACACACACACACACACACGCACGCACGCACGCACGCACACACACACACACACATTGATTAAAGAAATTAGACGTAGACAGTCAAAATTTTTTGGACATGTTATGAGAAGAAATGGATTGGAGAACTTAGTGACAACTGGCAAAATCGAAGGGAACAGACCAAGAGGAAGACAGACAGGAAAATACCTGGATGGCTTGGCCACATGGCATGAACGAGACAGGAACACTGAGCTGATCCACGACTCTGGTGATCGAGTGAAATGGCGAGTCATCCATGATATATATATATATATATATATATATATATATATATATATATATATATATATATATATATATATATATATATACAAGGGACTTCTCGTAAGTCTTTAGCCTGACCATGAAAGAGCAGGCGGAGAAAATTGAAATTTGGCACAGTGCTTATTCCTCAATGTAGCCAGCCACCAGCTGAATTTATGCATTTCTGCCATCTCTGCGTGACCTTGAAAAGACCTTCAGAATAAAACAACCTATTTTTCGAACTAAATCAGTTATCACAAGCCAGTATGACATCTTCGTCACTGTCAATACGATTTCCTTTCAGCTGTTTTTTACGATTTGGTAAATCCAAGTCTCATCTACCGTCCCCCATGGTCTTTTACATGTTTTGCTACCGCCACATGTTGAGCAACTGGCCACAGCAATCAACCCGTGTTTGTTTCTGTTCACATGTCAGCAGGCGCGGGCCACACACTTTTCTCATGTTCAGTCTGTTGTGTAAAATTCTAAAAACTGTACTCTTACTCAGTTTTGCTGAACCTGATATCTCTGCATTTGTCATTTTCCTATCCTGGCCTATGATTTTCTTCACATTTGCATCATTGCACTCTGACGACGGCCGTCCTGGTCTTGGCATATCTGCAACTTGGGAACAGCCACACTTAAACTGCAAACATCAATCTTTTACAGAAGCATACGAAGGACAGACTTCCTAAACACTGGCCCCATCTCCCTGTGTATTTCTGTAGGTGTTTTACCCTGTAACATCAAGAATTTTATCACAGTCCTGGCGTCTGATTTCTCCATTGTTCTGACAAACCGTTGGATGTGCAGATCTGGTCAATAGGGTGTGTTATGCCATGCACCATATCGAGAAAACCAATTGAGGTGGAAAATTCATATTTCATATGTCCCAAAAAAAAAGTCGATTAAAAGTCGACAGGGTCGACTTCATTGCACCGGGTTTTATCCCATATGGACGCGGAAAGCGTCACACAAAGCACGAACTCCGTAGCTTTTAGCGACGACCCACAGGAGTCTCCGAAACATTTAACTCGTAAACCGAAGGGTGCGGCCCGGAATCGAACCCACAACCTTCGGAGCACGAGTCAAACGGCTTTGACCACTTCGCCACAGAGACTCCCTCATATGTCCATTACAAAATGAATGAGCTACACGTGTGCCAAAATTTCAATTTTCTCCGCCTACTCCTTCGTGGTCAGGCTAAAGAATTACGAGAAGCCCCTTGTATATATATATATATATATATATATATATATATATATATATATATATATATATATATATATATATATATATATATATATATATATATATATTTGTGTCAGGTCGTAGTCAGATATGACTGAGCTACCGTATAACAGTAGACGGTACTACCTGGTTCTATTAGCGCCGAACGTTGGGCGGCGCTTACCAAACCTGACATCCCACATTATACCAACGGCTTCGGGCGGAAGAGCGCAATTGGGAGGGTACAAGTCTTACCCTGGTGCGAGGAAATGCAACCTAAAGACAAAGTGTCATGGCAGGGCAGACCAGGCCCTAAGCCTTGGTTGGCGGCTGGTCTAGGATCGAAGCTTCGGCAATCGGACAGTTAGAGCATTGCTTTGCTGATCCGGCAGCTTCTGCAGCTTGTCTTGTTCCAGATGTAGGGGTGTTACCTTTCCTCTGGAGTGAACTAGGCTGGCCGAGAGGGATCATGCTGCATGGGCAACACATGATCTCTATATTTTAGCCCAGGCTTTGTGCTATGGAGAGACAATAACTCCATCCCTTACAAACTATCGTCTGTCAAGACGGCAAGATGCCAATGATATATATATATATATATTTTTTTTTAGCATATCCTTTTACAGGACTTAGCTGTCAACACCAGCATCTTTCAGCTGTATGTTGATCTCTTGGCAAGATTACGCTCAGTAGTTTGCCATTGCTTTCTGAGCGGCCGGCTCAGTATCCCGCAAGTCACGAGCGGGGGTCGAACCGCCTCAGCTCTCGCTCCGCTACGAGACTCTGCGTGATAAACGGGATTACAGAGAGAAAGTGTTGTAACCCCACAGCCAGAGAGACCGGCTTATATATATATATATATATATATATATATATATATATATATATATATATATATATATATATATATATATATATATATATAATGCATATGCACCGTCACTCGATTCCTCTGATGATGCGAAGGAATTGTTCTATGAGGAGTTCTACTCCGTGATCAAGGCAGTTCCAAAATCCGACTACATTTATATGCTCGGTGATTTCAATGCTTGTGTGGGCAAAGACTCGAGTTCATGGCCAGTGTGCCTTGGAAAATACAACATCGGTCGCATGAATGAAAATGGGCAAAGACTGCTGAAGCATTGCACCAGAAATGACCTATGTATTACAAACTCCTTTTTTAAAACAAAAGAGCTGCAAAGACTGCTGAAGCATTGCACCAGAAATGACCTATGTATTACAAACTCCTTTTTTAAAACAAAAGAGCTGCATAAGGTCACATGGAAACATCCAAGATCCGGCCATTGGCACCAGATGGACTTTATCATCACACAGAGACAACATCTGAACCATATATCATTGACTCGAAGTTACCACAGTGCTGACTGTGATATGGATCATTCTTTGGTTGTTGCAAGGGTTAGACTGAGACCAAAGAGAATCTATACAGCTAAACACAAATCTAGCCCCAGGATTAATATTATTAACACTCACGATCCTGAAAAGTGCTTTCAGTTTCAACGGCAACTTGAAAACGCTTTCACTGATACACCAGAAAATTGTACAGTAAGTGAAAAGTGGGGTCAACTTAAGGAAACTCTGTATAAAACTGCCGTATGGGTTTACGGCACTGTGGATCATAAGAGGCAGGACTGGTTTGCGGCAAACAGCCAGACTCTGCAGCTCTTGATTGATAAGAAGAAGATAGCTCTCTTAAGAAACAAGGAAAGACCAACGCGTAACACTCTGAGTGAGCTAAAGCAAGCTAGGAAGGATGTGCAAAGGGCTGTCAGGCAGTGTGCAAATGATTATTGGATCAAGTTATGTGAGTCCATTAAAATCGCAAGTGATAAGGGAAACATCAGAAGCATGTAAGAAGGAATAAAGAAAGCCTGTGGTCCAATGATCAAAAGAAGTGCACCATTGAAAACCTTGAATGTAGAAATCATAACTGATAAGAAACAGCAGATGGACAGATGGGTAGAGCACTATTTGGAGCTTTACTCAAGTGAGACCAAACTAGCGGATGATGCTCTCAACGCTATAGAAGCTCTACCAACTCTTGACCACCTGGACACATCATAACAGAAGTTAAGTGTGCTATAAATGAACTTGCATCTGGCAAGGCTCCAGGTAAGGATGGGATTCCAATAGAGGTTGTCAGGAGTGGGCAAGACACACTCACTCTACAGATCCACCAGCTAATAGAGCTATCCTGGCGTGAAGGACAAGTCCCACAGGATTTCAAAGATTCAAGCATCATAACACTGTACAAGAACAAGGGCGATCGGAGCGAATGCAACAACTATAGGGGTATCTCATTTCTGTGTATTGTTGGAAAAGTATTTGCCAGAATTGTTCTGCGCAGACTTCAAGTCCTAGGAGATCAAGTCTACCCCGAATCACAGTGTAGCATTCGACAGAACCGGTCTACCATTGATATGATATTCTCATTGCGACAGATGCAAGACAAATGCCGGGAACAAAATCAGCCACTGTTTATTGCCTTCATCGACCTCACAAAGGCATTTGATTTGGTCAGTCATGAGGGTCTGTTCAAGGCACTAAAGAAGATTGGCTGCCCGCCAACTCTTCTGTTCATTGTGGAATCGTTCCACACAGACATAAAGGGAATAATCAAGTTTGATGGTGCAACTTCAGAAGAGTTTGAAATCAAGAATGGAGTTAAGCAAGGTTGTGTACTAGCTCCCACCCTCTTTGGAATATACTTTTCACTTCTACTGAAATATGCCTTTCGTGATCAGGATGGTGGTATATACATTCACTCACCTCAGATGGCGGCCTCTACAATGCTCAGAGATTGAAGGCCAAGACCAAAATTAGGAGGGTACTGATCAGAGAGTTGCCTTTTGCAGATGATGCTGAGGAAGAATTACAATGTCTACTATCTGCATTATCCAATGCTTGTTCTGAATTTGGTTTAACAATTAGCAAAAAGAAGACACAGATTATGTCACAAGGTGCACATAGGGTACCATCAATATTTATTGACGACGCCAAACTAGAGATGGTAGACCATTTTACATATCTAGGATCAGTAGTAAATAGCAAATTATCCCTAGATCAGGAAATCAACATCCGGATTGGTAAGGCAGCAACAACAATGAACAGGTTAAGATAAAGAGTCTGGGAGAACAGGAAGCTTACTGCCAAAACAAAAGTCCTTGTCTATCAAGCCTGTGTCCTTAGTACTCTTCTTTAGGGCAGTGAAACCTGAACAATTTACTCACACCAAGAGAAACGTTTAAACAGCTTTCATATGCGGTGTCTGCGAAGAATTCTTGGTATTAAGTGGCAAGACAAAATACTGAAGTATTGGAAAGATCAGGTTGTGTGACGGTTTATTCCATGCTCAGTCTTCGTAGACTTAGATGGATAGGACATCTTAGGAGGATGGATGATGGTAGAATACCAAAGGACATCTGTTTTGGTGAATTACAGATGGGTAAGAAATCTCAGGGTCGGCCTCTACTACGATACAAAGATGTATGTAAGCGGGACATGATTGATACAGGCATTGATAATGCACAATGGGAGCAAGTCGCCGCTGAATGTGTTGCATGGAGGGCAAACATCAGAAATGGAATAAAGACAAAGGAGAAAATTTTTGCAGATAAGACACACACCGAGCATGTGAGACGTAAGATGGTGCATGATGGTGGAAATGACCACGTGTTCACATGCATCCACTATGAACGAACATTTACAGCACGAATTGGCCTTATCAGTCACATGCGCTACAGCCATGGGTAAAAGTTATTATGCCTTTTTGAAACACAAATTATCGTCTGTCTACAAATCAGGAACAACCACTTCGAGATCGGTTTCGTCTTCATTGAATGTGAATTTGAATGAACTGGGTGTTATACTACAAGTGCTGTGTTTGCTCTTCCTGTGTTGGATAATATAACGGAATGGTCACGGAAGCTATGCGGGAATTTCCGAGGGGGGAAAACATAATTTCAGTTACACTGTAGTCATTGAGATTTAATGCATAATGTCAGAGCTAATAATAGCAAACGGGGATGTCGACATGGCCGAATGGACAAGGGCGCTAGTTCTTAAACATCCGGTGTGCTGATGCCGAAGTAGCGGGTTCAACCTCTACACCGGACAGTTGGACTAAAATGTTTACTTCTCGTCTTTGACTTGGGAACGTAAATTACATGTACATCAGAAGTCGGAGTTGATTCACTTGATGGCGAGGGACACTGGTAATAGAGAAAACTAATCCACACGAAAAATCAGCCCATTGCACTTGAAGTAGTAGCACGTCTATGGACTACGCTTGAGTTCAAAGCGAGCGAGCGTAACAAACAAATGAGAAACTAACAGAACGGCAGAGGAACCGGATAAAAGAGCTTCAACCGTTTTAGGACCATACGGATGTTCAGAATAAGTGTTGAGCAGAGGACAGGAAAAGTGAGAAAGGAAGGAAAGGTACGGGAGAAATACGCAACAGACTGCGTGCAGAAAGGGTTGCGACTCAGTTCGTAATCCCGCATACCAGCGTTCGAAACCCAGCTATGTTGGGTTTCTTTTTTATGAAATGGTGCCGGTCGTTAGGAAAGCAGTGGCAAACTACTGAACGTAAACTTGCCCAGGAATCACGAACAGCTAAATAATGCTGGGGTTGACTGCTACGTCCTGTAAAAGGACACGCAACTAACATTTTAACCCCTGTCGCAGGGACAATTACACGTGACCAGCAACCCTAGAACCCTCGCGCGGACATTTTAACCGGAGAGCAAGACAGTGTGTGCAAGGCGAAACTGTTGTAAGAAGGACATCTCTCCTCATTGTCATACCAGGTAGTGCAGCTGATGATAAATACAGAATGCGAACCAAAGAAACGCTTTATCTACAGATGGAATCTTTGCTAGATCAGAAACCATGGCAACTTTGATTCTTAGGATTAAATGGGTTGCACCATTTTAATTAGTGTTATATTGTTTCAACAGAAGACACCGGACCGAGACAAGTCGAGCGATCTAATGATCTTGCGCAATGGAAATCATGTTCAGAGAAAAGTGGAAGAATAGCGGAGTAAAGTGTTTTATGTGAAATAAGCTCATACTAAAATAGCCAAAGAACGGAAGGTTGTCCTCAGTAGGGTCTGGAAGATGTAAAACGATACATTATTAAATACAACTGGGATTAATAACTTATGCTAGTTCACACTTAAAACAATGTACAACACAAGACAACCACACAGACTTACACGAACAAGTATAAACTAACGCTCCTAGGTTATAGGCAGGCGTCTTGATTACATGAATGTTGTATATTTGGGAAGTTAATTGGGGTATAAATTCTCCATACATGTATAAACATGTGTTGAAAATCCCTTAACCATGACTTCTAAATCAGTCTTCTTAAGGCAAGTACTTTTCATGGCGTGGTTAGATGTGATTTTTGAACCCATATCCTTTCCGAAGATAACACTTCTTACCGTGCTGTATGAGGTATAAAGATCCCGCTATCCTGTTATTCCTCACCTTCGTTATTAATCTTGTCAGACCCCTGTATCCCAAACAGATCTAAACATGCCACGGTGAGGAAATAATGTGGCAGGGTGAAAAGACCTCACATTGTGTATGTCTGATGCATAACGCCTCTCCTTGTACCTGTTTTCTGTCATGAACAGCACTGTACACTCACAGTCACGGATTTGTTACTTTCAATTTTAGGGTCCCAGTCTTAGCCACGCCGTCTCCCTGGCCTATGCGTTAAACGACTTTCTCCGTAATCTCTTTTATCCACTTAGGGTAACGCAGCGCGCGGGAATTGGAAGCGGTTCTCGCCGCGTTGGTAACTTACGGGATAAGTGAGCTGGCCGCTCAGAAAGCAATGACAAACTACTGAGCGTAATCTTGCCAAGAAATCAACGACAGCGGTAAAATGCTGGTGTTGACAGCGATGTCCTGTAAAGGTTATGCGAAAAAAAAGTCCAAGCCACACCAAAAGGACACCCTAATTGTGGCAGTACCAAAGACGAGTTCTTGAGTATTGGGTGGATGAGCAGAACACTGATCCTGTATGACTTGTTGGGTGGTCATGTTCTCTATCTCCCATAATGTAGGTAAGCGTCTTCAGTCAAGTATCGCCATCTCCCATAATGTAGGTAAGTGTCTTTAGTCAAGTATCGCCATCTCCCATAATGTAGGTAAGCGTCTTTAGTCAAGTATCGCCATCTCCCATAATGTAGGTAAGCGTCTTTAGTCAAGTATCGCCATCTCCCATAATGTAGGTAAGCGTCTTTAGTCAAGTATCGCCATCTCCCATAATGTAGGTAAGCGTCTTTAGTCAAGTATCGCCATCTCCCATAATGTAGGTAAGCGTCTTTAGTCAAGTATCGCCATCTCCCATAATGTAGGTAAGCGTCTTTAGTCAAGTATCGCCATCTCCCATAATGTAGGTAAGCGTCTTTAGTCAAGTATCGCCATCTCCCATAATGTAGGTAAGCGTCTTTAGTCAAGTATCGCCATCTCCCATGATGTACCGAGGCCAGTCACGGCCCTCTCTCACAAGAGCACCCAGTCTCAAGGTCAGATCTGTGTTGTTGACCCTAAAATGCCGTTTAAACAAACCATCCGCTTTGCCTTTCTCTCCCCCTCACCCCTATTTTTCATCACGTTTCCCATATGCCACTAAGTTGTAAAGTTTATATTAAACTAGCTGACCCGGCCCGGCTTCGCCCAGTCCCTGGTGGGGAGCATCTCATTTAATTCATATAAGTAGTCATATAAGTTCTCGTTCCCGTTACCGACTGTCTGTCTGTCTGTCTGTCTGTCTGTCTGTCTGTCTGTCTGTCTGTCTGTCTGTCTGTCTGTCTGTCTGTCTGTCTGTCTGTCTGTATGTATGTATGTATGTCTGTCTGTCTTTCTGTCTGTCTTTCTGCCTGTCTGTCTGTCTGACCCGGCCCGGCATCGCCCAACACCTGGTGTGGAGCATCTAATTTAATTCATATAAGTAGTCATATAAGCTCCCGTTCCCGTTCCCGACTATCTATCTATCTGTCTGTCTGTCTGTCTGTCTGTCTGTCTGTCTGTCTGTCTGTCTGTCTGTTTGTCTGTCTGTCTGTCCGTCCGTCCGTCCCTCTCTGTCTGTCTGTCTGTCTGTCTGTCTGTCTGTCTGTCTGTCTGTCTGCCTGTCTGTCTAATCATTTATTGGTTGCAGTTAGAACAACCTTAGATAAACGAAGACCAACTTACAAAAAGCATTAGAAAGAGCACTTGAAAGATCTTTACATCTTCCCCAACAATTAACTTGGGTAAATGGAGCGGCGGCAGCAGCATCAGCAGAAGAAGGAAAAGGAGGAGTAGACAACTGCAGCTAAAAGGTGGGTCTGTCTATCTGACCCGGCGTGGCTTCGCCCAGCTCCTGGCGGGTAGCGTCTCATTAAATTTATACAACAAAACAAGTAACTTAAAAGAATGTCCTTCCACACACCATCCATTATTTTTAATGAAAACTCTTTCTAATCACCTGCATGACTACAGTAACTTCTTAAGCATAAAAAGATGAGTTACAATGTTATGCATTGTGCATTATTTTTATGAAAACTTTGAAAATGCCTTAAAGATTGTATCATTATTTATTATAACTCATATGCCGGTACATAACTATAGACACAGAGTTTACAAATCTTTGAAAACGATGCCACAATATGACTATAAGGTATACAGAAAAGTTATTCCCCTTGAAATAACTTTTACGGAGTTAGGTCCCCTGAGATATATGAAATTATAATGAAAAATGGAAAATTAAATAATATTGGGTAAGCAGCCGATTTCACACTAAAACAATATGACAGTGGGCTGCGCTGGAATGAAAGGAAGACGTGTAGAAAATTTCATCTCAATCGGATGGGCCGTTCGCGAGCGCATAAAGGACATAGGGACATACAGACAGACAGACGGAGATCGTCTTTTATATATAAGAAGATAAAACATATTACACAATTCTTGACCTGCTGCGTCTAATTTCTGTAACTAAATTGCAGTTTAAATCGGCTTTTTGGCGAACTGACTCCTTTCAAAATCGGGTAGGTTGTCGAATTGTAAATAAAGGGCCCCTGCACAAGGGTCATTGTGATAGACAGGTATATTTATAGACCAACAGTCACTTGTTGGGTGATAGGTCAGTATAAAGCTGGCTTTCTTTACTTCATTCCCTGGTACACATGTTAAGCTGGGTCAAGCTGGGCGCTTAAACATCAGCCCCGATGCGGAGTCGATCTCCTGACCACCAAGCCGGCAGGCAAGCATGTAGCCACTGCGCCAGCGTGTTTCCCGTTCTCTTAACGGAGTTAAAATTGCGGTTCCGAAGTCAGAATCACTTGCGTTTAAACTTAAGTTTTCGTCATTATTTACACAAACCACAACCACGACTTTTAATCTAAACCAGATTTTCCAGTCCAGCAATGAGCAAATCTCGCTGCAGCTGTATGCAATAAGCCTCATTAGTGTCTCGCGATATCTCGTTTGATTTGAACGAGGTAACATAACAACCGATCTCCCTGGCCAAGGTATTAGCGACATTGTTCGTAATCCCGTATATCCACGTGGGGGAAACAGCAGCTGCGTAAAAATTTGCCTAGTACACCAACAGCAGCTAAAAATACTGGTGTTGACAGTAACGTCCTGTAAGGGATATGCAACATTTAAAAAAAAAAACAGATCTAAACGCGGCTGCGCAAGAATCGGTAGCAGTTCTTGCCGCGCCCGTTACTTACGGATATGTGAGCCGACGGCTCAGAAAGCAATGGCAAACTACTAAGCGAAATTGTGCCAAGAAATCAACAACAGCGTTAAAATGCTGGTGTTGACTGCGATGTCCTGTAGTAGGATATGAGACCCAAAAAAAAAGCAAACATAGATCTGACCTCACACTTGGCTGGAATACTTTAGACATTCACGTGTGTTGTTTGGCACTCACAGAAGTAGAAGAAATAAGTAGAGGAAACACTAGTAGTGGGTTAGGTGGTAACTAAGTATTATTTCAGGATTGACCTCTAAGGATTGACCCCAATCCTTTTCGGTCTCGGATCCTGGGCTGGTAGGGTAGGGGTTGGGTAGGGTAGGTATCTAGGTCATATGTAAGGGTGATAATTCTAATAAAAGACATGTTTTCTAAGGGCAGATAACTGAGTGTGTGTATAATATTTTAACTAATTTAAAAAAATAAAATAAAAATAAAAAACAATCAGAGGCGCGCGGGGGGCAGGCGCAGGAGCGAGCGCGGCGAATCGGAGCGGTCGACCCCCGTAAATCAGTGTCTTGTAGTACTCAAGTGGCCAGTCATTGCCGAATGATCACTAGTCCGGTTATTGACGAGTACTGTGGTGGAGTTAGGTGGATCGAACCCTCGAGGCGCACCAGGTGTCATATGAAAATTGTAATAAGTAAAGAGGTAAATATGGCGTGTATATGACCTGTAGTGAGTCGTAGTGGCTTATAAACTATCATCATGTAGATTACACCTCTTCAAATGAAAACCTTAAAACAGTAAAGATTGCCGGTAGTAACGGCTATAGTGGGTATGGCTTCGTGGTATTCGTTGCTTAGGGGTTGGTGAGTGGTGATGCACCTATATAACAGCTCCCGAACACTATCATCAAACGGGTTACAACTCTTCACATGAAAACCTTAAAAAGTAAAGAGGGCTGATAGTAAATGTTGTAGTGGGTGTGGCTTAGTGATATTCGTTGATAAGGAGTAGTTGAGCGGAGAATTAGCTAGAGAAGTGCTTCTGAACATTTTAAAGGGGTGGGCGAGTGGCGAAGTGGCTAAATGAATGCTTCGGTTCCTTGCTAAGAGACAGAGGAGTTGCTAGATAAAGGCTCCAGGTCGTTGTTAAGGGGTTGGTGAGTGTAGAAATAGCTAGATAACTGCTTCTGATCCTTGTTAAGAGGTGGGAGAGGGATGGAGAGGTTAGATAATTACGCCCGTTCCTTGGTAAGAGCTAGGGTGATCGAGTGGATAAGTGGGTAAATACAGGCAGGGAGGTCTACCACTGGTAAATTCAACGCATAATGGCGGCGTCGGTGGTCAGAAGACCACGGATATTTTCATTATATGTCTATTGTAAAGGGGTCGACTGTTTGTTATAACGGGGTTACTATTATCTATAGTGGCTGAGACTTAAATACTATCAGCATACCGGTTACAGCTCTTCAAATGAAAACTTTGAAAGTGTAAAGATGGCCGATGGTTTTAGTGGGTATGACTTTGTGATATTCGTTGTTAAGGGGTAGGGTGAGTGGATGCGTAACTAGATAAACGCTTCCGAACACTATCATCGGGTTCGAATCCCAGTGGGATGGTCTAGTGGTAGAAGAAATATTGATAATATTTGGTTACTTAGTTGTGATTTCGAGCTCGGTTGTTATTAACCCGGTTATGTTTAGAAATGTAGAGGTGGTGTGCTGGTTGCGGAGTATGTTTAGGGGGTACCCCAGACACCGTGGAAGTGACAGGTTCGAATCTCAGAACTTTGTCGTGGGTAAGATTTCCAGTCATCAAGGTGTGGGTGTCGTCGCGGCCACAAGTCCCACCGCTGATGAAAAACACAGGCAGCAGATTTCACCATTGTACCTACGAGTCACAAAATATAAGCTAACTTAACATTCAGAATATGACCTCAACAGGTGTTGCCAAAAATCAATACTTATTCTTATAACGGCTAATCCAGGGGATTATCGTCATAGTAATGACCAAGTCAGGTTAATAATATTTCTTATATCTCCGCCATTGCAAATAGTTCGCGATATTAATAAATGTTCATATAAAGGTTGGAAGGGGATTAAAAGATTAACACCTATTGTCGGGACATCCAATAAAAATCAATAACACGACCCTCGATTTTTCTCATAATTGCCGATTGGAGATTATGGGCTAGGTGTATGTGTCCTTATTTAGTTAAAACAGGTGGTATGAGTAGGAGATATCACAAACAGTATCAGCATGTGCCACTCTGATCTTAAATATCAGTAGTTCGTTATTCTTGTGACATTGAAAACGCTTGTGGCTTGAAGACAGATGGTGTACTATGTTATTGGGTGGTGTATATAGATTGACCAGTATGTGAAGTTGATAAGGTCACCCCTGCCAGCGCATCGTAGCTGTGTTGTGACTTGTCGCCTATTACATCCGGGTGTAAAAATAACCAAAAATATTTCACATCAACTCAGACATGCCTCTATATAGCTGCACTGCGAACATGGCTAGAGTCTACTTTAGGAAAGTATCGTGTATCTGTGTATACGGGTTTACCACTGCTTATAGATGTGTGCAGTATTATTAGAAAGCGACCGTTATGTCTACATTATCAAAGTATGTTGCCTTACAGAGCTGGTATAGTATCTATGTGTCTGCTACGTTGTATGTTTTGTCATGTTGCCTTGTAGTATTTGGAGGGAGTTTCATGCGGGTGTCTAGTGAACATTTTAAAAACTATGTCTCAGAATCCACAACGCCACTGGCATTAGAGGCTTTTCAACTTGTCTGCTCTTTGACCACGCTTCACAGTCATACTAAAGTACGGGTTCTATGTAGTACTTAAACACTCCTTTTATTTCTCATTACAGTTGTCAACTTTATATTAGTCAGTATGTTTTCCAATTTGCAAAAGACAACCTTCATCACAGCGATTCTTGTTCCAACGCTTTAAAGCCACCTCCTATCAGACATTTTTTTCTTTCCTTTTATGCTCACGGCTACCGTTTCCCCATTTCAAGCTCCATGTCTCTACTAGTATGCATTAGTGTGGTAAAAGTAAACCGATAACTCACAAGATAGACGCATATTATCACACTGTATATGAACATGTGGGAAACGGCTACATCCGGGCAAAGAGGGCGTTGTGTCTGTCACATGCGTATGGATACAGCCGAGACACGTGGTTAAGAGGGATACTACAGAAAAAAAACGGTATTATGTTGGCGATCGAACCAGGGGACCTAATTCGTGATGACCACCATGTACGGGAGTGATTCTGCCCCCTCGTCAACAGGGCGTCGGAGGTTTAAAAGGGTGTTCATTCTCTCGCCTTTCTATTTCCGAGTCGTCATAGGGTCACCAAGTAACAGTAAAGAACACGAAACTACTACTACCAAGGCCTTTATACACCACAATGCATTTTCGAATATAATATACACAACTATAATCAAGTCATCACAGTATTCAACTAACCCGTTCTCATAGACATAGAGGAGAGATGTGAGCACCGAGGCCAGTTGGGGGAGGTGTACCTTTTACTTAACATCTATCGGGTCATACACCGACGAGTGTTTAGCTATATTTATCATATAATATTACCCGTGAACACAACAAGCTTCCCCGGATCAGTCTTAGGCTTCTCATATAACATGACATATTACGTACCCGCTGTCCTGACCAGCAAAGTTATCGCTTCTCAGAGCAGACATTTACACTTTCATTAATTCTTCTGCCTGGCCAAAGGGGGTCTTTGCATCTTTCCGCAGAAACCTAGTTCCAATGCTAATATATGTTTTTCAATGTGTCGGCTCATTACCACATTTCACATCCTGACAAAAGTACAGGTTCTATGTTCCACTCCAACAGTCAAATAAGAAAAAATGTTAGCCAAATTATTGAAATGTTGGCCAAATATAGAAATATAGCGACCAGACGTATAAAGTATAGTAAAATATGTTAGCCAAACTTATAAAACTCGTGGTCAAAATAAGAAATATCTCAACCAAGCGTATAAGAAATAGGAAAAATGTTAGCCAAATTATTAAAATGTTGGCCAAATATAGAAATATAGCGACCAGACGTATAAAATATAGTAAAATTTGTTAGCCAAACTTATAAAACTCGGGGTCAAAATAAGAAATATCTCAACCAAGCGTATAAGAAATAGGAAAAAGGCTAGTCAAACTAATGAAAATGTTGGCCAAATACAGAAATATCTCGACCAACTTATAAAATGTAGGAACAATTGTTAGCCAAACTGACAAAACTGTTAGCCAAAATAAGAAAAGCCTCGGCCAACTTATAAAATGTAGGAAAAATTGTTAGCTAAACTGACAAAACAGTTGGTCAAAATAAGAAACGTCTCGACTAACATTATAAAAAGTAGGAAAAATTGTAACCAAATTAATTTTAAAAGGTGACCAAAATAGGAAATATCTCGACCAAACTTATGAAAAGTAGGAAAATTGTTCGTCAAATGTGACAAATATTGGGCAAGTAGGAAATCATGTTAGCCAAATAGGAAAAATATCGATCAAACTTATAGATGTCTCGGCCAAACTTATAAAATGTATGAACATTTGTTAGCCAAAGGTGAAAAATATTGACCAAGTAATGAAATACCTCATCCGAATTTATAACAAGTAAGAAAACATGCTTGTAAAATCAAGAAATATGTCGACCGAAGTAATACAATAGGTAAAGTTTTGAATTATCTCGACCAAATTTACAAAGAGTAGGAAAACATGTCGACCAAAGTAGGAAAATTGTTCGTCAAATGTGAAAAATATTGGGCAAGTAGGAAATCATGTTAACCAAAGGTGAAAACTATTGGTAACCATAGGTGAAAACTATATAAAGTTAAAATTTAATTAAAATTTAAAACTAATAAATCGCAATTTTATTGCGCAAGATGTAAGCTCGATATACGTCCTATACCTAACTTACACCTATACTTAGGCTATATCTGTATATTAAGTGAAGCGGGCAATAAAATTGCGATTTATTAGTTTTAAATTTTAATTAAATTTTAACTTTTCACATTTCTGACACTGGTTTGTATCTATGTCAGAGTTTGTTGTGTTTGCTGTATAGTTAGGGTTAGGGTTAGGGGTTAGGGTTAGTGTTAGATGATGTATAGTTAGGGTTAGGGTTAGTAAGAAAGAGTTTGTTGTGTTTGATGTATATAAGGCTCTATGTTTTGTAGGCTCTTTTAGGCGATCAGCGTTAGTTACTCTGGTAGTCCAAGGAATTCGTCTCAGGAACCCAATCTCTGTTGCTGTTTTCAAGTTATTCTTAGGGGTGATGGTTGATGACCATATTCATTGTCTAGAATACCGCCTAGTATGTTAGGGGGACAGGTGATGTATCTCCATTAGATTGGGAAACCTGCCTAGTCAGCAGAAAATCAGTTGTTCTGTAATCAAAGAGAGTGTTAACGTTATTTGGTATGAAACGTTGAAAGTCGGTTATAAGATCTGGTAGAGGGTATTCAAGGGCTCATTAAGACAGACGTGGTTTTAAGAAAGGTCGACTTCATAACAGACAGTGTTGGTTGCAGACTTGTCGTTATTGCAGCTGTGAAATGACAAAGTGTGAAAGCGGTGGACAAAGTACAAAATGTTATGTTAGCTAAACTTCGAGACCACCCTTTGTATCGTTGAAAGATGGAACAATGGAAGGTTAGTGTAGAAGTCATTGTGGTATAGAAAGTTGAAGATGTCAGCCATGGGTAATAGCTCTTTGCTGATGAATACTCAGATGATATTGAAACTATCCCAGGTGGAGCCACAGATTGCATTACCATAAATGTTGTTATGACTGTTTCATTAGAACTCATGTGCAACGAAGGTTTGGAGTATCTTGGTGATGTGACATGGAAAAGTTGTGAAGTTATCTATGAAAGACAGAGATACATTGTGTTAGAAAGAAAAGAACAAAGAGTGTGAAGAGATGGGTGATTAGTATGTATAAGTGCGTCTTTAGCAGATACGTTGGAATGGTAAGTTGAAACTTTCGGTAATGTAAAAGAGGGAAAGTGTTGACGTTGATGATTATGTCTTGTGAAATGTCTGTTCAGATAAAAGTTCAAGATACTTTTGACATAACTACAGAAGCAATATTTTTTTTCCCTACTTATTTAAAAGTTTACACGAGATATTTATAAGTTTGGTTAAGATGTTTCATGTTTTGGCCAACATTTTCCCCCATTTGGCTAACATATTTTCTTACTTGGGTCAACATATTTCATAGTTTAGCCCATATTTATTCCCCTTTGGTTAACAAATTTTCCTACTTTTCATAAGTTTGGTGTAAATTTGTCTTTACTTGGTCAATATTTTTTCTCCTTAGATTAACACATTTTCCTAATTTTTATAAGAATGGATGAGATATTTCTTCACTTCGCCAATATTTTTCCCATTTGGTTAACACATTTTCCTCCTTTTCATAAGTATGGTTGAGATATTTCTTCACTTGGGCAATATTTTTCCTAATTTGGGTAACACATATTTTTATAACGGTCGACATCTTTATAAGTTTGTCCATCGTTTTACCTATTGTATTACTTCGGTCGACATATTTCTTGATTTTACTAGCATGTTTTCTTACTTGTTATAAATCGGCTGAGATATTTCTTTACTTGACCAATATTTTTCACCTTTGGCTAGCACATTTTCCTAATGTTTATTAGTTTGGTCGAGATATTTCTGTATTTGGCCACCATTTTTCCCATTTGGCTAACAAATTTTCCTACTTTTTATGAGTTTGGACGAGAAGTTTCTTTACTTGGTCAATAGTTTTCACCTTTGGTTAACATGATTTCCTACTTGCCCAATATTTTTCATATTTGACGAACAATTTTCCTACTTTGGTCGACATGTTTTCCTACTCTTTGTAAATTTGGTCGAGATAATTCAAAACTTGGGCAATATTTTTCCTAATTTGGGTAACATATTCTTATAACGGTCGACATCTTTATAAGTTTGTCCATCGTTTTGCCTGTTGTATTACTTTGGTCGACATATTTCTTGATTTTACAAGCATGTTTTCTTACTTGTTATAAATTCGGATGAGGTATTTCATTACTTGGTCAATATTTTTCACCTTTGGCTAACAAATGTTCATACATTTTATAAGTTTGGCCGAGACATCTATAAGTTTGATCGATATTTTTCCTATTTGGCTAACATGATTTCCTTCTTGCCCAATATTTGTCACACTTGACGAACAATTTTCCTACTTTTCATAAGTTTGGTCGAGATATTTCCTATTTTGGTCACCTTTTTAAATTAATTTGGTTACAATTTTTCCTACTTTTTATAATGTTAGTCGAGACGTTTCTTATTTTGACCAACTGTTTTGTCAGTTTAGCTAACAATTTTTCCTACATTTTATAAGTTGGCCGAGGCTTTTCTTATTTTGGCTAACAGTTTTGTCAGTTTGGCTAACAATTGTTCCTACATTTTATAAGTTGGTCGAGATATTTCTGTATTTGGCCAACATTTTCATTAGTTTGACTAGCCTTTTTCCTATTTCTTATACGTTTGGTTGAGATATTTCTTATTTTGACCCCGAGTTTTATAAGTTTGGCTAACAAATGTTACTATATTTTATACGTTTGGTCGATATATTTCTATATTTGGCCAAAATTTTAATAATTTGGCTAACATTTTTCCTATTTCTTATACGCTTGGTTGAGATATTTCTTATTTTGACCACGAGTTTTATAAGTTTGGCTAACATATTTTACTATACTTTATACGTCTGGTCGCTATATTTCTATATTTGGCCAACATTTCAATAATTTGGCTAACATTTTTTCTTATTTGACTGTTGGAGTGGAACATAGAACCTGTACTTTTGTCAGGATGTGAAATGTGGTAATGAGCCGACACATTGAAAAACATATATTAGCATTGGAACTAGGTTTCTGCGGAAAGATGCAAAGACCCCCTTTGGCCAGGCAGAAGAATTAATGAAAGTGTAAATGTCTGCTCTGAGAAGCGATAACTTTGCTGGTCAGGACAGCGGGTACGTAATATGTCATGTTATATGAGAAGCCTAAGACTGATCCGGGGAAGCTTGTTGTGTTCACGGGTAATATTATATGATAAATATAGCTAAACACTCGTCGGTGTATGACCCGATAGATGTTAAGTAAAAGGTACACCTCCCCCAACTGGCCTCGGTGCTCACATCTCTCCTCTATGTCTATGAGAACGGGTTAGTTGAATACTGTGATGACTTGATTATAGTTGTGTATATTATATTCGAAAATGCATTGTGGTGTATAAAGGCCTTGGTAGTAGTAGTTTCGTGTTCTTTACTGTTACTTGGTGACCCTATGACGACTCGGAAATAGAAAGGCGAGAGAATGAACACCCTTTTAAACCTCCGACGCCCTGTTGACGAGGGGGCAGAATCACTCCCGTACATGGTGGTCATCACGAATTAGGTCCCCTGGTTCGATCGCCAACATAATACCGTTTTTTTTCTGTAGTATCCCTCTTAACCACGTGTCTCGGCTGTATCCATACGCATGTGACAGACACAACGCCCTCTTTGCCCGGATGTAGCCGTTTCCCACATGTTCATATACAGTGTGATAATATGCGTCTATCTTGTGAGTTATCGGTTTACTTTTACCACACTAATGCATACTAGTAGAGACATGGAGCTTGAAATGGGGAAACGGTAGCCGTGAGCATAAATTGAAAGAAAAAAATGTCTGATAGGAGGTGGCTTTAAAGCGTTGGAACAAGAATCGCTGTGATGAAGGTTGTCTTTTGCAAATTGGAAAACATACTGACTAATATAAAGTTGACAACTGTAATGAGAAATAAAAGGAGTGTTTAAGTACTACATAGAACCCGTACTTTAGTATGACTGTGAAGCGTGGTCAAAGAGCAGACAAGTTGAAAAGCCTCTAATGCCAGTGGCGTTGTGGATTCTGAGACATAGTTTTTAAAAAGTTCACTAGACACCCGCATGAAACTCCCTCCAAATACTACAAGGCAACATGACAAAACATACAACGTAGCAGACACATAGATACTATACCAGCTCTGTAAGGCAACATACTTTGATAATGTAGACATAACGGTCGCTTTCTAATAATACTGCACACATCTATAAGCAGTGGTAAACCCGTATACACAGATACACGATACTTTCCTAAAGTAGACTCTAGCCATGTTCGCAGTGCAGCTATATAGAGGCATGTCTGAGTTGATGTGAAATATTTTTGGTTATTTTTACACCTGGATGTAATAGGCGACAAGTCACAACACAGCTACGATGCGCTGGCAGGGGTGACCTTATCAACTTCATATACTGGTCAATCTATATACACCACCCAATAACATAGTACACCATCTGTCTTCAAGCCACAAGCGTTTTCAATGTCACAAGAATAACGAACTACTGATATTTAAGATCAGAGTGGCACATGCTGATACTGTTTGTGATATCTCCTACTCATACCACCTGTTTTAACTAAATAAGGACACATACACCTAGCCCATAATCTCCAATCGGCAATTATGAGAAAAATCGAGGTTCGTGTTATTGATTTTTATTGGATGTCCCGACAATAGGTGTTAATCTTTTAATCCCCTTCCAACCTTTATATGAACATTTATTAATATCGCGAACTATTTGCAATGGCGGAGATATAAGAAATATTATTAACCTGACTTGGTCATTACTATGACGATAATCCCCTGGATTAGCCGTTATAAGAATAAGTATTGATTTTTGGCAACACCTGTTGAGGTCATATTCTGAATGTTAAGTTAGCTTATATTTTGTGACTCGTAGGTACAATGGTGAAATCTGCTGCCTGTGTTTTTCATCAGCGGTGGGACTTGTGGCCGCGACGACACCCACACCTTGATGACTGGAAATCTTACCCACGACAAAGTTCTGAGATTCGAACCTGTCACTTCCACGGTGTCTGGGGTACCCCCTAAACATACTCCGCAACCAGCACACCACCTCTACATTTCTAAACATAACCGGGTTAATAACAACCGAGCTCGAAATCACAACTAAGTAATCAAATATTATCAATATTTCTTCTACCACTAGACCATCCCACTGGGATTCGAACCCGATGATAGTGTTCGGAAGCGTTTATCTAGTTACGCATCCACTCACCCTACCCCTTAACAACGAATATCACAAAGTCATACCCACTAAAACCATCGGCCATCTTTACACTTTCAAAGTTTTCATTTGAAGAGCTGTAACCGGTATGCTGACAGTATTTAAGTCTCAGCCACTATAGATAATAGTAACCCCGTTATAACAAACAGTCGACCCCTTTACAATAGACATATAATGAAAATATCCTTGGTCTTCTGACCACCGACGCCGCCATTATGCGTTGAATTTACCAGTGGTAGACCTCCCTGCCTGTATTTACCCACTTATCCACTCGATCACCCTAGCTCCTACCAAGGAACGGGCGTAATTATCTAACCTCTCCATCCCTCGCCCACCTCTTAACAAGGATCAGAAGCAGTTATCTAGCTATTTCTACACTCACCAACCCCTTAACAACGACCTGGAGCCTTTATCTAGCAACTCCTCTGTCTCTTAGCAAGGAACCGAAGCATTCATTTAGCCACTTCGCCACTCGCCCACCCCTTTAAAATGTTCAGAAGCACTTCTCTAGCTAATTCTCCGCTCAACTACTCCTTATCAACGAATATCACTAAGCCACACCCACTACAACATTTACTATCAGCCCTCTTTACTTTTTAAGGTTTTCATGTGAAGAGTTGTAACCCGTTTGATGATAGTGTTCGGGAGCTGTTATATAGGTACATCACCACTCACCAACCCCTAAGCAACGAATACCACGAAGCCATACCCACTATAGCCGTTACTACCGGCAATCTTTACTGTTTTAAGGTTTTCATTTGAAGAGGTGTAATCTACATGATGATAGTTTATAAGCCACTACGACTCACTACAGGTCATATACACGCCATATTTACCTCTTTACTTATTACAATTTTCATATGACACCTGGTGCGCCTCGATGGTTCGATCCACCTAGCTCCACCACAGTACTCGTCAATAACCGGACTAGTGATCATTCAGCAATGACTGGCCACTTGAGTACTACAAGACACTGATTTACGGGGGTCGACCGCTCCGATTCGCCGCGCTCGCTCCTGCGCCTGCCTCCCGCGCGCCTCTGATTGTCTTTTATTTTTATTTTATTTTTTTAAATTAGTTAAAATATTATACACACACTCAGTTATCTGCCCTTAGAAAACATGTCTTTTATTAGAATTATCACCCTTACATATGACCTAGATACCTACCCTACCCAACCCCTACCCTACCAGCCCAGGATCCGAGACCGAAAAGGATTGGGGTCAATCCTTAGAGGTCAATCCTGAAATAATACTTAGTTACCACCTAACCCACTACTAAACACTAGACACAGCTGGTCATACGTCGAAGTACACGTGCTCCTGCAACGAGGTGCTGCCGTCATTCCGAACCGACAGGTTCGAATCCGGGTGAGGTAACTATAACTGTCAATTGTTATGTTGTCTATTATATCCTCTACTCTCTTCCTCTTCCTTTTTCAATGGGTGACCAAAAATGCATGTGAATTTATTTATAATGTGATATATACTAAACGCCGGGCTCCCTGGCCTAGGTTGTAGCGACTTTCACCGTAATCCCGTATACTCTCGTAACTTGACGTGCGCGAGAATCGGTGGCGGTTCTAGCACTCCGGTAACTTACGGGGTATGTGAGTCGGTTGCTTAGAAAGCAATGGCAAACTACTGAGCGTAATCTTGCCAGGAAATCAACAATCAGCTGAAGGATGCTGATGTTGACAGCGATGTCCTGTAAAGGATATGCGAACAACAAAAACATATATATACTAAACAGACCACCTGTATAATCCAGGAACAGTGTGTGAAATGTAAATATAACTGTTTACAAGTTTACATATTTGGAATCTTTATTCATTCTCCTGTGAATCCATGCTAGTAATTAATTTGTACATTTGATTGTTATGAAATTCACTGCATTATGAGCAGGCAGGGTAGAAATGCAACTAATAAAAACATCCATCCACTCCATCCACAGTATCTGGTATGTCCACCGTGTGTTTGCAAACAAGCTTGGCAGCGGTTTCGCACGGAATGCACAAGTCTCTGAAGGAAATTTTGGGGAATCAAGTCCCATTCACGTGTTAGAGTAGCTTCGAGCTGTTGTAGACTAGCCGGGGAGAACCGTGCGTGTGGACTGCGTTCAAGCTCGTCCCCACAGATGGACATGGTATGTGAAGGTTGATTTACCTGCCCTCACCAATGTTCTGCTGCTGTAAATATTGCTCCATAATGCATGCGGTGTGCGCACGTGCGTTATCCTACTGGAGTCTGGATAATTTGTGTACGCAAGAGCAACCAATGCATCCTGAACCTCATCTCGAAATGTCACAGCATTAACATTTTCACAGAAGACATGAAGAGGAAAATGATGGTGAAAATGGATTCTTCCCAAATGTGAATAGCCACCTCCAAATCGGTTGTGCTGACGGTTCTGCTGTAGTCATTACTTCCCTTTTTCTTTCCCCAGCTTCTCGGCATCAGTATATAATAGTGGTGCATTTTTAACGTGCTTCATTAGTTGCTTCAAAGAGCTCACCAATGGATATTTCTGTGCAATAACTTTATGCATGTGGATATGAACGAGATGTCTAGCAAACTCATTACACTAACTCTGTCTGTTCTAAAAGTTAGTTGGTCTTTCAGAAAGCAAAGGAAAACTACTGAAAGTAATCACCAGACAGTGCCTTGCCGGCTGGCATGGGCGATCATGCTTCTCCACAAATTGTGATTTCCGACGGCATGGATCAGTTCGTGTGTTTTTTATTCCTTTCCCTGCCATGACACAAGATTGTCAATAATGTTCTCACACTTTCTTCCTCTATCTCTCTTTCCACAAATCTTTCCGGTTGTCACAATATGTTCCAGTTATTGTCTTCTCATAATGTGACCAAAATATGATGACTGTTTCTTTCTGATGGTTGTGTTACGTTGTCTTCATTCAAAATGTGACACGCAAGAACTGTTTTTCTAACTTTCAAGGACAAGGACTTATTGCATTTGTGACAAGACCGCCGGGGCTTGGACTGGTTTGTCACGATAGTTACTATCCCCTGCCTTTGCTCCAACCACCTCAATAGCACTCTACATCTACCAGGCCCCACACAAGCCGGGACAGCTTAACCTTCCCTCCCTCACCTAGGGTTCCAAACCCCAAGGGGGCTCGGACCAGACACCAGTCATATCACTGCACAAAGTCATAGCTAAGAGAACAAAAATTTAATTCTGAACTACGTCAACCACAACACAGAGAAGGATGGCTGAAAGCCAGACTAGAAGAACTATGTACAAGATCAAAGACGCAGATGAGTATTCATCATGGAGGCGGACGATAGCTCGTGCGGTTGTCCAGTCGTGGTAGCGACTCACCCAGGCTCCTCCAGTGGACTGGAACTCCAAGGTCTGCTGCCTCTCCAAAGTTCCCTCTTCACCCAGAGAACCAAGCAAGGGCTGATCAAGCGCCGTACCACTGCCTGACGGACACTGCACTGATGAACAAGGATCCTTCCTTGCTGTCGTACTATTTCCCTCGTCACACTCTTGATGAAGTCTGGGCCGACCCTAGAACATTAGCGGTCTCCCACTTGCAGAAAAAATACATGTAGCACCGTCTCAAAATACACAAGAGCCAGGTCACTCTTCTATCTCATCAGTGACCCACACACTGATATGTCACTTACACAATACGCGGTTGCTCCACACGAACACACAATGTCACTGGTAAAGTCTATCAGGTGACTAAACACTTCACCTTAGTTCCATGTCCTTGGACAATAGATCTTCACACAGTATTATGTACCTACCCTGATCCATGGGTAGTAATCACAACCTAGCATACACTGTCAACAGTTCATCACGTTGGCATGAGGTAGCTCCCTACCTTCACAAACATTGTCAACAGTTCATAACGTTGGCATGAGGTAGCTCCCTACCTTAAACATTTCACTCTGGTGTTTCCACCCATGTTGTAATCAATGTCCTAGTTCACTGGACCACATGTTGGCTTCATAAAGGTAACCAATGTAAAACCACTATGTAAGCATCAACTGATACATGGTGTCCCATAACCCAGCCGGGCCAGAAGCATATAACACAGGTCATGGTGACCGGTAACAATGATCACTCTGCACAACTTGAAAGGTCACTCCCTTGCAATTACCAAGGTTTACACAGAGACTGAATGTCACCAGTGCTTCACTGGCTTGAATCACCAGACGTTTCAGTGTTGGATCCTCTCAGGATCGGATGCCACTCGTCGGACTCTTGACGGAGGTCCTAACCTAGACCTACCGACTTATTCAGCACTCAGCTCCTTCCAACATTGATCTCGCAGAATCAAACAACCACTCCCAGTATGGCCTCAATCAACTTCTGGATAGGCACTGGAATGAGTGGGCCCATAGAGCTCATGGTGCAGCTCTTGAATCTTCTTCTGTATAGTAATAACAGATCCTGAAACACGGAGAGGTTGGTGTGAGTACTCAACTACAACAAAGACTACCAGCATCTCCACCCTGTCACCTGCCTCTCAGACATTCCTCATGTCTACCAACATGAGGATGAAATCATCACATCATAGATCTACTTAGTCACTATAATATATAGGCATAATGATGGTAGAAAAAGCCATAGCACACCTGTTCAGTCAAGTAACACTTCTGGGCTACATATAACCCCTAGCACCAGAGTCGACTGTATGACTCTGTCAAGCATCCTTCGCCTGGTGCCAGTCCAATCCGGTTTCATCTCCCATCATCAATCAACATATACACTGACTTTCCTTTCAGTGTAGGGATTACTGTATCGAGAAGGTGTCCAGCCGGACATCTTCCTGACCGACTCATCAATTCATCAATCCCTTAACCCATGGACTGATGCATTACACACATTAATAACTATATGTACATAATGAATTATACTCCTGATAATTCCCTACTATAGCATTAACTAAGGAGAACTCAGGACTTGTTACACTTAAATAACAAAATCATATCACAGCCATAGTGTCAGGTCTGGGATCCCTGCCCCAGATCCTGAGTTGCCCTTGTATTCACTGACTATCTTTCAGGTCAGTCATACCTGTGCCGGTCGAGCACAGCAGTGGTGGCCATCCACCATAACACTTTCCCACAGCTACTGTGGGTCCCGTGTACCTTGTCCCGTGACGACTTAAGTCACGTCATCCAATGTAGCAAACCTCCAGACTCCACTACCAAACTCTGGCTCCACCTTTTTTTTGGGGGGTTATGCCCCTCCCAACTACTACCTCACGGCAGTACTCCAAGTACTCCATGAACCGAGTCAGGGTTCCAGAAGAGTAGAATATTAGAGACAGAAACGGTTAGGTTCAAACCTCGATCTATCTAGACACCTCGGCCTCGAATTACGGAGTGCCGCATCACTCTCGATCGGGTATGTTCATTCATCGGATATGCACGATTGCATGGGGTCGGACCTATTACCGATCGGGTTGGGGTTACCGGCCTACCTCCCGCTGCCTAGACAAACGTAAGATGGAACACGCACGGTCATCCTTGCGGACGGACATGACAACAAGCAGTAACAAGAGTATCCTGAATACTTCTTATCAATTGTTATCCTACCGATGCAACGCCATTCGGCTTACGCGGAATAACACTGCTATCTGCACACAGCAAATACACCACTGCTGATTTCACCTTAATTCCTCGAAAAATCACCCTCACTGATAGAACAAGTACGTTACCTTTCTAATGTCACGAAGCACATTACACATTTCTAATAATAAGCTATACCTTATCATTTACAGCGTCTAGCATGTTGATGTCATGACGGACAAACGGTCGCCTTGCCTGCGTAATGAATAAACCAAACCCGTAACTGCTACACACTGTAAAGCACATCGTTCGGCCTATTTTATTTACACATCACTCGCGGTGGAACACGGCTTGTTCCGTCAGGTAACACATTCCATTGCTGATCGATAAAGCCTACTTAAAAATGCAAACCGCCAACTGTAACGGATAACGCTACGCGACAACTCAATTTTACGACGGCAATTAATTCATTCCGGGAATCAGCACGGTATTACGACAACAATTAAATCATAGAATAAGTACTCAACTAACCTGTGATTGAAGAATCACAACCTTGACTGTAGATGTCCGCACTGGCCGCGAATATTGACATCAAACTTACAACAGCCTGTTGGCTGCGATCTGTCTACGCTGAGGTTTGGTGGGCGACTGCTCACGACAAAGTCAGTGCGCCTTCCACTCGCCTACACGGGCCGCGTGACTTTCATGATACATGAAGAAAACCAGAGTCACGATAAGTTCCCCCACCTCGTGCTGCATGTAGCACTAGTGAACTTAGAGATCTCTACCACGTACGCACTTGAGGGAACATTCTAGATTTCTATAAATAACTAGAATAGCTCCGCCCCGCACTATTTTTCGATGGGGAATCCCCTATTAATTGATATTAATTCAAGGGAGACCAACGCATCGCACTCCCTTCAAAGGGGTATTATGAAGAGATCTGTCGATCTTTATCCGTTTCGTCACAGCATTACATGTTCTTAATTTGATAGAATGTAGTTTTTGCTTGTCCTATTCTGTTCTTTATCACTGTAATGTCAATCTGATGTTGTCCATGTGCCTAGATATCGAAATGTCCGCACTAACATCATTTACTTTACTTGCACATTTAGGCACAATCTGTTTCTTTTATATCACAAAACTATTCGAGCTACGACCCATTTTGTTCTCACTATCTACAACAACTGTATCTATCTTTTCATGTAGCTCCTTCTGACTACTTGCTACCAAGACAGTGTCATCAGCATAGCTTGAGTGATTTATATTATGCCCACTGTCATCGCACAGTTTGTGAGTTTAAATCACATTCACGACTTACTGCATGAAACGCGACACTGGCATTGGCCAGTCATTCAGAGGTCGACCGCAGTTCAGGTTGGACGGGTCGAGACTAATTGTGGCAATGGCAGTATTCACCTTGCCGCCAGTTATAGATATGTTATAATCATTATATAGCAGGTTTTGTATTGATGGTAGTTTAGAATTGTGAGAGCGCGAATATGGCTATGTTATGATGCGAAGTATAGACGATATAAATGTTGAAAAACTGCACGGAGTTATATTATACTTGGAGTTTGTAGATGTGTCGTCACACTGAATGGTAATGTAGTTAACATAGCATCGTGGCTTATTCCACGTATACTAATACTCAGTCTGTACAACGACCAGTTATGCATTAATTCTGGACAGCGTGAGGCGTCATAGTTCCAACACAACTATCTGGGGCCTGACTGATAGCTTTGTAACAGTCTAACCAGCCACTTGATTAATCACCCAGGTTGCCGAAACTCAGTAAGCGATTATGTAATTCTGCTGAGCCATGAACAACAATGTCTTGTGTCCAGCCAAAATGAGGACATCGTGTTCAATTACCATTTCAATCTGAGCACACTGTCATACAGCAATGGCCCAACACAATTAGCGGGTCATGTCAATAATAATAATAATCATATCGACAGGACCCATGTAACCTATATTTATGGCACCCACAAACCAGAATCCCTGACATAGTTTCTGTAGATCTCATTATATATTCACTACAGTGAGAACAAATCAGGAGACATTACACAACCTTGTCTAACGACCTTCTTACAACACACGTGTTAACAGTTACGTGAGTTACTCTATAAATAATATACGTATCCCTTTTCTATCATAGCCAGTGGCTACATTAATTCACTCAATCCTAGTTGGGGTAGTCGCGCAAGCGCATTGGTTATCACACTTACCGGAAGTTCGGTGGTCGTGTGTTTAATTCGATACCAAAGTGGACAATCCTTAAAAATCGGTCTGGGATCCAAAGTCCATCCAGTCTAACATGGACATCAGCAAATGTGAAGCCATGTAAAGGCGACAGATGTCATACTGGGCCCATCACCCGTCAAGTGCTAAATAATCTATGGTTGACAAGGATAGCCACTCAAGCAAGGACACAGATAAGTGAAATTAGTACTTTCATGTAGTGACTTTCGTGTATTTGTTAGACTATTTTTGTTTATATGTTCTGTCCTGACGAAGGCTCTGGCCACAACGCCCATTTTGTTTCTTGTAGTCGTGCTCTAGTAAAGCTCACAATCTACTTCTCGTTTTTCGGTGATTCATTCATTAATTAATCTATGGAAATATACCAAAGAGTACTCAAAAGCAGAAAAGTGTCCATCATTTCACATTCTGAGATATGTATTACTTTAACAGTTCATGTGGTAGAAGACCTCGCAGGAGATTCCATACGTTGTGTGTGTGTGTGTGTGTGTGTGTGTGTGTGTGTTTGTGTGAGTGAGTGTGTGTGTAAATATGGGGGGGGGGGTGTTTGGGTGGAACCACTATGAAAAGCCACGAGACAAATACGTTCAGTGAGGTCAAATTATATACTGACGGGCGATTTGGCAACAGACCGCCTTGCATTGGTTTTTACAAAATTGTATGAGTGCCGGTCGTTCAGAAAGCAATGGCAAACTACTGAACGTAAACTTGCCAAGAGATCACAACAGCAAACAATGATGGTGTTGACTGCAGCGTCCTGTAAAGGATATGCAGCTAACTTTAAAAAAAAATAATAATATCACACATGGCTCGATGTGTGGGACACAAAGGCACGTTTAACGTTGCTAGCGGTTGAAATAATTAAGTAACAATTAGGATGATGTAAAATGATAGACCCTTTTCTGTTTTTAAGGACTGTTCCGCTAGGAATAGAAAGATTTAAAGTATTCAGTTCCTTGGACAATCAGGGTTAAGTAACAACTATTAGAAATTGAAAAATTTAAGGTATAGAATTCCGGGGACAGAAAGTTAATGCAACAAACCTTAGAAGATTAATTACTAATTTTCATAACTGTAGTGACGATACATCTTTAATTTAGCTGATACGATTTTAAACACACACACACACACACACACACACACACACACGCACGCACGCACACACGCACGCACGCACGAGGGTAAATGACATAATCACAAGAAGAAGACAGACCCTACCACAGAATCTGGTGATCGTGTGAAATAACGAACAGTGATCTTCCAACGTTAACGGCATGGTGCTTGATGATGATGCTGATATGTCCTCTGGGCATACGATGAGGTTCTGCACACGATAGATCTCCGAGCTGGTTTCCGCGCTGTACTTGACTCTCAATTTGACTATTAGTCATATTGCCGGAGGGCGCTGGTTTCAATCTAATCCACGTGGATGGGACACTTTAAGCTGTTTTCGTCAACAAGACACCACTTGCTTTCACTGATTCCCAAACCTTGGTAGCAGGGTCTATTTTATAGTCATCATCATCATCATCATGTGCCATGCCGATTAGCGTGGGCGGTCATATTTCGCCATCTCACTCGATCAACAAAGTCGTGGATCAGCTCAGTGTTCCTGTTTCGACCATGTCACATGGCCAAGCCATCCAGGTATTTACTTCTCTGCCTTCCCTTTGTTCTCTTCCCCTCGATCTTGCCAATTGTCACCGAGTTCTCCAATTTATTTCTTCTCATAACGTGACCAAAATATGTTGACTGTCTACGTCTAATTTCTCTAATCAGTTTACAATTATAATTTGTTTCTTGAAGGACTCGGTCATTGGCTTTTCTGTCTTTCCATGGCATTCTTTGCATTTTCTTCAGAGACCACATTTCCACACCCATCAGGTGTTGTTCAACCTGTTTGCTCATTGTCCATGCTTCTCTTCCTTACAAAAATATAGGTTCTATGTAACACTTCAACACTCGTTTTCTCGTTGCAAATGATATCTTTTTATTGGTCAGTATGTTTTCCATCTTGCAAAAGGCTACCTTCGCCATGGTGGTTCTTGTTCTAATCTCTTCAAGGCATCTCCCATCAGATGTTATTACTGTTTCGAGATAATTGTACCGATGATTTGTTTAAGAATATTACACTGGTATTTCCTCTTTTCTAGTGACGACCAATAATCTGTGTCTTCTTACAATTAAATTCTAACCCAAGTTGTTCACTGTGTGTAGCAACCGCATCTACTAAATGTTACAGATCTTGCTCATTGTCTGCAATCAATACTGTATCATCCACATATCTAATGTTATTGATGTTTCGTCCCCCAATGATGATTCCTTTCTTATCTTCTACATTTCTGAAAATATTTTCACTGTACAGGGAAAAAAGATCTGGAGACATTACACACCCCTGTCTCACATCTCTCTTAATAGGCTGGTATTGACCTATTTCATTATCAATTCTTATAACAGCTTGTTGTTTCCAATGTATGTTTTTTACAAGTCTAAGGTCTTTCCCATCAATTTGTAGATCTGCAAGCATATTTATCATGTTGATATCTCTTACTATATCGAAAGCATTTGTGTAGTCTATAAAGCAAAGGTGTAGGTATTTGTTTACTTCTATAGAGCGATCAATTATTGTTCTAAGCATATATACATCATTCAAAAGGGTCTATTTTATTGGTTCCCAATAGTTAGTAGCAGGGTCTATTTTATTGTTTCCCAAACTTTTTTTTTGTTTTTGTTTTGTTTACATATCCTTTACATGACATCGCTGTCAACATCAGCATCTTTCAGCTGATTGTTGATTTCTTGGCAAGATTACGCTCGGTAGTTTGCAATTGCTTTCTGAGCGACTGGCTCACATACACCGTAAGTTACCGACGCGAAGAGAACCGCTACTGATTCTCGCGCACTTCACGTGACTCAAGAGAATATACGGGATTACGGAGAAAGTCGTGTAACGCCTAGACCAGGAAGACGGGCCAAACGTTGGTAGTGTCACAGGGCGGATCGGTTGATTCCCCCTCTGTTTCAGGCTCTAGGGTATATTATGATATCCAGGAGATTCACCTGAGATTGCAGCGAGTCCAGAGGGTCGGCCCCTCACATCCAACGCCTCACAGCCAGACGACAATAACTATCACCAACGACGAACAATCGATGAGAGTAATGAATGGTGCCGTTTATTTGCCACCAGCAAGTAGACGTGTAGAACGGATACGAAAAATCTCTCGTTGCCAGCCTTCAGGCTATTCACAAAGACTCATGCTCCTTCCACGCACTTACAAATCATACAACCCAGTTGTTAGCATTGTGAAGCTGCCCCTAGTGCATGCGAGTGTGGTGTTCGAAGCTAACGGCCCCGGCCGTCAAGTCAAGACGATGTCCCAGCACGATCATCCGACATCAGCACCGACGAGGTCCTACCATGATTAACGAGCACCCTCACCAGCCGTCCGGCAGTTAGCAGATGCCATGTGTGGTCATGAAGAAGTGTACGTGAGCGTATGACTGTAGACTATCTCTACCTGTGAAGGAGTAAGCGTTCTAATGCACAGACTGTTCTGCAGTAAGTGTAGAGTGACTAAGCGACTAGCTAGCGTGAAAGCTGGTGGTGAAGTGTCCCTAAGAACACAGTTGCGTTGTTAACTAACGCATCTTTATTACGTAGCACTTGTATAATTATAGTGCTACATTGCGCTTATCTCAGCTAATGTGCTACTTATGTTTACTGATGTACTTGCGCATCAGTTTCTCTCTGTCTGCCTGTCATATGGCATATGACAGGTAGCAGGGTATATTTTATTGGTTCCTAAACGTCGGTAGCAGGGTCCATTTAATTGATTCCCAAACGTTGGTAGCAGGATCTATTTTGTTGATTCACAAACATTGACAGTAGAATATATTTTATAGATTCCCAAACGTTGATATCAGGGTCTGTTATATCGGTTCCCAAACGTTGGTGGCATGCACTTACTTTTATTGATTGTCAAATATTAATGACAGGCACTTGATTTTATTTATTCCCAAATACGAACACACACTGAGAGTGAGTGAGAGAGAGAGAGAGATGAATAGAGACAACGAGGCGAAGAGAGAGAGAGAGAGAGAGAGAGAGAGAGAGAGAGAGAGAGAGAGAGAGAGAGAGAGAGAGATGCGAGAGAGATGGCGATAAGAAGAGGCGAAGAGAGAGAGAGAGATGAATAGAGACAGAGAGACACAGAGAGAGACAGAGATAGATAGAGAGAGAGAGAGAGAGAGAGAGAGAGAGAGAGAGAGAGAGAGGGGGGAGGGGGCTCATTGTGCGGGGGAACATGTGTCGATTAACCTGAGGCAACTATCAAGAGGGAACGCACTTCACGTCTAAGACATCAGGTGTAAACATCTCATTAACCACTGCATGCTTCTTTCCCCCACTTACAGCCTCACGTAATCCCAATATCCTAGCACACTGGCCTACAGCAACATTTCAAACCCATTCCCTTCACGCAGAGCTGCGCCTAGAACCATACGATGGCTTCAAGACATGCATTCAGTCACGGTTGGAGGTTTTCGTAATGAGCTCTTCCTCTTGTTCGATACCATTAGATGTCACTTTGATTTAAATTGAACAAAACGGTAAAACTAATCACCTAACAGAACCTGCCGTAGGGCTGCGAAGTGATAGGACTTTGCATCGCATGTACTAAAACATGGGATTTTGAGATGGTGTGGGCGGTTCGCTTTCTTGGCACATGTCCTTGATCTCTTGTCTGACAGGCGTTACACAATGATAATGTTACACGTCGTCTGCAGGTTGTAGCAATCAACCCCCATCCCCAGGTTGATTAATTGATTGGTGTAGGGAATGAAGCCCGTACCCTGCCATCAGCGCACTGGAAATTAATGCACAAATAAAGTGAAAAGCATTTCTTCCACAGCTTGAAGCTTATATATATATATATATATATATATATATATATATATATATATATATATATATATATATATATATATATATATATATAGTGTATATTTTTAATGACTGTGCAGTGTTTGAAAATATTGCCGGTCCACGTTTTGTATTTACCCTCTGTAAAGTAAATGCAACATAATAGGTAAATACAAAACTGGGACCGGCAATATTTTCAAACACTGCACAGTCATTAAAAATACACCCGATATTAGTGGTCTCAGTAGCATAGTGGTAAGTATCTCAGCCTGACACGCGAGAGACCGAGGTTCGATTCCCCACCAGGGAGCAATTGTTTTTTAAGGGGGCTGCGTAGTCTCGAGGTATGGTGTGCACCTCGAGTGCTTGAGGTCCTGGGTTCAAGCCCCGGTGAGGGCCGGGGATTTTTTCACTTGGACTTCTAGTAATAAACTTTCCCCTGATCTCTGGGTAGTGAGATCGGACGCCCGTGTGTATTGTTGCGCACGTAAAAAAATCCCTTGGCGGTTGGAAATCGAAAAAGAGTAGCCTAATGGCGGCTGCCCGGGCAAACATTTCTAGTTAAAAATATACCCAAAATATTTCAGGATCCTCGCCGGTGCTACGCAGTTCGTGCACTGAGCTGAGTTTCTCCAAACTCAGGTTTGAGTTAGGAGTAGAACGGAGCACTTATGGGTTACATCCGTGTGCCGTGACGTTGATCCATCGACTAAACTAAACTAAACTAACTAAACACCCTGTATATATATATGGTGCTGGCGCTATATTTTTGTTTATAGATCATGAAGAACTGACAAGAGAAGGTCAACCAGAGAGACGAATGGAGACGGATTGTATCTGCAGCAAAGAACCTCAATGGCTCGGAACGCTGAAGAAGAAGAAGAAGATCATGAAGAAATCTATGAGTGGTGCGGTCAATATTACCACTGTCGCCTTCACTTCCCGGAAAATTCGAACAAATGATCGCCGGGCCGGCAGGTAAGTGTGTTAGCTAATGCGCTACCACGACTACTAGTTTAATTAGCACTGAAGCGTATCAACTAATTGCCAGGCATACAGCACTAGACAGGGGCTCCGGGCGAACAAGAGGGATTGACCGTGAAATAAACACATTACTGGACCAACTAATCGGAGGCTCAATAAGTGTGGAGCTCACAGAATCACCAGTGTGGAGCTCAAAGAATCACCAATGTGGAGCTCACAGAATCACCAATGTGGAGCTCACAGATTCACCAATGTGGAGCTCACAGAATCACCAATGTGGAGCTCACAGAATCGCCAATGTGGAGCTCACAGAATCACCAATGTGGAGCTCATGGAATCATCAATGTGGAGCTCACAGAATCACCAATGTGGAGCTCACAGAATCACCAATGTGGAGCTCAAAGAATCACCAATGTGGAGCTCATGAAATCACCAATGTGGAGCTCACAGAATCACCAATGTGGAGCTCATGGAATCACCAATATGAAGCTCATGGAGGGAATTAAACACATACCAGTGAGTCGGCAGGTGAGGAAAAGATGCTGGCGTTGGATAGGACAAACGATGTTTGGTCGCCCCAAACCCCACTCGTCCCTCCCCCACTGTCATATTCCAGGGAACATGCCTATCGCTGTTTGGTCGGCCTTTTATCACCTTCCTGGAACCACGCCTATCATTGTTTGGTTGACCCCCTGCCATCTTCCAGGAACCACGCCTATCGCTGTTTAGTCGGCCCCTTGTCATCTTCCAGGAACCACGCCTACTATTGCAATTGGTCGGTCGCCTGTCACCTTCCAGTAATCAAGCCTACCCTTACTACTCATTATAAACCCCCGTGACGTTTGATACGACAACAGTATGTCACTTTCCGAAACATAATGCTGTTTACGAGCCAGGTGTCTTCCATGTTCAGATTTTTTTCAAAATATGTGTAGGGTTCCCCCCCCCCCCCCCCCCCCTCGGTCCCACGGTATTCTAACAATAATAATGTTATGGTTTCCCCCCTCAGTCCCATGGTATTCTAACAATTATTATGTTATGGTTTCCCCCCTCAGTCCCATGGTATTCTAACAATTATTATGTTATGGTTTCCCCCCCCCCCCCTCAGTCCCATGGTATTCTAACAATTATTATGTTATGGTTTCCCCCCTCAGTCCCATGGTATTCTAACAATTATTATGTTATGGTTTCCCCCTTCTCTTTGAACTCAGGCGTAGTCGACACACTTGCCGCTACGTCTAGTGCACTGGACTGATTATTTGCGTGTGGATTAGTTTTCCCTATTACCAGAGTCCCTTGCCATCAGGCGAACTCACTCAGGCACTTGTAATTTACGTCCCCAAGTCAAGGAGGGGAAGTCAACACGTTAGTCTAACTGTCCAGTGTATGGGGTTGAACCTGCTACCTGGATATCAGCACACCGGGCGTTTAAGAGCGAGCGCTATTATCCATACGCTGACCTCTGAATTATTATGTAATATTATATTCTTGATAATTAACTTTCTTGTTCAGTGAGTGTGAAATAGTCCATTATTCACACCCACATCATGAAACAGGAAAGATGCATATCTCAGTGTTCACTTTTCCCTGTTTACCAGTGTTGTGTCATAAGGTTTAACACACATTCCTTTTGTCTTTCCCCTTTGAAATTTTAGACCTAGTTGTTGTCACCTGGATAGACATATAGTCAGAAATGTCCAAATTTTGGTTCATCTTTCATGTGTGCATTTCACCAGGACATATTTGCTCTTAGCTCAGGATATCTGAAGGGCTGGGTTGCCAATCTGGCTAACATCGTGTGGATCGCCATGTCTCTCTTTATTTATGAAGCACACCCACGGGTATTGCTCACCCCACTGGTTCCTGTCATTTGAAAGGGGAAGAGCTCTGCAGCACAGATACCCGTGTGATATGGTTCTTGAGTACTGTGTCTTATGGTGCATACACTCCGTAGACCCAAGCCCTGGACGGAGCGCGGGTAACCTCAGTGTCAATGTAGCGGACTTCAGAGTTATAACTCAGTCTTAAAGAGGCTTTTAAGCCAATCACCCAGACAGCCAATCACTCAGACAGCCAATCACCCAGTCAGCCAATCATCCAGACAGCCAATCACCCAGACAGCCAATTACACAAGACAGCCAATTACACCAGACAGCCAATCACCCAGACAGCCAATTACACCAGACAGCCAATTACATCAGACAGCCAATTACACCAGACAGCTAATCACCCAGACAGCCAATTACACCAGACAGCCAATTACACCAGACAGTTAATTACCCCCGACAGCCAATCAACCAGACAGCCAGACAGACAACCAAACAACAAATTAGCCAGCCAGCCAGCCAGCCAGCCAAAACGTCAACAAACAAGCCTGTCAGCTAACAAACCAATCAACCAATCAACCAACCAGCCAACCAGCTAACAAACCAATCAACCAATCAGCCAGCCAGCTAACAAACCAATCAACCAATCAACCAATCAACCAACCAGCCAGCCAGCTAACAAACCAATCAACCAATCAACCAACCAGCCAGCCAGCTAACAAACCAATCAACCAACCAGCCAGCCAGCTAACAAACCAATCAACCAACCAGCCAGCCAGCTAACAAACCAATCAACCAATCATCCAGCCAGCTAACAAACCAATCAACCAATCAACCAACCAGCCAGCCAGCTAACAAACCAATCAACCAATCAGCCAGCTAACAAAACAATCAACCAATCAACCAACCAGCCAGCCAGCTAACAAATCAATCAACCAATCAGCCAGCCAGCTAACAAACCAATCAACCAATCAGTCAGCCAGCTAACCAGCCAGCCAACCAACCAGCCAGCCAACATCCAGCTTGCCAGTTTACTAGCCGGCCAGCTAACAAACCATTCAAATAACCAGTCTGTTAGCCAGCCAGCTGACAAGCCAATTAACCAACTAGTTAGCCAATCTCAACCATATCAGCCAATCAACCTTTCAATCAACCAATCTTCCAACCAATCAGCCTAGATAACAAATCAACAAATCAACCAACCAGCTAAAAAGCCAATCAACTATTCAACACACTAACTACCCAACCAGTCAACTATCTAAACAATCAATCAACCAGCCAAGCAATTAGCCAGCCATCGAGCCAACTAACCAATCACTCAATAAGCCAACGAAACAACAAGCCAGCCAACGAACAAACTACCCAGCGAACCAACAAATAAAATAGTTAGCTAACCAGCCATGCAATCAGTAAACCAGTCAAGTAAGCCAACAGCTACCTAACCAGCTTACCAACCAACCGGCTTGCAAAATATCTGGAACCAAAAAAAGTTACTAAACTGTTACCAGTGAAGTAACCGATAAACGTATGACGAGTTTGAATAACGAAGACACAAACAATAGATTGCACGATTTATTGCCTGGCATATTTCGCTGCATCTCGTCAGATACATACTGCAGAAATCACACAACTTACGTGAAATTAACTAGATAAATCCTTCAAGTTGAAATATACACAATTTCGCACAGTAATGTATGACGAGTTGCCAGGAACCGAATGCATGAAAACTACAACTGTCCACCACACTGCACACTGAGAATATGAAATGGTCAAGAGGTAGTTTCCGGTTTCTTAATTTTGATTAGAGTCCTTACAAATATCCCAAAACCTGATTTATTTCCGTCCGTTAAGAGCCTTAAAGCCACGGCTTAATATAATCTTGAGCTGATTTGGTGAGTCAGTGTTCTTGTGGGCTTTTCACAGGCATCGGTCAGTTATGAGGAGGTTTGCTAATGAAATAGTTTAAATAAATCATTCAGTGGTGTTGTGGTTGAGGGGACGCACATTGCGTTTGCTTCAAAGATTTCCGGTGTTCAGATCTCGGAAACGTGTTTTATTTACTTCAAAGATTGCCTGTTTCCAAATCTCAGAACCATGTTTTTAATTTACTTCAGAGATTTCATATGTCTAAATCTCAGAAACACTTCAAAGATTGCCAATGTACAATTCTTGTTGTGTACCATGGCTGGTATTTTGTAATTTTTCTGTGGCTATCTTGATTGCCTCAATTTCAGCATCATAATTATGGCAGTACTTTCCTGTTGGAATTCTGGCCGTGTCTCTAGTATTATTTAGGTATTCTATGTACACTCCCGCTCCTCCATTTCGAACAGCATTTTGTGCTGACCCATCTGTGTAGACTCGGATCCAGAGGTCATGTGGGTATTCATCATCAAGGAAGCTGAGAGTGGCTGTTCTGCGCTGTACACTGTTCTGTTCTTCCTTGTCAAATATTCCTCTCACTTTTGACTGGATTTGTAGCGATATTCTATGTTCATCTTTCCACGGGGTTCGCTCTGGAATGGTTGTCAGGGGGATACCAACTGTGGGAAGATCGATGGATTCTCTGCAGAGTTGTTTTGCCTGGTGGATGAAACTACTTCTTTTCAACCGCCCCATAGCTAAGTTTTCAAATCGGTTCTTCCCCCTCTGCTGTGTGTCCACCGTGACGAGGTAGAGGGGCTTGTGCGTCCCAATGACCCCAAGAGCTATGCCGACGGTAGCACAGCTACTGGTAGGGCCACCCATGTCGGACAGGTCAAGGGAGAGGGACCAGACGAAGAGACACACAAACCTGCTGCCTTGTAGGTAGACTGGGGACAGTCAAAGGCTAGGGAAAGCATCCCGAATACATGCTTGTCGAAATCGGATGTACTGAGCCACAGGCTTGGCAAAGCAGTGCAACGTAAAACCTGCTGCCTTGTAGGTAGACTGGGGACAGTCAAAGGCTAGGGAAAGCATCCCGAATAAATGCTTGTCGAAATCGGATGTACTGAGCCACAGGCTTGACAAAGCAGTGCAACGTAACTTAATTCATGATGTCACAAATCAAAATTAATCGTTATGGTGCTAATCCCGTGAAGTACCATCAGGCGGCGATAGTGCCGGGCCCCCTGCCTCGAGGGGGTCCACCCATGACTACTGGTGGTCACCTTCCCCTGTGCTGTGGAGTCAAGGCACAGAGGAGTAGGTTAAGAGCTATTGACCAAATACCCCGGACACTCAACATACTACAGTGGAATGCCGAAGGAGTTTACAAGAAGAAAGACTCCCTAACACAGCGTCTTCATAAAGATAGAATAGATGTGGCATGCATTCAAGAGACACACCTCAACGCCAATCACAAATTCTCAGTCAGAGGATATCAGGCCACACGTTTCGACCGCGAATGACACAAAGGAGGAGTTCTAATACTTACACGAAATACAATACCTTGCAGCGAAGTATCTGTGATCTCTGACAACCAAACGGAAATTATAGGTGTTGATATAATGATAAAGGACGTGAAAATAAGAATCTACAATCTGTATAGCCCAGCAGATAAGGACCTTACACTCTCAAAAATGAAAATAACTGACAAAAACTGCATTATTGTCGGAGACTTTAATAGCCGTTCAGAAAGATGGGGATACCCAGATACTGACAAAAGAGGAGATGAATTGGAGGACTGGGAAATAGACTCAAATCTCCATCTACTCAACAAAGCGGATTACCACTTCTACTCCAGACTTAGCATTCTGCACAGGAGACATCCTCCACAAAATCGATCGCCATGTGCTGGACCAATTAGCAGGTAGTGACCACAGACCAATCAAGCTTGTAATGAATATGGAGTATGTCCCACAGGAGCAAAAGCCCTTGCCCCGCTGGAATTACAAACGAGCAGATTGGGACAGATTTGCCATACTAACAGACAAATATTGTGAAAACATAAATACATGATATGGCAACATGAAGCAAATGGTGGAAAGTCTAAACAGAGCGATAATACAGGCAGCCACTGAGTCCATTCCTTGAGGAGCGAGGAAAAATTACAAACCATACTGGACTGAAGAACTACAAAGTTTGGAGGACAACGTTGAAGATGCCAGGAAGACAGCAGAGAGAGAACAAACAATTGAAGCGAATATCTCTCTCAAAGCCATCTCAGCAAAATATAAAAGAACAGTAAATCAAACAACAAGAGATTGTTGGAGGGAAAAAACAGAAAACCTGAATTTTGACAGGGATGGAAACAAACTATGGAAACTAGTGAAAGCCATGAACAATGAAGGACCTAGAAACAAACAAATAACAATTAAACAAGGAAATGCCTTGCTTACAGGAAAAAAGGCTGCAAATGCACTAATGGAACACTATGCAAATGCAAACCACATTGATATTACAACCGAACAGAAGAAAGCAATCAAAGACAAACAGATACATCATAGAAATACAGAGACAGCAGCAGAATATATGATGGCAAATCTAACAATGGAAGAAATGGAACAGGCAATAAATACCCTAAAAAAGAAGAAATCACCAGGAAAGGATGGAATCACAAATGAAATGCTAATAGGACTAGGCACCAAGGCAAAGAAGAAACTACTAGCAGTCCTAAATAACAGCTGGAAGAGAGGAATAGTCCCACAGGCATGGAAGGAAGCTATACTAATACCAGTCCCAAAGAAAGGAAAAGACCTGGAAGAACCAAATGGCTATCGACCTATCAGTCTACTTAGCTGTGTAGGAAAATTAATGGAACGCATTATCAATGGCAGGCTAACATGGCATCTGGAAGAAAACAAACTCTTAACACCACACCAAGCAGGATTCAGAAAGTACAGATCCACTGAAGATCAAATAACCTATATAGCTCAGGAAATAGAGGATGCCTTCCAAGAGAAAAAGCACACACTAGCAGTCTGGATAGATTTAGAAAAAGCATTTGATAAAGTATGGAAGGAAGGACTGAAAGTAAAACTGCAAAACATGCATGTTTGTGGAAAAATGTATAAATGGATCAGCCACTACCTTGAGAACAGAACTGCCAGGACAAAAGTACAAGGACAAACAAGCAAAATGATGCTGCTGGAGCAAGGTGTCCCCCAAGGAGGAGTTCTTTCACCAACATTATTCCTAGCATATATAAATGACATCACAGAAAATTTTCCAGCCAGAGTACACACATCCTCCTTTGCAGATGACCTAGCCATATGGACATCTGAAGAATATATTAGTACAGCTAACAGCAGAATACAGCAAGCCTTATTAGCGCTAGAGGACTGGTCAAAATCATGGCTAGTGAAGATAAGTGAGGAGAAAACAACATGCACAGTGTTCTCCCTCTCAAATAAAACTCAGCAACCTAAGCTGGTATTGAATGGAAAAATATTGCGCCATGAAGAAAATCCAAACTATCTAGGGGTCACCTTTGATCGTCGCCTGACATGGAAGACACAGGTTGAGAAAAATCGAACAAGAGCAAGGCAGAGAATGGCAATCATGAAAAAGCTTGCTGGTACAACGTGGGGAGCAGATGAGAAAGTTCTCAAGAAGTTATATACTGGACGGGTGAGGCCAGTACTGGAATATGGCATTGCAGCTTGGGCAACAGCAGCTAAGTCAAACTTTAACAAAATAAGTAGAGTCCAAAACCAAGGAATGCGAATCATAACTGGAAGCCTGAAGACAACGCCTATTAATGAACTCGAAAAGATCACTTGTTTACAACCAATGAAGGATAGAAGAGATAGCAGAGCCCAGCAACGAGCAGAAAAATTTAGAAGATTGACAGACCACCCTATGTACAACAGATTTAATGGTTTTGGAAAGGGAAGACTGAAGCGTAGCAACTTTGTAGAAACTGCAAAACGAAGGATTAGGGCAGATCCTATACTTAACATATCAACAGTCAAGCCCATATGCAATGCACACAAGTTCCCAGCTTGGAGACAGCAGCAACTGCCTGAGATGATAGAAAACATTCCTGGTATTGAGAAAAAGAACACTCAGCATGAAACCGAAAGAAGAGAAATAACCCTAAACTACATAAAAGAACATTACCCAAGCAGGAATTGGACCCATGCATATACAGATGGATCAGCCAAAAATTCAGTAGAGAATGGAGGAGGAGGAATTCTCCTAAATTTAAAAAATGGAGCGAAAAAAAACACATTCAATGGCAACTGGAAAATTTTCAAGTAACTTCAAAGCGGAGGTAGTGGCTCTGAAAACTGCAGCAGAAATGCTCCTGATGGAGGAAAATAAAGAGAAGCAAATAGCTATCTTCACAGATGCAAAGTCAGCTGTCTCAATACTGAAGAGCAATAACAGCACAGAACTAACTGACCTAAGAGCAGCACTCCATGGTCTATGCCAGAAATCCAAAAAAGTTGTAATACAGTGGATCCCATCACATTGCAGTATACCTGGAAACGAAGAGGCTGACAGACTGGCAAAAGAGGGCGGACGACTATTACAGCCTGACATAGACATAACCTATAATGAGGCAAAGAGGTTTATAAAAAGCACTTATAGAACCAAATGGGAATCAGAGCATCCAGGCCATCAGAAGGATGATGCATATTACAAACTCGACCGAAGAGAACAAGTAGCAATCTTCAGACTCTGCACAGGACATAATAGGCTGAAATACCACTTGTTCAATAAACTAAAGATAGGAGATACCGATGAATGTAATTGTAGAACTGGAAAATTGACAGCAAAACATTTGCTGCAGGATTGCCCAACGTATGCAGAACAGAGAAAGATATGTTGGCCCACACCTGCTTCATTTGTGGACAAGCTCTATGGAGATATCAACAAGCTAAAGTTGACCGCAGCTTACTTTAACTACATACAGGTTGACATTTAAAGGTGCATGAAGACCCAGAGGCATGAAATGGAATATTGCTTGGATAGCAAATCCATTATGTGGAAAGTCCAAATCAAAAGCTCGCTGTGTGGGCTTCATAAAAGGTGGAAAAGTGTCCTAGTGGCACGAAATTGAATATTGCTTGGATAGCAAATCCATTACGTGGAAAGTCCGAATCAAAAGCCCATTGTGTGGGCTTCATAAAAGGTGGAAAAGTGTCCTAGTGGCATGAAATGGAATATTGCTTGGATAGCAAATCCATTACGTGGAAAGTCCGAATCAAAAGCCCACTGTGTGGGCTTCATAAAAGGTGGAAAAGTGTCCTAGTGGCACGAAATGGAATATTGCTTGGATAGCAAATCCATTACATGGAAAGTCCGAATCGAAAGCTCACTGTGTGGATGTCATCTGCAGACTGCATACTTCTGGTTTCCGGAAGAACAGCCTATGGTGAACGGAAGGCCCAATATACGGAAGTGAGGCTAAGCAGCCATGTGCAGGACGTGACGATTTCTTGGGTGAGCCCAGTACCAGAGCGCTGTGTGTTGGCTCTGCAATTATGGAAGCCTCCTTGGATGGCGGGGAATGCCCATAGTCTGCCCCTGCCTTCCCTTGAGGGCTGACCAGGATCTTTGGCTGTTCTATATGGACCAGCTGGGATGGGGGATAACACCACAACAGTGAGAGTCAAACGTCCTAAGAAACCCCCGGGAAGGTTAACCCGGTCAACAAATGCCCGCAGAAGTCGGATGTGTCGGCCTAACGGCGCAAGAACGCAGCTCTGCTGTAAACAGGCACAATGCATTCACATCCGAAAAAAAAAACTCCGGATGAACGAAGAAGAAGAAGAAGAAATCGGTTCTTCATAGGGTGGCCTGGCAAGCTGAGAAACTTTTCTGCTTGTATTAATGTTTTTGTATCTCTGCGTTCTCTTAAAGCTTGTGTCCTCCCCATTTTCTCCATTGCTACTATAGGGGTTAATCTCATCCCTCCTGTGATGACTCTAAGAGCTTGATTTTGCACCTTGTCCAGCTCCTGCAATGTAGTTTTTGATGCTGAACACCACGCAGTTGACCCGTATTCCAAGTGTGGTCGTATGCTCTGTTGATAAACTTTGCCAAGTATTTTCCCACTGGCTCCCCACGTGGTTCCAGTTAGCTTTCTCAGGATGGCGATTTTCCTTCTGGCCTTTGCTACTGCTTTTTTGGTGTGTTTTCTCCATGTCAGCCTGTCGTCGAATGTTACACCAAGGTATGTTGGTTCCTTATCTTCTCTTAGGGGTGTTCCATTTATCTGAATGCTCCCTGCCTTTTGTTTCGGAGAAAGGGTAAATAGAGTGGTGCTGCACTTGTCAGTGTTTATGCTGATACACCATCTATCCGCCCATGCAGCAAATGTATCTACAGCTCTCTGTAGCAATATGGTGGCCACTGATGCATGTTTATTTGCGCTCCACAAAACCAGGTCATCAGCGTACATTGCCACTTTAATTCCATCGGGTAGATTAGCAACAAGATCATTGATGAAGATTAGAAAAAGTGTTGGGGACAGGACTCCGCCCTGGGGAACACCGTGACGCAATAGAACTTTCTTGCTCTTGAGACCATCTATCTGTACTCGGGCTCTTCTGTTGTGCAAGTATGCTTTTACCCATTTGTACATTCTTCCATTGACTTTACAGTTTCTCAGTTTCTTCATCAGACCCTCTTTCCAGACTTTGTCAAAGGCTTTCTTCAGATCTATCCAAGCCGCAAGTACCAGCTTCTTCTCTTGGAATGCATCTGTGACGAAACGCGTTTATCTGTCTTGGGTCGTAAAGATCCCGCACTATTTTGGCGCGTCATCGGGGGACTTTCCAAGCTAAAAATAGACTGAGGGAAGCCGATGGAGGAATTACTATCTAGAATCTTCTCGAAACACCGGAATTTGAGTGACCCGTGAGGCTGGGTATCGCACTAAATTCTCGTGCAGAGAGATCTAGAAATTCTAGGCGGGGAATGACGGTTTCCCGAGAAAGTGTCTTTTCTCAAGAAGCACTATCTTCTCGTGCGCATTGAGTTGGCACGACGGGGGAAATTGGCTAAACCTTTCATTCACTTCTACTTTGCTCGGAGAGAGCAGACGCAGGCCTTTTGAGCCAAGTTTGTGTGGCGTCTCACCTCAACCATGATTCGGCTGACTGTTATGGAAAGGAAGCTGAGAAGCCCTTGAACAGTTCTGAAGCTGACTGGAAATCTGGTTCTTAACATTCAGGTACATATTTGTTTAAATCATTAACTTTGTAAGTGTGGACCACACGCCATTGTTCTAACCTCATTACCTATGCGGATGTCCTTGCATACTAATTAGCAAACCGATCGATAACGCGGTTGATGGCTAATCGTGTGTTTGTTTACTGCGTGTTCGCGAATCAGCTGTTGGGAACGCAGGAAGGCGATGGGGCTATATGGATGTAAATTATATTTACCATATATTGTAAATCGTTGCATCTATTAGGTTGCTGTGTTAGAATAAAACCTAGTTACTTGTGCCTGATAGAAACTTAGATTTATGTAAGTCAGTTGCTGAAGCCAGAAGAACGGTTAGAAAACCAGGTAAGTTGGTAGGTGGAGATTCAGACAAAATTGTGCTTAGTTACTAAGTAAAGGAAGAACGTAGTTCTGTGCCACCAGGAATGATGTAACTATTGTGTAGTAACTTAATAGTGAATTCATTGTGTGGAACACCGGATTTCTGTGGTAAGGTAAGTCCGCTTTGGTGATATATATATATATATACTAGCTGACCCGGCCCGGCTTCGCCCAGTCCTTGGTGGGGAGCATCTCATTTAATTCATATAAGTAGTCATATAAGTTCCCGTTCCCGTTACCGACTATCTGTCTGTCTGTCTGTCTGTCTGTCTGTCTGTCTGATCCGGCCCGGCTTCGCCCAGCTCCTGATGGGGAGCATCTAATTTAATTCATATAAGTAGTCATATAAGTTCCCGTTCCCGACTGTCTGTCTGTCTGTCTGTCTGTCTGTCTGTCTGTCTGTCTGTCTGTCTGTCTGTTTGTCTGTCTGTCAGATAGATAGAAGGTCAGTACAAAATTCGTATGAATTATTTAGTTTAAAATCTAATTTCCTTTTTTCGATTAGAGGCCAAAACTAAATCAGTTATGCCACCCAAACGAAAAGCGGTTGGCGGATCTACACCTCAGGCACGAAAGAAAAAGGCATTACGAGCTTCAGAAACAGATGAGCAACGGGAAGCTCCTGGCCCGGGTAGCGTCTCATCAAATTCATACAAAAAAAAAAGGAACTTAAAAGAATGTCTTTCCACACACCATCCATTATTTTTAATGAAAACTCTTTCTAATCATCTGCATGACTACAGTAACTTCTTAAGCAAAAAAAGATGAGTTACAATGTTATGCATTATGCATTATTTTTATGAAAACTTTGAAAATGCCTTACATATTGTATCATTATTTATTATAAGTCATATGCCGGTACATAACTATGGACAAAGAGTTTATAAATCTTTGAAAACGATGCCACAATATGACTATAAGTTATACAGAAAAGTTATGCCCCTTGAAATAACTTTTACAGAGTTAAGTCCCCTGGGATATATGAAATTACAATGAAAAATGAAAAATGAAATAATATTGGGTAAGCAGCCGATTTCACACTAAAAAAATATGACAGTGGGCTGCACTGGAATGAAAAGAAGACGTGTAGAAAATTTCATCTCAATCGGATGGGCCGTTCGCGAGCGCATAAAGGACATACGGACATACAGACATACATACAGACAGACAGACAGACAGACAGACAGACAGACAGACGGAGATCGCAATTTATATATAAGATATATATATATATATATATATATATATATATATATATATATATATATATATATATATATATATATATATATATATATATATATATGAGGTGACATTGTGTATATATCTTAGGTCATGGCATGTGATACTTCCTGGAGTAATTCCGACCGCCGAATAGGTCGACGCGTGATAACAATGCGTGCCGTCGCGATATAAACATGCGTTCTGAATTCTTGTCTAAGCTATCCTGTTTCTTTCATACTGGCGCTAGTGCGAGTGAATGCTAAGGTGCTGGAAGTATGGAAGGATGCAAGGAGGCTGTATGAGACAGGGGACATATAGAATATGGGGGATGTGAAAGCAAGTTATGAAAGTATAGGTTGGTAAACCAGACCAACGATGAAGTTCGGTCCGACCAAGGCTAACCCACTTGGGAGGGGGGAACTGGAACAATACCCTTGGAACATGGGGGGAACATGTATTCTCAAGAAGGCTTCTTGACTCTAAGGAAGAGTCTGATAAGAAGAGTTTGCTATGGCGTGGGCAGGTGGTCCCACCAGCAAACAGGCTTGTGTACATATTGGATGTGATCATGTACTATTCCTATATCCCGAGGGATGGTATATTGATCAATATTATGTTTCTTAATGAACATTGATGATGTTAGGAACGAGTCCAGGGACTCTTTACCTGAGTGTTTAGTTCGATTAAATTAGAACCATGATACTAGCCTACTATCACTACTGACGTTAGCGACGACTGGTAGATGATTAGGGATAGGTGAGACCTACGATCAGACTCGTCATTCTGATTTCTTGCTCTGTTTGACGGGCTGTTCTGTGAGGCCAGCTGACATTCCTGAATCCATGCTTTACTACTCTCCATATAGAGATAATGCTTTGGTTATATGCATAACTAAGTAGCATGACTGAGGGTTGAGTAGTCATTGGTAGGATGCATGTGGACTAATGTTTGGGCCAGTATACTCTCACCGGTCGCTCTTCCTTTTCAGGAGTTTGCCTGTTGAGGAACCAGTCAACTATAATTGTCGTTGGCGGGAAACCACTTCGTGTGACACAGCGAAGGGTTCAATTCTTTACTTATCACGCCAGACTCCACAACACCATGTACCCAATGTGATTCACCATGCGTGAAGGTTTGCATCAAGTAATCCAGGTGCGCTGAATGTGCACGTGTGGGACGTGATGGTTTGTGATGGTTTTCTACGTATAGAAGATATTCTATTTCAGCCAGGAACATTTCAGCATTTTGAGCAAGCATGCTCAAAGAAAGGAAACACCTGTCCGTATATTATTACGGTGGTTCTGCCTAAACGTGGAAATCAATGCAAGTTACCAGGTGGAAGGGACAATTGATTATAGTCCAACCTGAATTGTTTTCCATGAAATAGATGTCTGATTCTAATAATGCACTGTCCCAGTATGAAGATTATGAACTGTGTTCGAGTAAGACTCAGTGACATTTCAGTTGCCATATCTGATGCTTCAAGCACTGTTACTGTGAGGGACCATTGAATTGGTCATTGACATTCTGCAAGCAGTGTTACTGTGAGGGACCATTGAATTGGTCATTGACATATTCTTTAAGCAGTGTTATTGTGCTATGCTTGATGGACCATTTGATTGGTCAGTGACTACTTAGGTTCATCGAAGTCACGAATACTTGGAGTCAAGTCCAGGAGGATTGTCTCCCAACCAGTGGTGTTAGAGAACTGTGTATTAACAGTGACTCCGGGAGAGTGATACAGATGCAGTTGGTCCAGTGAGTGAGGTCCAGCAGTGACTCTATTTTTGTGGATCCACGCTTAGGGGACGGAGTGGTCTCCAAGGTTCTAGTCATCTCACTGGAAGGAAGCCGGGTGAGTGGCGGACCGACTGGACAGGACATCTGCATCCAATCTACTTCTCAACTCCATGATGACAATATTATCTCTGATTCTGTCTCTACTCTACCTTCTGTTTGTGTAAATAGATTATTCTATCAGGATGTTCATTTCAGTTCTATATTCTCAAGGGTAGAATAAACTTTATGTACGTTGACTTGCTCTTTGTATAATGATTGAGTGTGGTCTCGGACGATGCCTAAGTGTTCATTGTTCCACAGGAGTAGGTAGTTAGTGGGGGTCTAGAATCTGGAGGGGCTTGTAGACATAAATAACTAATATGAGATCAACCACAGAGTAAAAATGTGTATCTGCCTGTCCAACCCCTGGGGCTAGAATACACGGGAGTGCCAGAGACACCTCGGGTGTGGTTCACTCTCACTACCCAAGGTGAACTCGTTACAGCATCCTCAACTTCTTGAGAGAGGTAGGTTGTCCAATCTTCCGTAGAGTAGCACTGCCTAAAGGCAGCCTGTTGTGGCACAAGGATGTTTTCACTTTCAATGTACCATTGTAGTCTGTGATTGATGACGCGTTCCATTGTTTTGCAGAGACAACTGGTGAGGCTAATGGGTCTGTAGCTGGAGGCAATGGAACTGTCTTTCCCAGATTTTAGGAGGGGTATCATGATTGCTTCTCTCCAGACCTGTGAAACACTGCCTAAGGACCATGTATTATTAAAGATCTGTAGCAACTTTGCTTTGGCCTCTGTTCCTAGGTTCCTGATCATTTCATTGGAGATACCATCAGCTCCTGGTGATTTTCTCATTTTCAGTTTTGATATGGCTAGCTCCAGTTCACTGAATGTGATAGGTGTCTCCATAACCTCATGTACAATTTCCTTCTGTCCTGTATTTTGCCATTTCTCTCGAATCTCCTGTTGTTTTTCTGGACTAATTTCAATATTGTTATCTTGTGCGAATGAGTCCGCAAAATGGTCAGCTGCTTGCTTTCCTGTTAAAATGTTTCCGTCTTTATGTAGCGCAATTTTTGAGTTTCTCCCTGTGCCCTCATCGTTAAGCTGTTTTATTAGCCTCCATAACTTCCTTGTGTCTCTTTCAAAGTTCAGTGACTCTGTTTTCTCCTGCCAGCTTTTCCGTCTAGCCTGCAGTTGGGCCCTTTGAAATTTGGCTTTTGCGTGCTGATATTTATTGTGGTGCTCTTGGCTGGGATTGGCCTCTGCTTGTTTTCTACATATATCCACATCATTATGCAACTGTTCCAGTTCACTATTCCAGTAGGGTTTATAATGTTTACGGGCTCCTCTTGGTATTGTTTCTCGTGCTGCCTGTAGTATGCATTTCCCAAACTCTTCAACTACTTTATTTATGTCCTTCTCAGTGTTCAGGTATTTAACCAGTATGCTGGTGCGATGCTTGTACATTGCCCAGTCTGCTTTCTTGTAGTTCCACCTCGAGAGGGTGCTGCTTTCACTTACAAACTCATTTTCTACAGTTAGAAAGACTGGCCGTGAAGCAATATGCAGCGAATGCATGTCGCCTGCTAGAGAAATTCTTTGCGCTCCAAACAGAATGGTGTTATCAACGGAAGAAATAATTTTTTTGGTTAAACAAGTGTTTCGAAATGGCGGTCGATAGACACAGATGGTTGTTCAAAGATTTATAGCAAGATTTCCTGATAAACGACCTCCTCATCGCATTATGGTTAGAAATGTGTTGAATGAGTTTCTTGCTACAGGAAAAGTGAATGATGCTCTTCGATCTCGTAGGCCTGCTGTGTCTGAAGAAAAATGTCTAGATATCCGAGACAGAATCATGAAAAGTCCAAGCAAGCCCTTAAACTACTCAACATGGTTTCGTGCATTGTTAGCTGAAGAAGACACGTCAATTCTCGATGTAACATTCTTCTCTAATGAGGCATGGTTTCATCTATCTGGATACGTTAATATCCAAATTATCGTTAATCCCAATGCTTTTCACGAAGCGCCTCAACTCGATGAGAAAATTGGTGTATGGTGTGCGTCAGTAGAAAACGTTATTAAATGGCGATCGGTACCGTACTGACATTCTGGAACCTTTGTTAGAACAGCTGAATGAACGTGAATTTGAAGAATCGTGGTTCCAGCTAGATGGTACAACTACTCACACAGCTAGAGCATCATTGCGTTTTTTGGAAGACATTTTCTCAAATCGTATAATATCACGTGGAATTTGGCGTGCTCGTTCTGCAGATCTTCCATTACATTATTATCTAGACATACATAGTGCATGACGTCATACCCAGTTACACTGCTTTAATCCAGCTATACACTATTTGCAAGAGTAATAAGAAGAGAAGTTGGTCACATGGCTTTCATAAAGAAGAGATAACACACACACACGCACGCACGCACGACGCACGACGTACGCACACACACACACACACACACACACACACACACACACACACACACACACACACACGGAACAATTTGAGCCACTCAAAATATGTCGATTTCTTCGACCATATGTACGGTATGTCATTTCTTTCTATCCTTTCCTCCTTTTTATTTTTCCTCCTTCCTAAAGAAAAAAAAAATCTATGAAGGCCGGGCACGTGAAGGACAGCATCACAGGGAGTGGACAACATTAAGATATGGACTGGAAGTAGTCAGCACGCATGTACTATGTCGCAAGACATAGGACGTTGAAGACTTATTACAACCTTTAGTACGGATGTTGATGATGATGATAATAATGATGATGAATCTGTAAGATTGAACGGGATTTTACCTGTCTTATCCTACAAAGTGTAACTGTTTTCTTACAAAATATATAATCACAAGGATGAATTGTCTGAAGCATCGTGTTTCTCACGACGAACATGGATAGCCAGACAAGCATCTAGTGGGGAGTTATCCGTACGGTGGATTGTCCACACGCATGCGTTTAACTAGACCAGGAACGTTAATCAGATGGCTGCGGTATTTCCACAGCCCAGCTGTGTCGGTATCGGCTGTTAAAGGTTGGTTAACTCTGTGATTCACTGTATCAGATGTATACTTTCCGTGAAATGTTTGCAAGATACCTTCACCTTGACTTGGTTAGAGTATGTTTATTCAGCGAACCAAGATGTACAGGGTTGTTGTGTTGGGTGTAAATTAAGATTGCTAAATCAGGGATGCATCGTTTAAGGTTTCCTTCCTTCCTTCAATCCTATCGTTCTGCCTTCTCCGTTTCAACTTCCTTCCTTCCTTCCTTCCTTCCTTCCTTCCTTCCTTCCTTCCTTCCTTCCTTCCTTCCTTCCTTTATCTCTCTCTCTCTCTCTCTCTCTCTCTCTCTCTCTCTCTCTCTCTCTCTCTCTCTCTCTCTCATCATGTTTCTCTTGTACCTTGCAGTGTCGAGGTGAAGTATACACAGCGGGAGAGTGCCCGCTTATGGGCTTTATATATCGATATTCCCATGGACACTGTTATTCCCTGCGTCCATCGTTTACGTGATCGCCTCTTCCCTGCTTCCCTCTGGTCTGTACATCATTGCTTGTTGTGGTATACTGTTAGTTGGTAACCTACTTGCATGGCCAAACCATTTTACTTGCTGCCTTCTAATAAAATCTAGTGCAGCTATAACCCCCACTTTAGTCCTGATTTCTTCATTTCTGATCTTATCTCTTCTTGATAACATTGAGTATTCTTCTCAGGAATCTCATTTATGTTGTTGTGAGTTTTCTTTTCTCTTTTTTTCTGTCATTGTCCAGGTCTGACATTGGTAACATAGAGTTGGTAGGAAGATTGTGTTGTAAAGAGTTTTCTTAGTAGTTATTGATACATGTTTGTTCTTTAGTATCGGTGCTTTTTGTCCAATGAGTTGGTTTGCCTTATTATCTATTTTCGATCTCGTCTTCTGATTTGCCATTTCTTTCTTTGCTTATTTAATTCCGTGCTTTATCTTTTATACGCCCTGCATGCCCAGATTGGGTTAGGTACACCCAAATGAAGAACATGAACAATTGTGAGTTGGAAAAGATGGTTTTTGTTTCACCGTAGCATGAAAAAGGCAGAAATAATACCACAGGATTGGACGCACAGCTACCTTGTCCCACTCCCAAAGCCAGGCAAGGTTACTCGAGAAGATAATGACATTCAAGCTAAAGCATCACTAGGAAAGTTGTCAGCTGCTCTCCAAAGGGCTTGGAAGTTACCGGCCTGGAAAGGACACCTGTTCGTTCCAATGCGCAACATATTCGATGTATATAAATGCTTCCAGAATAAACAAGAGACGGTGGCGGTGGGAAGTACGTCATGGGCTATTTAAAGCGGAAATGGGGTTAGCAACCCCCGATAAATCATTCTATATGAGTTATAACGTCCCCCCCCCTTTTTTTTTGTTTCGTCACAAACGCCAACCCCCTTTTAAACTCCAAAAACCGGAAGCGTGCTCGTTTCGCATCGCCCGGAGACACAACGGAAGTACCAAAAACCGCGCGAGATTCAAATAGCTAGTTGAAATGGGGTTTGCTTTTGTGACGAAACAGGGGGGCATTATAGCTCATATATAATGATTTATCGGGGGTTCCAAACCCATTTCCGCTTGAAATACCACCTGACGTACTACTGCGGTGGCACTTGACCCGGAGGATGCTTACAACAGGGTCAGGTATGATCGTGTGATATACACTCTGTTGGACATGGAGGTCTGCCATTGGATTGTCACATGAATTGCGGAAGTACTTTATGAGCCTAAAATTGCACTTCGTATGGGTTCATGGACTTCTGACCCCTAAACTATTACACCTAGGCTGCCACAGGGATCTGCCATTTCTCCAGTGCTCTTTGTATACACCAGTAAAGTCGCAGCAACTAACGCATCAGGAATTGGTAGAATCTTGACATTCGCAGATGATTTGGTGGTGTACAGACAGGGAAGAGAAAGACAAGGCATCGGTTGTGTGGTATTTCATGGATAACCGAATCGTTAAGGCAGAACCCCATTTACAATTAATCGACGCCCTCTCAGAAGAGAGAGTTAATTGAAGTACTTAGTATTCACCTTCGACTTTCAAAGCCGTACTGGTCGAAAAATGGAACTCTCCCTCCTCTCTGTTGTGGATTGAAGCTAAACCGTTGTCTTGGCAGACAGGGGCGCTAATTATGTCAGCGCGGTCTTTTTTCATACAGAACTCAATAGGATAAATAAAGAACTCTGTATCTCTTACATCAGAGCACGTTGCTTGATGGCAAGAAACAGGTAATAGGAAAAGCTAATCTACACGCAGAAATCAGTCCAGTGCACTAGAAGTAGTAAAAGTAATAACATTAATGGAACTGCGGTAAAGTTGTAGAAATGTAAACAATATAAAATAACACAAAGTAATGCAGATTTACAGAACATAATTACATATTTAAAAAAAAAACACAGGATGTAGCGGCGACTAGCTTGAAAAGATGAAAACATGAAATTTCATTTTCTCTTCTTTTATTGTTCTCATTTTCCCCCTTCATTGTTCTCATTATTCATCTTTCCATTCTTGTCATCCCGTTCTTATGCCTTAATGGTCACCGTGGTGTCCGTGATTATATGTTGTGTTTTGTGTATGTATTTGTTTGCTGATGAAGGCTAGTCGCCGCGACATCCTGTGTTTTCCGTAATTGTGTTCTGTAAAGCTACATTTGCTGTTTTTTTTATATTGACTATAACAGTGGTTATAAACCGGTGGGGAATTTCCCCGCCCTCTCCCCACCCCCAGGCGGGAAATTTAGAGTTTCCATCGGGAAGGGGAGGGGGAGGAGTGGATTAAGATTTTTTCAAGATCGCGTTAATAAGAGAACCGATTACTTGATATTGTTTTTCCCTCCACACTTTATGGTCCTGTACTTCTCGCTCTTCTGAAATTCGTTTTGTAACCCGCAAATCACGTTTTATGTAGACGTCTAGACTTTTTCTAGTATGTGTTATTAAATGTAGCTTCCATTTTTACGTATACTGTGTGGGGGGGGGGGGGATGTATAGGGAGGAAATACGAAAGGGGGGAATCACATTCTGAACATATGGTGAAGGAGTGTGTGGGCCAAAAAAGAAATGTTGAGAATTACTGGACTATAAGTATGGACTACGCCTGAGTTCAAAGGGAGCGAACGAGAAAAAAAAAACGTAGTATCTGGCCACCTGCTCCGCCCGCGTCTGACTCACACATCTGTTTTACGTTGCAGTGGTAAGTCGGACAGTTCCCACGAAATTCTTTGACCCTTCTCAAGATATCACTACCCTGGCTTATCAACCATACACTGGCGGCTTACAAGACTGCGGTTTGGGTACGGCGTGAGACATGCGCCCGTTACGGATCACAATTTGACTTCAGTAGCCTGATTACTCATTTTCTTTAGAACTGTCACACCAAAATCTAGTCTGTGGTTTTAGAAGTGGGAGGAGAAGAGTAGCAGGGAGTGTCAGCTGGTGAAAGAGAAGAAATGTCCGCATTGCTTTTCTAATTCTCACGTTTCTTGTTGTGCTAACCGATACATCCAAGTATCTTTTCCTAATATAGCACGTAAGTGTAATGGATAGGGCAATACGCTGATACATTGGCATAAGGGCGGTCGGACGAGAGTCCCGGAGCTCGATTTCGGTACTCGCCGTTACCTAGGGGAAAGACTAGCCACTTATCCCTCCGTGAATCATCTCATCACATCTTGTTGCTCTCATACCTTGCGGCGTTGTTACCGTCTTTGTTTGCATTTTTTATATATGTTGTCTATATAGGGGACAGGATATGACCTTGTCGTACTCCGGATCTTATGGTAAATGGTTCTGAGTGTCAACATCAATAATTACAACACGACTACTATAAATTTATGCTCACTAGTTTGCAATTACCGCCTGAACGGTCGACGCTTTTGAATATTAAAACAAAGTGATCTTCTCCCATATTATCTGCGGATGATGATGATGATGATGATGATGATGATGATGATGATGGTGGTGGTGGCGGTGACAGCAGCAACAGTAGTAGTAGTAGTAGTAGTAGTAGTAGTAGTAGTAGTAGTAGTAGTAATAGTAGTAGTAGTAGTAGTAGTAGTAGTAGTAGTAGTAGTAGTAGTAGTAGTAGTAGTAGTAATAGTAGTAGTAGTAGTAGTAGTAGTAGTAGTAGTAGTAGTAGTAGTAGTAGTAATTTTTTTTTGCATATCCCTTGCAGGATGTTGCAGTCAACATCAGCATTTGTCAGCTGCTGTTGATGTACTAGGCAAGATTACGCTCAGTAGTTTGCCATTGCCTTCTGAGCGACCGGCTCACATACCCCGTAAGTTACCAACGCGGCGAGAACCGCTACCAATTCTCGCGCAGGTTAAGTTACTCACGAGATAATACAGGATTACGGAGAAAGACATTAACTGCTAGGCCAGGGAGACCCTGTGGTATGCGGTGCTAGATCCACATGTGTATAGACTATGACACTCGATTGATGATCAGGTCAGTGTGACGCCGGTCGGCTTTACTCTCACAGAACCTGGTATCCATTTTTGGGTGGGTCGATGTGGGAGCTTAGGTCAACGTTGTTTTTTAAAACTGTCCCAGCGGGTGGGGAGAGCGTCTAGACCAGTGGTTCTCAACCTTTTCTTGACCCATGCACCCTTCACCGTATGTTCAGAATGTTATTATTCCCCCCCCCCCCTTTCGTATTTCCTCCCTATAAATTCCCCCGCCCCGAAACAGTATACGTACAAATGGAAGCTAAATTTAATAACACATACTAGAACAAGCCTAGACGTCTACATAAAACGTGATTTTCGGGTCTACTTACGTTATAAAACGAATTTCAGAAGGGTGAGAAGTACAGAACTCTAAAGTATGGAGGGGAAAACAATATCAAGTAATCGGTTTTTGTAGTAGCGCGATCTTGAAATAATCTTACCCCCCTCCCCTCCCCACCCCAGAAACCCTAAAATTTCTCCCTAGGGGAGGGGGGTTGGAAGGGGAGAATTCCTACCAGTTGAGGACCACTGGTCTAGACGTTACGCTACCAACCTATGTTTTGTAACGTGAATCCAGGCATATTTCTGAAATATATTCTACTTTTAATTGGCCACTGTAAAGCATTTAAAGAGTGATGTCTATAAACTAGTTAGGCGTATATTTCATCTCAATAAAATTAATGGAATTGCGGTAAAGCTGCTGCATTACTGTGTGTTATTTTATATTGTTTAGATTATTTTTCATAACAAAGCGATGTGGTCATTTGGAGACAGCAGATTCGAATCTCGGTGTGTTCAATGTTAACTTATTCAGTGCCAAAGAAAACATAGGTTGGGACCAAACACAAATGTACAGCGAAAAATGGGAAGTAGGGGTGAATTAGTTATGACTTAAAAGTTGTTAATATGGTAGCTGACATGATGTGTTATATGTTAAATAAAAGCATGTTGCATAGGGAAACCGTATATAAGCCCATGGCAGATGCGGTACGTCGATTAAGACGTTTTATCATCCCATGGCATTTAATCAGTTAACATTGCCGAATGTGAAGTCAGCACGGCCGAAATGGATAAGAGCGCTCATATATTAACTTCCGGTGTGCTGATGCCGAGGTAGCAGGTTCAATCCCTTCACCGGCCAGTTGGACTAAAATGTTGACTTCCCGTCTTTGACTTGGGGACGTAAATTACAAGTACCTCAAAAGTCGGAGTGGGTTCGCCTGATGGGGAGGGACACTAAAAGGGAAGGCTAACCACACGCAAATATCAGTCCAGTGTACTAGAAATTGTAGCACGTATATTGACCATGCTTGATTTCAAAGAGGGCGAACGTTAAATAAAGTTGCGAAGTGCATCTCTACTTCTTTTCTTTACACTATGAGAGTCGGATCACTATCTACTCCAAGATTCCGTGCCCGGTGAAGGAAGGAAAGGAAAAAAAAGACACAGAGAAACAGGGAAAAAACAGATAAAAGAAAGACAGACAGAAATAAACAAAGAAAAAAGAAAAACATGAAAGAAAGAAAGAAAGAAAGAAAGAAAGAAAGAAAGAAAGAAATCAGACGACCCGTCTGTTGTTGAAGCATGCCGATCGTGCCCCAGTTTTGCATATTTTCTCCATTGACAACAGAAATGTAACAATGCCATTGGTCTTTGTCTTCCGTCGACCATTGCTCATCGGCCTCCATCGCTCTGTGCGACTCGGTTCAAAGCTCATCTTTAGACTACCCCCTTTTTATAATTACCACGTGACTCACGTAGTCGTAAGATATCAGACTGCAGTGAGAAAGCGAGCGTCTGCTATTAATAGAAATAAAAAAGGATTTGCTTGTGTGCACATTTTGCTCACCCTTGGTAGGGGGTGTGGGGGAGGGGGAGGGGTGAGGGGGTGGGGGAGAGATGAGACAGCGTTGTCTTTATGTTTCCCATTCCTGACCCCATGTCAATCAAACATTGTTTCGGAATCTCTCCGGATGATATTTTCACTTCTGGAATTTTATTTAAAAGAAATACAATCGGGAAAATTAGTGTAACGCAATTCACAAATCTTGAAAATTAGTGTGACGCAATTCACAAAGAAACGGATGTCAGGTTTCAATTAAGGAACAGGCGTAGGCACATTATAGAGAAACTATTTGCGTCATCTAGATACTGCTTCCACTTCTGCGTAGATCTTCAGATATGAATAAACCTCAAGAAAGCAGCTTGTTGACATCTCCAAAGGCTTTGTCTTTCAAATGGAACAAGTGGCCAAAGTAGTTTTCTCTATTGTATATTTTTGGACACTTGTAACAAATGTTTAGCTGCAATTTTACCAGTTCCAGTGACACATCTTCTAACGATAGTTGTGAAACTACTTTACAATGTTTGTTGATTGTCCTTTACATGACGTTGCAATCAACCTAGCATTGTTTGGTTGTTGTGATTTACATTCATTCAAGGCGAAAATTATATTCATCATGCGCCAGTTCTCCTCAATGTTCAGATTCCTAAAGAATCTCTGAACAGAATCTCTGTATTTTTACGTCTTCTTGGCCCATCCATGACGTTCTAAGAACTTTCTAAGAGCTCTGAGTGTCGGCCAGATCCTCTGGTCACTCACTCTCTACAGCCCGATTCTCTAGGACCTCATGATCAGACCTTCTTTTGAACCCCACTTGTTGTTGATAAGTCAAGATGCTCCAAGTTTGTGACATTTTCTCTGTCTTTATTGTTGATTGTGGCTCCGCCTCGACGTATCCAGCCATTCACTCTTATAATCCCTTTCTCTGCCTTCATTGTTGATTGTGCCTCCACCTCGACGTATCCAGCCATTCATTCTTACATCCCCTTCAAATAAATATCCGAAATGTGGCTGATTCCGTCACAGGGATTATTAATCTGAGACTGGGATATGCCCTAATTATAACTTCTCTTCTGAGGCTGAACGGGGTAGACTTGGCAATCATATGCTCTCACAATGCTACCATGGCTACTAGTCCATGAGGTCAGTATCACGCCAACCACCTTTACGTGGTGTATTTTTACTGACTGTGCAGTGTTTGAAAATATTGCCGTTCCAAGTTTTGTATTTACCTATTATGTTGCATGAACGTTACAGAGGGTGAATACAAAACTTGGACCGGCAATATTTTCAAATACTGCACATTCATTAAAACTACACCCTATACTTCCCAAGGCAGGTAACCTGTTTTTGCCCTGGTTGACCCGGAAGCACGGGTCAATTTTAAAACTTCAAATCCACTTGGATGCGAATCGAAGCCAACCACGGGGTCTTTAGGCTACCGATACTTCAAAACATTAGCCATCATCATCTTCAACAGTCTAAACACAGTGCGTACCAATATCTATCTGCTTGTGTCATAATTATGCTGGCTATCTTTACTTCTCAGAACTGTACTGATTCCCAAGTTAAAATCCCAGTGGCAATCTGGATTCAAAGAAACGTCCGCCGAGACAGCCAGCAAATGTGCCAGCCACTCACTGCCTTACAGCCGAGCTCACAATTAGTGGAGGGAGATAAACCAGGAGTCACACCAACTAATAATAAAGCGGTAATAAAACACAGATTGTACAGTTTGCTCCCTTTGTTATCGTTACATTCCGTTTATGGTGAAAGCGAAGCTGCACGAGATAGCTATGGGACAGGATGGTTTGGGGGGGGGGGGGGGTGAGTTGGTTGCCCGTGCCCCAGTTGGACGGGGGAGGGGGATAAAGGGGGGACAAATGAAGACAGCCTGGCTGGTCTTTTGTCTCATGTTGATTCTCTCTAACGGTTACTCTGCCACATATGAGCATCGTTAAAATGAATAATACATATCCCACTTGGTGCTCTCTGTCGGTCGTTGACTCGAGAGTGAGAGTGATGACTAGGGCCGTGGTTGCAGAGGTGACTCAACGGTTATGCATGTTAATGGGCGTTTCTTTGACTAAAGTGGTCACTGCGCTGGTCAGAAGACACATTTCAATTAGGTCAAGCGCTACATCATCACTAAAATATTTCCAGTTAGCCCTTTCCCATCCTACATCCCTCCTCCCTTTCCTTCTTTCTTTTCTTGCTCCCCTACCCATTAAAACTAACCTGCACGCTAGAAATGACTACCTACCACACACACACACACACACACACACACACACACACACACGCACGCACGCACACACACACACACACACACACACACACACACACACATCTAGCTGCTCTAAATTAACGCGCTGAACACTGTATTGCCAAGCCATCTGTTCTACAGCCTTTCTTCATCAATTGTATGAATTGTTTTTACAAAAGTCGACTTGACTATTCTCACACATTCTCCTAGATTGTTTACCGCTGTGACATGACTTACGCTGGGGTTGTCTCTGCTTAAAAGTAGTTGTAGGTGAGTGAGTAAGTAGTAGTAAATAACGGGTATTAGAGAGTAAGTGAATAAATGAGTAAGTAATAAGTTAATAAGTAATAAGTGAGTGTAATAAGTGAGTGTTATAAGTGAGTGTTATAAGTGAGTAAGTAATAAGTTTCCACAGGACTTGCTCAATCATGTTTAGTGATTTAACAGAGCATACCTGCCATAAAGTGTCCTGAAAGCTTCTTCTAGTTCTAGAGGGAACATGTCATTGTCAGTTAGTGCATTTCATATTTCTTTAAATGTGTCATTTTATTTTCCAGATGAAAGCGTCGCAACGGCAACGTCCATTCTGCCACACTTGACTAATTTCTGGCAAAACTGCTGACCTTTTTGTCATTTCCTCCGTTTTTTATTGATGTATTCAGCCGCTAAGTTGTAGGAACCACCTACAGATCAGATTAAGTCTGTTGACGTTTCCCATCGTTCTTCAATGAGTGGGCTGCACGGGCAGTAAGCGTCTGCAGCCAGGGGAAGCTCATAATTGAGGGACAAATTAGATGACTATTGGAAGTGAGTGTGTGTGTGTGTGTGTGTGTGTGTGTGTGTGTGTGTGTGTGTGTGTGTGCATTGTAATTTGTAACAGGCATTAATGATGTGTCATCGCTCCATCGTTAAGGTCACGTGATCACTTGCAGCCAGAAAGGTCTCATCAAATAAACACCAACCACCCCCTTTCCAACCTCACCCCCCCCCCCATCCCCCTCTTCGAGGTGTGGAATCTGTGACAGGGGTGACGATTTTTTAAAAAGGAAGATTTGGGGGAGGGGTGGGTGTTTAAAAAAGGAAAGTTTCAGTTATGCAGTGAAATTTGGAGAAATCGGGGTGTCAGTGACTTCGATGAACGAGAGAGGTCGGCGAATGAGCGAGTCAGAAAAGCATAGTTGAAGATCACGGTTCATTTCCTCGCTTCACATTAATTGTCCGTGGGTTGTAGGAGGGGCGTGTGTGCATGCGTGAAATGTTTAGAAATTCAGAATGGTAAATAGCAAGTAAGGCGTCATTTTCCTTGCACAAGTATACCCGCATTTTGACAGGCAAAATGTTTGCATAAAAATCTGCGTGAATAGTACGTGTGAATGAATTTTTGTGAATGGACATCTGTCTGAATAATCCATGCGAATATCCCTGCAAATGTTGGTGATCTTCGCTACTTCGGCTTCCCTCTCTGTTTAAAAAGAAAATGCCTTTGCAGGACGTTGCGATCAACCCCAGGTTGGTTGTCTAGGCGAGACATCAGCGACGTTTAAGTCCAACCTAATGCTGGTGTAGGGGTTGGACCGCATATCTCACTATCAGCGCATCGAAAGTTTAAGGGCGAACGCTCTTTTATCCTTTCGACCCTGTCTACCTGCCTTTACTCGACTATTTATACACATGACATACATGGCAAGAAAATTGAGCCTACTCGGGTTCTCAATTTTCGAGACGACGACTCCCAAGCCTCCTATGTTCATCTGTCTATGTTGAATCAGCCGTATTAGTCAAACATGGCCCAGCCGTGACCTGGGTGTACTGGGAGAAACATCAGCTTACACGGCATCCAGCTGCGATCATAGGTATAGAATGTGCATGCCTCATCAGACGATTAATAACACCAGCGGCGCCGTTTTGCTGTGAAATCAGTGAAGGCCAAACGACAGCTTTTTGCGTTTTAGCAGACCAGATTTTGGAGTTTTGTAAACTGCGATGTATTTTCAAATTAGACGCATATATGAAAAATGCTGGCCAGCTTCGCATGATGGTGTGGTTACCAACTATTGCTTTAGTAAAACTAATATCCGACTGAGCGACGAAGAAGGGTTAAATACAGATCTTAGCATACTGAGACATCGGTGTGCTACAAAGGTTAAGCGTGCTCGCTCTTAAAACTCCCGGTGCGCTGATGGCGAGGTAGACGGACTACACGGGTCAGTTGGACTAAAATGTTGAATCTCGTGATGGTGAGGGACCCTGATATCATCATCATCATCATCATCCGGTGTCTGGCCGGCTGGCGTGGGCGATCATGCCTCTCCCCAAATTGCGACCTCCGACGTCATAGATCAATTCGTGTGTACCGTGCCATGACACAAGACTGTTAAGAATCATCTCCCACTGTCTTCCTCTATCTCTCTTTCCGCAAATCTTTCCAGTTGTAACAACACGATCCAGTTTTTGTCTTCTCATAACGTGGCCCAAAAAAGATGTCTGGTTCTTTCTGATGTTTGTGATAAGTTGTCTTTGCGACTTAGCTTCCCTCAAAATGTCCTGATTGCTCATTTTGCATGTCCAATTAATTTTCAGCATTCTTCTATAAATCCACATGTGGAAGGCGTCCGGGGATTAAGTTGCCTGTTTACTAATTTGATAGAATGTAGTTCTTGCTTGTCCTATTCTGCTCTATATCTCAGTGATGCCTCTTCCATCTTATGTTATCCACGCGCTTAAATTTCCGCACTTACCCCAAAATAACGTCATTTCCTTTAATGGCACATTTAGTCACATTCTGTTTCTGGAAACAATGAGACGTCGGTGTGCTCCAAAGATTAAGCGTGCTCGCTCTTAAACTTCCGACCCGCTGATGACGAGGTAGGTGGTTAGATCACTACTCGGGTCAGTTGTGCTAAAATGTTGAATCTCGTGATGGTGAGGGACACTGGAATAGGGACAAGCTAATACAGACGAGCGAACGCCAAAAACAAATAGAAAAAACACACACAGTATACTGAAATGTTTCGTCTCCTTGTTGCCCTTGCTCCATGTATATAACACCCAGTAAGGTGGAGGTGACCCATCAGTGAGGCATAATTAATTACCAACGCTCCCAAAGTTACTCCGCCACGTCCAGGTCACGTACGTGGCTCATGTGTCATTATTAATGACATGTTTACCAGTTCTCGACAGTTTGTGTGTAACTCGATCTACAAGCCTCAGTGAAACCAGTCATCACAAATAGATCTCGTGTGATAGAGACTATTTACGAGTCAGTCCTACTAATAACTTAAAGGGAGCGGTGTTAGAAGCAGTGGCTCGAACTCTTGCCTACGGGTCTCTGAGAGTCCGCGGGGACTTTTCTACCCCTGACCTAACTCTTTTAGCCCCTGACTAACTCTTTTAGCCCCTGACTAGCTCAGATTGAGAGGTCTGGCCGAGTGGTTAGAACTCCAGGCTCTCATCTGGGCTAGAACTTTCGGTGACGTATGGATTTGTTTCTTTTCTTTGGAGGGCAGAAGAAATCCCTAATCTGCACAGTTCCAGGCGACAGCACTGGCAGGTGGACTTAATTCCTCGATGGCGCAATGACTGGGAGCTGACAGTTGGCCTGGAGGGCCATGGCGAGTGTCCGGAAGTGATCCAACAGTTTCGATTGCGGCCTGACATTGTACTACACTCATAACACTGATTGAGCTGATCGTTCCATTCGAGTCGAGGTGCATCACGTACAAGATGGAGAAGTACAGTGATGTGGTCGCCAGTCTGACTCAGGAAGGGTACACTGTCAGGCTATGCGCCGTAGAGGCAGGCGGTCTATTCTCCCACTCCGTGTGTGACGAGCTCAAGCATCTGGGCATCAAAGGGTCAGGCAAGAACGCGGGCACGAAAACAACTTGGTGAAGCAGCAGAAAAGACCTCATGCTGGCTATGGAACAGTCGGAACCTGGAGTGAGACTAGCCTCGGCAGTAATATGGTTAGCAGTTCTGTCTGTAACTGCAGTGTAACTAGCATCGGAACCAATCAATCTCTCAACTAAGATCTATAACTTGTACTGTCGTCTTGTGACGACTATAGCCATATCCCTCCAAGCGAGGGCTGTGCATCTGAGAACGGTTCGATGTGGACGAAACGCCAAGCCAGCAGTCGCCGAAAGCAGGTAAATATCGGCCGAAGTCCAACCTCAATTCGGTGGTGGTGGTAGTCTTGCGAGTATCGCTTTCAGCAGCAGAGACCAGGAAAGGGGCCGAGGAACCCAATGCACAGCCAAATAACCTAGAGGAAGAACCGGCTTCCCAGAGTTGCGGCTCCATGAGCCATGAATGGGGTACAAAGTAAGGAACGTTGCAACGAAGACGAACGCCGCGCATGGAGAAGGGTCGGCGAGGAGGCAACAGAGGTAAAGGCCAGGGAAGAAGCTGGCTTCCCATGGCCACAGGTGCTAACATTTGTGTGAAGGCACAAAAGGGTGCACGAGGCTCTCTTTCCAGAGGGAGGTGTGGCTTGGGAGCAGGTATTTTTCATAAGTATGAAACAAACACGGAAATAACAGAAGACAACGCAAGAACGAACGTCTCGAAACATGGTTCGAAAGCACGGCAAGAGAAAAACATCCGGAGTGACCCCCCCCAGAGAATGTGTAAAGCAGTGGTTCTCAACCGGTGGGAAATTCCCCCCCCCCCCCCAGGGGGGAATTTTAGGGTTTCCAGGGGGGGGGGGGGGATGAAGACCATTTCAAGATCACGTTAATACAAGAACCGATTACTTGATATTGTTTTTCCCTTCATACTTTACAGTTAAGTACGTCTCATCCTTCGAAAAATTCATTTTATAAAGTCAGTAGACCCACAAATCATGTTTTATGTGGATGTCTAGACTTGTTTTAGTATGTGCTATTAAATTTACCTTACATTTTTATGTATACTGTATAGGGGTGGGGGGATTTTTAGATAGGATATATGAAAGGGGGGGGGGAATGACGTTCTGAAAATACGATGAAGGGGGGAACGGGCCAAATTTTTTATAGGAAAGGGGGGGGGGGGAATGACGTTCTGAAAATATGATGAAGGGGGGAACGGGCCAAAAAAGGTTGAGAACCACTGGTGTAAAGGGTCGACAAATTATGCTCAGAAGCCTCCTGTCGTGTTTGCTGCACGGTGAAGTTTAATCTTCTGCTTCTGTGAGTGCCAACCAATACGTCTGAATGTATTTATAAACTGCACGCCACGTGTACAGCATAAATCGGACATTTTGATCTGCGATTTTGCCCAGTTTATTTGTGCTTTCGTGCTTAGATCTGTAATTTTCTTGTTAATTGGACAAGAGATGGCAAAAATAAACAAAGGCAGACAAGACAAGGACAGACAGAAAGTAAGAACTAAAGACACAAGGAGGAAAGAAAACAAACAAACAAAGGAAAAAAGAAAGAAAGTGATTGCAATGAGCGGAATTCCCCACGACTCACAGATTCCCTCTACCACCATTCACTTCTGCCAGGTCATGGGAAAATCTTGTAGTAAAATTAAAACTCCGAGCAAACGCCTCGCATGAGGGCAACAAATAACACCAGTCAAGGGAAACCATCGATTTGTATTGTGTTGACGCATCATGACTCTACGGCCGGTCATAATATATATGTTTAGTCAGTGGTTTTGCCGAGCTCCGTGGCGAAGGGCTTATGGACGCGGTTCGTAATCCTGTATACCACGTTCGAAACACAGCTTCGCCCGATTTGGCAGCAGACAGCGTTGTGTTGGTTTTGCGTTGGTATCGGTGCCGGTCGTTCAGAAAGCAATGGCAAACTACTGAACCTAAACTTGCCAAGAGATCACAACGGCAGAAATGCTGGTGTTGACTGCGATGTCCTGTAAAAAGGATATGCAAAGAAGAAAAACACTCAGTGGTTTTACAAGTTTCTTGGTTCGTTGTCAGTGGTTTTGCTTCTTTGGTTCGGTCTCGTCAGTGGTAGTGGTGGTGGTGGAAGTGGTGATGATGGTTGTGGTGGTGATGGTGATGGTGGTGGTGGTGGTGGTGGTGGTGGTAGTAGTGGTGGTGGTGGTGGTGGTGGTGGTGGTGGTGATGGTGGTGGTGGTAGTGGTGGTGGTGGTGGTGGTGGTGGTGATGGTAGTAGTGGTGGGGGAGGTGGTGGTGGTGGTGGTGGTGGTGGTGATGGTGGTGGTGGTGGTGGTGATGGTGGTGGTGGTGGTGGTGGTGATGATGATGGTGGTGGTGGTAGAGGTGGTGGTGGTGGTGGTGGTGGTGATGGTAGTAGTGGTGGGGGTGGTGGTGGTGGTGGTGGTGGTGGTGGGGGTGGTGGTGGTGGTGGTGGTGGTGGTGGTGGTGGTGGTGATGGTGGTGGTGGTGATGGTGGTGGTGGTGGTGGTGGTGGTGATGGTGATGGTGGTGGTGGTGGTGGTGGTGGTGGTGGTGGTGGTAGTGGTGGTGGGGAATTTCTTTGGTTCGTCGTGGCCAGTGGTTCGTCACTTTAGGCACATCTTTAGCTGTAACTTCAATGTGCTTCTAGCCAGCGTGTGCACAGAGAAGGGGAGGGGGGGGGGGGGTAGCTAATTGAGTTAGCGTTCATACTGGCGTTGTGATTGGAGGGGGTTCACATCGCCGACGCTCCCAACCCAGCCAGCAAACTCCCTGTCCCTGTACACACAAGCACATTGCAATGGCTGGGAAGGAGGTGAGGACCCCCACCAAGTACGCTGTAAGTAACCGACACACACGCACACACACCACACACACACACGCACACACACCACACACACACACACACACACACACACACACACACACACAAATACACTTGAATAGTATTGAGATAGAACTAGGAACTAGGAGTTTTTGTTTTGTTTTGGGCGCTTGCTCGCTTTTAACTCAGGCGTAGTCCATTCACACTATTTATAGTAGTGATGGACTGAATTTTGCGTGTGGATTAGCTTTCCTTATTACCAGTGTCCCTAGCAATCAGGTGAACCAACTCCGACCCCAGAGGTACTTGTAATTTACGTCCCCAAGTCGTGGACGACAGGTCAACATTTTAGTCCAGCTGTCCGGTGTAGGGGCTGAACCACTTACCTCGGCCTCAGCAAAACGGATGTTTAAGAACACTCATTCTTACCAATTCGGCCATGCGGACCTGCTAACTGAGTGAGTGGCACCTTACAGTCTTGACAGACCAAAGTATGCGAGTTGGAATGTGGCCAAAATTCCATCACAATGCCTGGGCAGAGCTTCAGAGAAACATGTGGTGCCCAAACAACATGTTCACTCTCTGAGCCTTGCCTTGTTTGATCCAGAGGAATGGGTAACCAATACGTCTGGCACAAGGTAGGCTGCAGACGCTGGCGGCTCAGCGTCAATCCACCGAGACCTGGGACCTGCTAACTAGGAGTTAACAAATTACCACTGTGGTTATTTTTTTATCAAGATAAATAATTCAGAACATGATGATTTGTGGTTTGGTGATAGTGATGTCGAGACATAAGTCATTTACATAATAACAAGAACATCCAGGTTTACCCCTTTTACTCTCCTCTCCCTTACTCTCCTTTTCTCTCTATCTCTCTCACTCTGTCGAGTCGGAAGGACATTTCCGCAGTCGAACAGGTCCTGCAGTTACTTACAATTGCCGCCTTCACTTTATCGGTCACGCCATGAGGAATGTGGTGTCCTTAGTCGACGTCTCTCATTCAGACAAGGTTTCTTTGACCAAAGTTGGTTCAGCAGATTAAGTATTCAATGGTGTTAATACAAGAGTGCCTGACCTTCGGTCTTACCTGCTGGTGATCAGTCAGCCTCATATGAGTTACGATGAACTAGGAAACCACTGATACCTAGACAACCACTGAGACCTAGACAACTACTGACACCTGACATAGACAACCACTGAGACCTGACATAGACACCCACTGAAACCTGACATAGACAACCACTGAGACCTGACATAGACAACCATTGAGATGGATAACCACTACGAACTAGACTACCACTGAGACCTAGGCAACTACTGAGACCTTAACACTGAGACCTAGACAACCATTGAGACCTAGACAAACACTGAGATCTAGATCACCAATGAGACAGATAAAAACTGAGATGTGACCTAGAAAACCATGAGACCTGACCTAGACAACAACTGAGACCTGACCTAGACAACCACTGAGATCACAAATAGACAACCACTGACCTGACTTAAACAAACACTGAGAGCTAACCTAGACAAACACTGAAAGCTGACTTAGACAACCACTAAGACTTGACTAAGACAATTACTGAGACTTGATCTAGACAACCACTGAGACCTAGACAACCACTTATACAAAGACAACCCCTGAGACCTAGACAACCACTTATACCTAGAAAAACACTGAGATATATAACCACAAACACCTAGACAACCATTAAAACTTACGCAACCACTGAGACCTAAACAACCATTGAGACCTAGACAACCACCGAAAAGGATAACCACTTAGACCTAGACAACCACTGAGAGACCTAGACAACCACTGAGACCTAAACAACCATGGAGACCTAGACAACCACTGAGAGACCTAGACAACCACTGAGACCTAAACAACCATTGAGACCTAGACAACCACTGAGAGACCTAGACAACCACTGAGACCTAAAACAACCATTGAGACCTAGACAACCACTGAGAGACCTAGACAACCACTGAGACCTAAACAACCATTGAGACCTAGACAACCACTGAGAGACTAGAACGACTGAGATGGATAACCCCTAAAACCTAGATAATTTAATGAGACCTGAATAACGACTGAGATGGATAACCACTAAGACCTAAACAAACAATACGACGTAGACAACCACTGAGACCCAGACAATCACTGAGACTTACCACTGAGACCTAGACAATCACTGAGACCTAGGCAATCACTGAGATCTAGATAACCACTGAGACCTAGACAATCACTGAGACCTAGGCAATCACTGAGATCTAGGCAACCACTGAGACCTAGGCAATCACTGAGATGGATAACCACTAAGACTTAGACAATGGCTGAGGAGACCTACACAATCACTGAGACCTTTGCAACCACTGAGACCTTACAACTGAGACCTAGAAAACCACTGACATATAGACAAACCCTAAGTCCTAAACAACCTTTCAGATATAAACAACCGTTAGATCTAAACCACCGTTGAGACTAGACAACCATTGAGACTGAGATGGATAAACCCAAAGACCTTGATAATTAATGATACCTGGACAAAGACTGAGATAGATAACCAATAAGACCTAGACAAACCATATGACCTAGACAACCACTGAGACCTATACAACCACTGAGACCTATACAATCACTGAGACATATACAATCACTGAGACATATACAATCACTGAGACATATACAATCACTGAGACCTATACAATCACTGAGGCCTTACCACTGAGACCTAGATAACCACTGAGAACCAGACAACCACTGAGAACTAGACAACAACCTCTCCTCTCTATACCGGTCTCTCTTTCTCTCTCTCTTTCTCTGCCCCCCCCCTCTCTCTCTCTCTCTCGGGTTCTCTCACTTTCTCTCCCTAGTTCTCTCTCTAGCTCTCTCACTCTCTGTCTCACTCTCTGTATCAATCTCTGTATCTCTGTTTGTTTCTCTGTACCACTCTCTCTCTCTCTCTCTCTCTCTCTCTCTCTCTCTCTCTCTGGTTTCTGTCACTTTTCTCTCCTTGGTTGTATCTTAGTTCTCCTTCTAGCTCTCTCACTCACTGTATCTCTCACTGTCTGTCTCAGTCTCTGCATCTCTCTGGCTCTTTCTCTCTGATTTTCTGACTCTCTATTATCTTTTTCTATCTGGCTCTCTCTCTCACTTTTCTATATCCCCGTGGTGTACGGTCACTTCCTTATGAGAAG
>OY992894.1:27526940-27534440 GCA_963921405.1 Cepaea hortensis | reverse complement strand
TCTATCTATCTATCTATCTATCTATCTATCTATCTATCTATCTATCTATCTATCTATCTATCTATCTATCTATCTATCTATCTATCTATCTATCTATCTACCTACCTACCTACCTACATACCTATCTATCTATCTATCTATCTATCTATCTATCTATCTATCTATCTATCTATCTATCTATCTATCTATTTACCTACCTACCCCTACCTACCTACCTGTCTGTCTGTCTGTCTGTCTGTCTGTCTGTCTGTCTGTCTGTCTGTCTATCTATCTATCTATCTGCCTGTCTATCTATCTATCTATCTATTGCCTTATATGGGTGTATATATCTATTTTCCCCCTTGATGTTCATGTAATCACCCTCTCTATTTATTCCCCCCACCACGTCTGAATATATCCATCTATACCGCATCCATTTATCTACATTCAACAAACAGCCCTGACAATGACAGATGGTCCATGTGAGGCATCCTGTCTATTTTTACTGCTCTGTGTCACGGAAACAAATGACCTCGGACGTCCTATCCCAAAACAACATTTCTGAAGTCTTATGGGTTGTCGTTACTCAAATGTAACAACCGAAATAGGAAGATATTTTAATACCCGGAGAAGGGATGCGTCCGCTGGTCATAACAGCTATAGGGGTTTGGATTTCGTGGCTATTACTGTCGGATCGGAACTAAATCATGGTGCCAGTTCGATTTTTTGTTTTAAAGTTGCATATCCCTTACAGGAAGTTGCAGTCAACACCAGCATTTTACTGCCGTTGTTGATGTCTTGGCAAGTTTTTACGTTCAGTGATTTGTCATTGCTTTCAGAACGACCGGCACCCATACCAACACGTTAAAACCAGCGCGACACGGTCTGCTGCCAAATCCGTTATCGCTGTGTTTCGAACGCGGATAAGCGGCATTATGAATCGTGTCCGCGACGCCATCTCCACGAAGAGCGCTTTCCGACATGTAAAGCAGGTACTATATGTAATCGTTAGTGAGAAAGAAAAATACGTAAAGGGGGATGGTAACATCATCAGACCTAAAAACATAGGAAGAAAAGAATTTAAGTCAGAGATGAAAAATGTTGGGGTTGAAATGGAGGGAGGTGCAGGATTTTGTGAAGTATAGAGCGACTTGGAGTGAGTTGATGAAGGGTGTAACTTACACTTGTGGAGGAGACATCTGTCGGTATCTAATCCTGGCTAGTCCGGGTGTGCTGTGCTGAATCATGGCCTCGTCACATACTAATGCATCTCTTCCCTACCGGTCTTGTGGGTGTTTCCAAGGCACCAGAGCCAGGTTTTATACTGACCAAGACCTAAGGTGACGTCCTAGCCATGCGTCCTGGGCAACAGGTCCCTTCGGGGTCCTGGCTAACGTAGTAGGATCGCTGATTCTTCCGAAGTCGGAGAGTATCTGCCTGCACGGTGAGGAACCACCAGTCTGGACACCAATAAGCCTGACATAGGACAACGGATACTCACGCAAACCTCAGGTACGGTATGACATCACACTGATGTTGGACAACAGGATGTCTTCATCCGCCATACAGGACTTCACGCTGGAGTTCACAGACAGCGAACGCAAGCAAGTAAGCAAGCAAACAAACTACCGGTCTTGCACACCATAATGGTATCTACACTTGCAGAGGGGAAGGATTGCTCTGTGACACCGTCCCTGCGGCGATGTTACTTTAGCAAGGGGTCTGGAGAACAGCCTCAAACCCAGTATTTCCACACCTCATGTCGGGGGGAGCTGAAGTGAGAATATATTGGTTTTTCTTATGGGAATCTACGACCTATAGTTTATCCTTTTACCCCGCAGACTGAATGGGCCAGTTATGTGGTCCCCAAGTATTCGCCATTCACGGAGTTGCCTTTGCAAACGTAATAGAGGGCTGGCGCATACAGTGGTACTTGGCTATGTTAAAAGAGGCTACATAATGACTCCGGCGGGATCCACTTTGTAGAAATAACCCGTCTCACCGGCCATCAAAGGGAGTTTAAGGGCAAGACGACCGGCTTAATTGCAGCGGGTGTTATACCACATAGCTCAATCTCTGTCTACAAAGCGGTCTGCCGAAGTGTCGCACAGAACACAAACTCAGTCGCTCCAGAGACGACCCCCGGTGTCCCCAAGAAAACAACACTCATAAACCGGCTTATATAGTCCGGAAACGAAGTCAAGACCTTCTGAGCGCAAAGCTGGCGGCTTAAACACTTTGTTCAGAGACCTCCTCATCAACCTGTACCCCCAAAGTATGACCTACATACAATGACAGCCCTTGCACTTATCACACCCCCCGCAGCACTCGCCTTGGGGTTACTAGTACCAGATGTAGTGACGTCACTGCCCCGGAGACCCGAGCATGGCAGGCGTGACGGCAATGTCTTCTTCAAATCCGGGCTGACGAGTCCAGACAGTTGACGAGCACTGTCAGGGGACAAGGGATTGTCGGTCGGTTGTAACCGTGATCAATCAGGGGGATTTATGTTCACGCTGTCTGTCTGTCTGTCTGTCTGTCTGTCTGTCTGTCTGTCTGTCTGTCTGTCTGTCTGTCTGTCTGTCTGTCTGTCTGTCTACCGTTCTTTCTAGGTAACAGCTTTATACGGTCATGTGTGTAGTCTTTTTTTGTCCATTCGTTTTGTTCCGTTGTCAGATCAGGACAGAGTTAAGTAAGAAAATTGATGATTCCGTGAACCACTGTCCTATGTCATTATGTATCCCACCACTGTCAAATGTCGTGATGTATTTCAATACTGTCCGATATCGTGATGTATTTCAATACTGTCCGATATCGTGATGTATTTCAATACTGTCCGATATCGTGATGTATTTCAATACTGTCCGATATCGTGATGTATTCCAAGGCTGTCCGATGTCGTGATGTATTCCAATACTGTCCCATGTCGTGATGTATTTCAATACTGTCCGATATCGTGATGTATTCCAAGGCTGTCCGATATCGTGATGCATTTCAATACTGTCCGATATCGTGATGTATTCCAAGGCTGTCCGATGTCGTGATGTATTCCAATACTTTCCCATGTCGTGATGTATTCCATCGCTTGCTGGTGTGATGAATTCGTCTGCTTTCTAATGCCGTGATGTATTCGACAATGTTCTAAATTCAAGCCAGTAGGGCAAGATATATTAAAATAAAGCGAGCAAAGGATACTTTTCCACGCATGGGACTGCCAAAGTAACTAACAAGGAGTGCCTGGAAAAGGCTGATGAAAGTAGAACAGAATACAGAAATATAAGAAACAGACAAATAATGATCTTTAGTCATGTAAAGAGAAGAGAGGTGTCAGTGAATAAGTTGTGATAAATGAAAAGATCATGTATAGGTGAGGCAGGGATGTACCAAGAGACATGACTCTGGATGGACAGGAAGGCCAGCACGGAGGTATATGGTCAATAAAATCGACCCAGATCACACAGGACTGAGATATGCGTCATTTGACAGGGCAGGTGATTACGATACCTCTCCACAGCTGTGGAGTTTCAATACCGATCTTGCACACTCCACTGGCTTGTGGGCTTTGGGAGAAGATAGTGAGTCGTGTAACACAATCCCCGTCGAGATGGCACTTCGGTACCAAGTCAGGAGGAAATTCTCTATACCAACGTCACTTCATCCAATGCAAGACTTTTCTGAACTCAAGTCATCTCAGCGCCCGTGTTTCATATCTAAGAGTTAAACACCAATGAAACCAACAAAGCCCCAACAATGTTGTCATACGACCATTATTGATTCAACAAATCCCCAACAATGTTGTTGTACCACCTTTTTTAATTCAATGAACCCCCAACAATGTTGTTGCACGATCGCTATTCATTCGATAAATCCTCAACAATATTGTTATAAGATCGTCCTTTGTTTAACAAATCCACAACAATGTTGCTATAAGAAGATATTTCTTCATTCAACAAATCCTTAACATTGTAGCCATGCAACATTTCTTAATTCAAACAACCCTTAACAACGTTGCTATGAAACTGTCTTCATTCAGATTTCGCCGAAGAAAAATTGGTTACATCCCATGAGCCAGCGTAACCTGAAGGAGGGGATAACTTCGGGTTAGTATTGTGGCGACAGTTACTTGTACGTCTGACTTGACAGGACAGGATCTCAGGTAGCATAAGCCAGGTACTTTTGATCCTGGATGACACCTGTCTTAAGTAGTCTCACGATGCTCCGGCGGATGACGTGATTACAACAGTTGTACCAGAAGTTGCTCCAGTAAACAGGTTGGTTGTTGTGTTTGTAGAGACTGACAGATGGGAAACAATATTACTACAGTGTGACATTAGCGTGTTAAATCTTTCTTTGATATTATTATTGTGCTGTGTTATCGCTACAGTTTTATTTCCTTAGTGAGTTTCCAGGGACATTATATCTCAGTTTGCACACCCAAAACCGACACATATTTCATATTTTCATATTTTCATAGCTCATATTTTGGGAGTAAAATTCGTTAGTCATTTGAAGCTCTATGTTATAGCTTGTCGATAATCCTACCGCATTTCAACACACAGATTATCATAAGTGACTTGTAGAAAGAGTGCAATGGATGGCTACCAAAAAAAGTAAACATTTTACATATCCAAATCACACTTTCGCAAAATCAACACCTGCGAGATGAGATGTTTGAGGAGATCTGCCGATTTAACTATCTTAGACCGAGTAAAAACAATAATGTTATCAAACAGATTGTGGGATCAACACCTTGTGCTACATATACTGAAAGGCAGAAGATCGAATGGTTCGGATCGCGTTAGAATGCAACACCATCGACTGCCAGCACTGGCTCTGCATCAAAGAAAATCTAGTACAAGAGCAAAATGACTTCCGAGAAAAAAAAAATGAATAAAAGACATCAAAGACATTGTACAATCACACAGAATGACACCACCCGGTGCCACCCATCGGGTGCTGGAACGTCAACTGATCATCCCCACGACACTTGACGGAAAAAGTGGAAGAAGAAGAAGAAGAAGAAGAAGAAGAAGAAGAAGAAGAAGAAGAAGAAGAAGAAGAAGAGGAAGAAGATGATGATGATGATGATGATGATGATGATGATGATGATGATGATTGCTAGACATATATTTTACTGAATCTGGATTTTATAGCTCTATTTCTGTGAGGAGTTAGGTAAATTTTGGGCCATTTTGGAATCTCGGCAAGTAACGCGCGATTTACTTTGAGCTACATTATAGCGTAATAACTAGCATGCATGTCTGCTGGTCCAGTGCTCATGCGTTCGAATTCCCATCAAAACGGATTGTATTTGTATTGCTGCTGCTGCTGCTGTTGTTGTTGTTGTTGTTGTTGTTGCTGCTGGACTTGTGCTCTCTGGTTGGCCGAACGTAATATTCACACCCGGATATGCCCTTGGAAGTAAACGCTACAGTAGCTATAATAAATAACCACATGACCCAAGGAATACCCGTATACCCAACACACCTCAATATCCGGGGAAAAGGTCCCTTAGTTTACACAGTTGTTTGGCAGACTTCCTCAATCCTTAGATTAACTTTCTCTGTCCCGACAAGCTGTTATATTAACCACTATTATTGCTGTTAATGTAACCCCATGCGCCCCAGAGAATTGTTATATTATCTACTCTGTTATATTTATGTATTACTGCATGTGTCCTGGACAGTTATTTTAGCCACGCTGTTATAGTTACTTATTTAACTCCACGTATCCCTGGCATGTGTTATATTAATCACTCTGTTATAGTTACGTAGTTAACCCCATTTTGTCCCAGACAGTACTTATATAACCAATATGTTATAGTTATGTATTTAACCCCGTTTGTCCCAGACAGTTGTTATATTAACTACTCTGTTATAGTTATATATTTAACCCAATGTGTCTCAGATAGCTTTTATATTAACTACCCTGTCATTATTAATTTATAACATATAATATTATTACTATTTATATATAATTATATTATATATAATACAATTATATAATATTATATATATATAATTATAACTAATTATAATTGATTATAATTAAATATAATTATAATTAAAAGTATAATTATATAATATTATATATAATTATATATATTAATATTATATATATATATATATATATATATATATATATATATATATATAATATAATATTATTATAATATAATGTATTAATATTATAATATATAATATATTATTAATAAAATCAGCGGGGGCTGAGTGGTCTCGAGTGCTGGATGTCCCGGGTTCAAGGCCCGGTGAGGACCAGGATTTTTTCACGAGGACTTCTAGTAATACAATTTCCCCTGGTCTCTGGTTAGTGAGATCGGACGCCCGTGTGTATTGTTGCGCACGTAAAAAATCCCCTGGCAGTTGGAAATCGAAAAAGAGTAGCCTAACGGCGCTGCCCGGGCAAAATTTGGAGTTAGAAATCTACCCAAAGTATTTCAGGATCCTCGCCGGTGCCACGGAGTTCGTGCACTGAGATGAGTTTCTCCGGACTCAGACTTGAGTTAGGAGAAGAACGGAACACTTATGGGTTACACCCGTGTGCCGTGATGTTGATCCGTTGACTAAACTAAACTAAACTAAACTAAACTAAACTAAACTAAACTGTTATTAATATAACTCGGTGTGCTTCATCAGAGAGTTGTAATGTTCACTTTGTTGTTAATTTAACTACATATGTCCCATGGCATGGTCGAGATAAGAACACTGAGCTGATTCACGACTCTGGTGTTCGAATGACATGGCGAATCATGACCGCCCACGCTTACCGGCATGGCACATGATGGATGGGTGGATGTCCCAGTAAATTGTTATATTAACAAGTGCTACTACATTAACCCCATATGTCCCGGAGAGTTGTTACACAACCCCCCATTTATTGGAAACAGTTCTCGTTTCAATTCCTACTGACCCAGACATTGACTTTTTGACAGCAACAGCGTCATGAGACAGAAAGGTTAAGACGGCAGGTGATGTACAGAGTTACAAAAGAATGTATAGTGAGTGGTCCGATACAGAAGGAATTTAGCATAAACTGTGGTACAGTTATTATTCGGCGGAAATGAGTTCGAATTCCTGTCTGAAAATAGATTTCATTTTAAAAATGGACCCAGACCCACCTAGCGTAAACCGAGTTATTTGAATATCCTTTACGTGACACTGCAGTCAACTCCGGCATTTTATGGCTGTTTTTGGCTTACTAAGCAATTTTAGTTCATTAGTTTGCCATTGCTTTCTAAACTGCCGACGCCTTATACCATTGAAATCAACGCAAAGTAGTTTGCTTCCAAATCGCCCACGGCTGATTTTAAACCCCCGCCTCAGCATGACGGGAATTGTGAAACTGAAAATTAGTACCTGGAAATATTCTGGACAGAAAAGGCGGCTGTGAAATATTTATAACATCTCATTTAAAGTGCAGACTGGTCTTCAAAATGGGGAAATGTATGTCTTTTGCAAGACGTTACGATTAACCGCATGTTTACATTCTGTAGTTTGCCAT
>OY992894.1:27346940-27509440 GCA_963921405.1 Cepaea hortensis | reverse complement strand
CCCCGGAGTTTCTTTGGGTCTCGGAAGTATACACCTCGCACGATGTCTCCAGAGATCTGTGCTTGGGCAGCGGCTAGCACGTTAGGCTGTCAGTCTGGTGGCCATATGTTCGAACCCCCTTCACAACGGAGATTTGTTTCACTGATCTGGGCTACCAGGTATTAACCGTTTAATGCGACATGAGGTGACTTGGCATATGACGATTACCTCATTATCTAACTATCTTTCTGTCTGTTTGTCTATATACCATGTCTTTTCTTTTGCCTAATACATAACGACAACACAGAGATAATATCTTGTCTTATCTCCAATACATCACAACAATACAGAGACACACACATTGGCACCTTGCCGTCTTGACAGACGATAGTTTGTGCTTTAAAAAGGCATAATAACTTTTAACTATGGCGGTAGCGAGTGTGACTGATAAGGCCAATTTGCGCTGTAAATGTCCGTTCACAGTGGGTGCATCCGAACACGTGGTCATTTCCACCATCATGCACCATCTTACGTCTCAAACGCTTGGTGTGTGACTTTTCTGCAATAATTTTCTCCTTTGACTTTATTCCATTTCTGATATTTGCCCTCCATGCAACACGTTCAGCGGCGACTTGCTCCCAATGTGCATTATCAATGCCTGTATCAATCATGTCCCGCTTACACACATCTTTGTATCGTAGTAGAGGCCGACCCTGAGATCTCTTACCCATCTGTAATTCACCAAAAAAGATATCCTTTGGTATTCTACCATCATCCATCCGCCTAAGATGTCCTATCCATCTAAGTCTACGAATACTGAGCATGGAATAAACTGTCACACAACCTGATCTTTCCAATACTTCAGTATTTGTGATTTTGTCTTGCCACTTAATACCAAGAATTCTTCGCAGACACCGCATATGAAAGCTGTTTAAATTGTTCTCTTGGCTTGAGTAAGTTGTCCAGGTTTCACTGCCATAGAGAAGAGTACTAAGGACACAGGCTTGATAGACAAGGACTTTTGTTTTGGCAGTAAGCTTCCTGTTCTCCCAGACTCTTTTTCTTAACCTGTTCATTGTTGTTGCTGCCTTACCAATCCGGATGTTGATTTCCTGATCTAGGGATAATTTGCTATTTACCACCGATCCTAGATATGTAAAATGGTCTACTATCTCTAGTTCGGCGTCGTCAATAAAGATTGATGGTACCCCATGTGCACCTTGTGACATAATCTGTGTCTTCTTTTTGCTAATTGTTAAACCAAATTCAGAACAAGCATTGGAGAATGCAGATAGTAGACATTGCAATTCTTCCTCAGAGTGGGTCGTAACTGCAGCATCATCTGCAAAAAGCAACTCTCTGATCAGTACCCTCCTAATTTTGGTCTTAGCCTTCAATCTCTGAGCATTGTAGAGGCCGCCATCTGAGCGTGAGTGAATGTATATACCACCATCCTGATCACGAAATGCATATTTCAGTAGAAGTGAAAAGTATATTCCAAAGAGGGTGGGAGCTAGTACACAACCTTGCTTAACTCCACTCTTGATTTCAAATTCTTCAGAAGTTGCACCATCAAACTTGATTATACCCTTCATGCCTGTGTGGAACGATTCACAATGGACAGAAGAGTTGGTGGGCAGCCAATCTTCTTTAGTGCCTTGAACAGACCCTCACGACTGACCAAATCAAATGCCTTTGTGAGGTCGATGAAGGCAATAAACAGTGGTTGATTCTGTTCACGGCATTTTTCTTGCATTTGTCGCAATGAGAATATCATATCAGTGGTAGACCGGTTCTGTCGAAAGCCACACTGTGATTCGGGGTAGACTTGATCTCCTAGGACTTGAAGTCTGCGCAGAACAATTCTGGCAAATACTTTTCCAACAATACACAGAAGTGAGATACCCCTATAGCTGTTGCAGTCGCTCCGATCGCCCTTGTTCTTGTACAGTGTTATGATGCTTGAATCTTTGAAATCCTGTGGGACTTGTCCTTCACGCCAGCATAGCTCTATTAGCTGGTGGATCTGTATAGTGAGTGTGTCTTGCCCACTCCTGATAACCTCTATTGGAATCCCATCCTTACCTGGAGCCTTGCCAGATGCAAGTTCATTTATAGCACACTTAACTTCTGTTATGGTGGGAAGTGTGTCCAGGTGGTCAAGAGTTGGTAGAGCCTCTATGGCGTTGAGGGCATTATCCGCTAGTTTGGTCTCACTTGAGTAAAGCTCCAAATAGTGCTCTACCCATCTGTCCATCTGCTGTTTCTTATCAGTGATGACTTCTCCAGTCAAGGTTTTCAATGGTGCACTTCTTTTGATCACTGGACCACAGGCTTTCTTTATTCCTTCATACATGCTTCTTATGTCTCCCTTATCACTTGCGATTTGAATGGACTCACATAACTTGATCCAATAATCATTTGCACACTGCCTGGCAGCCTTTTGCACATCCTTCCTAGCTTGCCTTAGCTCACTCAGAGTGTTACGCGTTGGTCTTTCCTTGTTTCTTAAGAGAGCTTTCTTCTTCTTATCAATCAAGGGCTGCAGAGTCTCGCTGTTGGCCGCAAACCAGTCCTGCCTCTTATGATCCACAGTGCCGTAAACCTTTACGGCAGTTTTACAAAGAGTTTCCTTAAGTTTATTCCATTTATCATTTACTGTACAATTTTCTGGTGTATCAGTGAAAGCGTCTTCAAGTTGCTGTTGAAACTGAAAGCACTTTTCAGGATCATGAGTGTTAATAATATTAATCCTGGGGCTAGATTTGTGTTTAGCTGTGTAGATTCTCTTTGGTCTCAGTCTAACCCTTGCAACAACCAAAGAATGATCCGTATCACAGTCAGCACTGAGGTAACTACGAGTCAATGATATATGGTTCAGATGTTGTCTCCGTGTGATGATGAAGTCCAGCTGGTGCCAATGGCCGGATCTTGGATGTTTCCATGTGACCTTATGCATCTCTTTTGTTTTAAAAAAAGAGTTTGTAATACATAGGTCATTACTGGTGCAATGCTCCAGCAGCCTTTGCCCATTTTCATTCATGCGACCGATGTTGTATTTTCCAAGGCACACTGGCCATGAACTCGAGTCCTTGCCCACACGAGCATTGAAATCACCGAGCATATAAATGTAGTCGGATTTTGGAACTGCCTTGATCACAGAGTCTAACTCCTCATAGAACAAATCCTTCACATCATCAGAGGAATCGAGTGTCGGTGCATATGCAGTAATAATGGTGGCAAACCCACAAGAGGTTGCCAAGCGCAGGGATAATAGTCTTTCATTTCCTCCTGCTGGAATTTCAATCATTCCCCGTAGCGAATTCTTCACTGCAAAGCCCACACCGTGTTGCCTTTTTTCTGCCTGCCCTTTACCCTTCCAGAAAAAGGTGTAGTTGTTTTCCCTGAGTGACCCTTCCTCAGCGAGGCGAGTCTCCTGCAGGCCAGCAATATCAATGTTAAGACGATTGAGTTCGGCATCAATCACAGCCGTTTTTCTCACATCGTCAATATTGGTCAAGTCAGTGGAAAATCCTGGACACATGGTTCTCACATTCCAGGTTGCAAGCCGTAGTTTGAGGTTTCTATTTATATTTTTGTTTGTACCTGGTGCATTGGTTTTACAGCCTGCGATTCAGATTTTGTCCTAGCCCCAAGCACCCATTGAAGCAGGCAGGCTGTGGCGGATCAGCACCCAATTGGCTGGGGGCTGCCCAGCTTGAGGCGGGCGGTAGCTGATCAGTGACACCTATAGGTGTCTCCCACCGTCAGAGGCAACGCGTGGCGCCCCATGTCTACGCCAACTGACAAGGACTTATAACCCGTAACAGTTGCCTCTCGCTTTGATTCCGAGACCAGTTAAGACCAGGGATGGAGTTATTGCCTCTCCATAGCACAAAGCCTGGGCTAAAATATAGAGATCATGTGTTGCCCATGCAGCATGATCCCTCTCTCGGCTTGCCTAGTTCACTCCAGAGGAAAGGTAACACCCCTACATCTGGAACAAGACAAGCTGCAGAAGCTGCCGGATCAGCAAAGCAATGCTCTAACTGTCCGCCTGTCGGAGCTTCGATCCTAGACCAGTCGCCAACCAAGGCTTAGGGCCTGGTCTGCCCTGCCATGACAATTTTGTCTTTAGCTTGCATTTCCTCGCACCAGGGTAAGGCTTGTACCCTCCCAATTGCGCTCTTCCGCCCGAAGCCGTTGGCACAATGTGGGGTGTCGGGTTTGGTAAGCGCCGCCCAACGTTCGGCGCTAACAGAAACCAGGTAGTACCGGTTTCTGTTAGCGCCGAACGTTGGGCGGCGCTTATACAGAGACAATATCTTATCTTACCCCCAATACATCACAACAACACAGACAGTGTCTTATCTTATCCCCAATACATCACAACAACACAGAGGCAATGTCTTATCTTATCCCTAATACATCACGACAATACAAAGACAATGTATATCTTATCCCCAATACATCATAACAATACAGAGACAATATCTTATCTTATCCCTTATACATCACATCAACACAGAGACAATGTCTTATCTTATCCCCAATACATCACAAAAACACAGAGACAATGTCTTATCTTATCCCTAATACATCATAACAATACAGAGACAATGTCTATCTTATCCCCAATACATCACGACAATACAGAGACAATGTCCATCTTATCTCTAATACATCACGACAATACAAAGACAATGTCTTATCTTATCTCTAATACATCGCGACAATACAGAGACAATGTCTTATCTATCCCAAATACATCACGACAATACAGAGATAATGTCTATCTTATCCCTAATACATCTCGACAATACAGAGACAATGTTCCGAAGCAGGATGGGTTTGTGATGTGATAGGACCATCATATTTGTAGGCCTGAAAGCACGGAGGGAAAGATCTTTCTCTCAAAGAGACAATGAGCGCAGGCGTCGCACCATCGCCCGCTCCGGCTAATAACATTAGCAGTACAGCTCCCTACCAACTCCGTTAAAGCTCTCTTGGCTTATCTTTACCTGACCACATCCCCAATACATCACAACAACTTGGACACACGGTCCTTTCGTATGTACGTTCACATGTGCACACGCTCTGCAGGTCTCTGCGACAGACCCTGGACTCTCATTTTTGAGAATGACGCCAAAGGATTTCCCATCTTCGGCAGTAAAGAGGACCTCAAGCAAGCAGTGCTCCGTGGAGCCGAGATCCGAGTCATGCTTATCGATGCAGTAATTGAGCCGGCCTCCATCGCCACCCACACGTTTTCATCCAGCATCGACAACATCAACATCCGCGGTGACAATATTTGTTGCGAGGTAAGCCATTGTGTTCGTTCTTTGCATTGCTCGCCCTCAGCATACTTTCTCGTAAGAGCTTCAATCTCCCGCCTTCCACCGGCAATTGGGGGAGCCCTGGCTGAGAAGTGACAGTTTCCGCCTCCGGTTTTAAAGGTACCAGGTTGGATTTCAACACAGTGCTGGAAATATTTCCAAGAGCCAATGGAGCCTAATGCTATCATACGCTCACATGGTCTCTTTGGGTAGTGAGATCGGATTCCGAACATTCTCTGATGAGGGCGTGAAAGAGGAAGTCCCGTGTGCAAGTCGCGCACGTTAAACCCCCACGATAAATGGACATCCCAAACAGTAGACCGCAAGGCCGCTTCCTTGGCAATATTATTTGAGAAAAGAAAACCCACCCCCTGAGTGTGTAGAGTCCGTTACATTGAATATAATCATGTCTAGAGCAGGGGTCTCAACCTTTTTTTTTGGCCCATGCCCCCCCCCCCCCTTTTACCATATGTTCAGATCGTCATCCCCCCCCCTCCTTTCGAATTTCCTCCTTATAAATCCCCTCCCCACCCCACCCTTACACAGTATACATAAAAATGGAAGCTAAATTTAATAGCACATGCTAGAACAAGACTAGACATCTACATAAAACATGATCTGCGGGTCTAGTTACGATATAAAACGAATTTCATTAGGGTGAGAAGTATAGAACCGTAAAATTTAGAGAGAAAAACAATATAAAGTAACTGGTTCATGTATTAATGCGATCTTGAAATAATCTTAATTCCCCCTGGAAACCCTAAAATTCCCCTGGGCGGGGGGGGGGGGGGGAGAGGAGGAATTCCCCACCAGTTGAGAACCACTGGTCTAGAGGAAGCAAAACTGAGAAAAATATGCGTGCCGGACACATGTCCTTTGAGATGCACAGCGGTGTCTAGTTGGTCATGCGTCGAAGTACACTTGTTCCTGCAGCGAGGCGCCCTCGTAATTTGGAGGTGACAGGTTCGAGTCCCGGTAGGTAACAATAGCTTTTAAGTTTTATGTTGTCTAGTGCGTCCTCTAGTCTCTACTTCCTCGTTCTGACTTCTATGAGAGCCAAACAATATGTGTATGTTTATTTATGAACTGTCTTAGTTGCCTCAAAGGGATCCCTAATTAATATGTCTGTGTAATACAGATAAAACGGGAAGAAAGGAGAAAAAAGATCTATAAATGTCACTCAGTTGTGACTGCTATTTCTTTAAAGAGATCTGATCTCCCTTCTTAGGTCAAAAAGATCTCCCGCAGTTCTGACGTGTATACCCGAGTTCTCCTCTGACTACCATTCACTGATGAGCATGTCCCGCTCGGGTGTGACGTCTGTCATTTTGATTGGCCAGCAGTTTTCAGCAAGGATAATTTCCCTTGCCCACATAACTCCACAGGTGCTGCAGTCTCCTCCTTAGACCACACAAAGAGTGCTCATTTTATGATATCAAATAACACAAGTGCTCAGTTTATGACATCAAATAACACAAGTGCTCAGTTTATGACATCAAATAACACAAGTGCTCAGTTTATGACATCAAATAACACAAGTGCTCAGTTTATGACATCAAATAACACAAGTGCTCAGTTTATGACATCAAATAACACAAGTACTCTGCACACACAGATGCTGTCGCACGTGGCAACAAACGGGTTTGAGACGGTGGTAGACGCTCACTGGCGCTACTTCCTGCCATGCACCACGGGAAGCCTGCACGTGGCCCAGTACTACGTGGAGAGCCCAGAGTTCGTATCTGAGGAGACACAGCATGTACATATGGGGTGGTATGCTAAAGAATTACAGGTAGGTCATACAACTTTGCTGTTGTCCGAATGTGATAAGTTGGTTTAGTTGACAGTGGCAATGGTTTTTATTAATAGTGTTCGTTTGTTTGTTGAAACAGATGTAGGTAGGTAGGCAGGCAATGTGTTTATTCGTAATATATCCCCGAATATTAACACTCATAATATAAATTAGAATCGGACACTAGATATTTATGGGTGTGTATAATGTAGTGTGTGTGTGAGTGTGTATAAAATCGGCGTGGCCGAAAGGATAAGAGCGCTACTAAACTTCATGTGCGCTGATAGCGGGGCAGAGTTCAATCCCTACATCGGCAATATGTCGTATTTTAATACTGACTTCTCCTTCAGAAAGCAACGGCAAACTACTGAAGGTAAAATTGCCTAGAAGATAAACCCGAGGTTCATCGCACCCTCCTACAAAGTGCATGTTAAACACACGCACACGCGCACACACACCTCTTTATCTCTCTCTCTCTCTCTCTCTCTCTCTCTCTCTCTCTCTCTCTCTCTCTCTCTCTCTCTCTCTCTCTCTCTCTCAGAATATTACACTGTGTGTGTATTGTGATTAGAATTGAACATTAATAACAACTAAAGTAGATTGTATTTTCTGGAGGGTCCCATTGAGGACATTGAACTCTTTTAACCATTGACTGCCAGCTCATTGGCGTTGGGGTTACGGAAGCTGTTCGTGATCCGGCATATCCGATTTGGCAGCAGACCTCGTTGTGTTGGTTGTTTTTTTACAAAATGGTATGGGTGCCGGTTGTTCAGAAAGCAATGGCAAACACTGAATGTAAACTTGCCCAGAAATCATAACAGCAAAAATTGCTGGTGTTGACTGCAACGTCCTGTAAAGTATATACAGCTTTAAAAAAAAAAACATTGACTTCAGGAGAGAGAGAGAGAGAGAGAGAGAGAGAGAGAGAGAGAGAGAGAGAGAGAGAGAGAGAATAAGAGAGTAAATGAGAGACATTCTCGCCCCAGTATGCGAATACACACAATTCAGAAGCCTTATTTTCACGACCGAGTGCCTCAAAACATGCAAGAACAGATATGAACTGATGTTCTGTACCAGAACATGCAACAACAGATATGAACTGATGTTCTGTACCAGAACATGAATGTATGACGCACAGCAGTAAGCCTATACCAATGGCATGTTACAGATAGACAGCATTATATTAGAGCAATTTACAGAGTATGTTCAGAGCGTAGAAGAGCGCGCAACCATGAGCTCTATGGGACGGTTACTTTACACTCTCTTCAATATGAGGGTTGCAGTGTGTAGAGATGAATCCTTGAACCCAGTCCAGGCTCTTCGACATGAGGGTTGCATTGGTGTAGAGATGAATCCTTGAACCCAGTCCAAGCTCTTCGACATGAGGGTTGCATTGGTGTAGAGGTGAATCCTTGAACCCAGTCCAAGCTCTTCGACATGAGGGTTGCATTGGTGTAGAGGTGAATCCTTGAACCCAGTCCAAGCTCTTCGACATGAGGGTTGCATTGGTGTAGAGGTGAATCCTTGAACCCAGTCCAGGCTCTTCGACATGTGGGTTGCAGTGTGTAGAGGTGAATCCTTGAACCCAGTCCAGGCTCTTCGACATGAGGGTTGCAGTGTGTAGAGGTGAATCCTTGAACCCAGTGCAGGCTCTTCGACATGAGTGTTGCAGAGTGGCTACGTGCTATGATATTGATACCGTCACAATAGTTATTGCGGAAATTTCTTATTTTTCTTGAAGCCAAAGCGGTGTGACGTTCATGATAATGTCTGCTGTCAACGTCTCAGTTATTACTCGTTCGTCGTGGGTGTGACAGAGACAGTAGATACATGCATACACAAAGGTGTCAAAACAGAATTCATGTAAAAACTAATATGATTTATATGAGGCCTATTATTTATTTTACTCTCATATGTCCTCTTTGAACTCCCAGGACGCTGACATCTGCCAACAGCCTTCTATCTCTTGTGTTGCCAATCATTTATGATACCAAACTATCCGGCATTCTCTCTCTCTCTCTCTCTCTCTCTCTCTCTCTCTCTCTCACTCTGTGTACTTTTCCCTCATATCCAACTTTCCTGTTGTGTCACATACCCCAGCATTCCTCTTCTCATGACGTGCCCTAAGAATGCGAACTTTCCTCTTCCGATGCGAGTAACAAGTTATCTTTCTGAACTTTCTTCTTTCAAAATTTCTTTATTGCTCTTTCTATCCATCCGCGGTGTTTTCCCGATTCTTCTATATAACCACATCTCCGAGACTTCCGCATAATACCTCGCGTGTCTATTAATTGTTTACGATTCATTTCCGTAATCAGGATTGAGTGGAAGATACGAATCCTGAAATATCTTCCTGAAAATGCATATATGATTAATGATGGCGTAGTTTATCGTGCTTTTAATTGTTCTATTAAGCTCTAGTATTACCAACAGTAAACTACTGAGCGTAATCTTGCCAAGAAATCAACAGACAGCTGAAAGATGCTGCTGTTGACAGCGATGTCCTGTAAAGGATATGCACAAAAAAAAAAAAAAAATTACCAACAATAGATTGTGGGCGGGTCTAAACAACAGACGTCACAAGGTCACAACAGACTTGCAGGTGGTGTTGACGACTCCTGACGAGGACTGATTTTTGACACGTTTTCAGAGCATGCTTTTTTTTTCTTTTCAGCATGACCTGTACAACAACCGACCATTGTTTGCTCACTTCCTGGATGGCGGGTCGACGATTGGGAAGAAGGAAGACCTCATTGACGCCGCCAAAGAAGGGAAAGAGATCCGGGCAATCATGACGGACAGAGGCTACGCGTTTCCTTTCCAAGTGAGTCTCACGTGTCAATACCTTGTATCTATGTCTGTGCGGTCAGTTCCAGCGAAGCCACGCTAACTGCGGCAGAGTTACGAGCATGCAATCTGTTGTAGGAATAATACGAAACGGAGAGGGTCAACTTCACCTATAAATTTAAAAAACAAACAAACATGATCACAGATAACCGAGGACGACAAGTCTACGTTAGTAAATAACAACAGAAATAGCAAAGACATACGGGACACTACGCTGTCTTATGCAGTTATTTTAGTGTTGAACTCAGCAGATCCTGGATCACTTCTTGTGATTCTTATTATTCCCGTATTTATATTTACACGGTATGACAATTTCAACCAAAAACAAAAGACTTAAAAGTCGAGAAGACCGACTTCATTGCACCGGGTTTTATCCCATAAGGCTGTCTCTTTCCACAGGGCGGCCTGCCGAAAGTATCACACAAAGCACGAACTCCGTAGCTCCAGCGACGACCCCCAGAAGTCTCCGAGAAAAATGCTCTCGTGAACCGAAAGACGTAGCCCGGAATCGAACCCACAACCTTCGGAAGAGAGGCTGACAGCGTGACCACTTCGCCACGGAGAGTGCCTGAACATTTCAACAATCCCACCATAGTCTGTAATAGTCGAATGAACCGTTTGTGGTCCATTTTGTTGTATAAAGCTCCCCAGACTTGTAAGTAAAGGACTCTTTTTCGCAGGTCGAAAAATATTGGGCACATGGTGCTGGCCTCATATTTTTTAGACCGAACATCATTTGATTTGTTCAATTTAGACTGGGTCGTCCTGGAACCCTAGGTAAGGTTTTCAATTTAGACTGGGCCGCCCTGGAACCCTAGGTATGGTTTTCAATTTAGACTGGGCCGCCCTGGAACCCTAGGTATGGATTTCAATTTAGACTGGGTCGTCCTGGAACCCTAGGTAAGGTTTTCAATTTAGACTGGGTCGTCCTGGAACCCTAGGTATGGTTTTCAATTTAGACTGGGCCGCCCTGGAACCCTAGGTAAGGTTTTCAATTTAGACTGGGCCGCCCTGGAACTCTAGGTAAGGTTTTCAATTTAGACTGGGCCGCCCTGGAACCCTAGGTAAGGTTTTCAATTTAGACTGGGTCGCCCTGGAACCCTAGGTATGGATTTCAATTTAGACTGGGTCGTCCTGGAACCCTAGGTAAGGTTTTCAATTTAGACTGGGTCGTCCTGGAACCCTAGGTATGGTTTTCAATTTAGACTGGGCCGCCCTGGAACCCTAGGTATGGTTTTCAATTTAGACTGGGTCGTCCTGGAACCCTAGGTAAGGTTTTCAATTTAGACTGGGTCGTCCTGGAACCCTAGGTATGGTTTTCAATTTAGACTGGGCCGCCCTGGAACCCTAGGTATGGTTTTCAATTTAGACTGGGTCGTCCTGGAACCCTAGGTAAGGTTTTCAATTTAGACTGGGCCGCCCTGGAACCCTAGGTAAGGTTTTCAATTTAGACTGGGTCGTCCTGGAACCCTAGGTATGGTTTTCAATTTAGACTGGGCCGCCCTGGAACCCTAGGTAAGGTTTTCAATTTAGACTGGGCCGCCCTGGAACTCTAGGTAAGGTTTTCAATTTAGACTGGGCCGCCCTGGAACCCTAGGTAAGGTTTTCAATTTAGACTGGGTCGCCCTGGAACCCTAGGTATGGATTTCAATTTAGACTGGGTCGTCCTGGAACCCTAGGTAAGGTTTTCAATTTAGACTGGGTCGTCCTGGAACCCTAGGTATGGTTTTCAATTTAGACTGGGCCGCCCTGGAACCCTAGGTATGGTTTTCAATTTAGACTGGGTCGTCCTGGAACCCTAGGTAAGGTTTTCAATTTAGACTGGGCCGCCCTGGAACCCTAGGTAAGGTTTTCAATTTAGACGGGGTCGTCCTGGAACCCTAGGTATGGTTTTCAATTTAGACTGGGTCGTCCAGGAACCCTGGGTAAGGTTTTCAAAAATCCCGCCTCCAGGGGGATTGGAAAACTTGACCAACAGGTTGGCAGGCAACTGTTCTAGCCACTGTGCTATCCTAGCTCCCTGGTGATAACATACTACATGTGGCTGGGTGTAAATGGGAGGGGGGGGGGGTCTACGCATGAGCAAATGAAACAGTTGGGGAAGGCTACACACAATGCTATAGAATTAAGCCAACAATAATTGTTTCTAGTAAATTGATAAATAAACTTGTGCCTGCATTTAAGCCTTTAACGAAGAAGCCAAATACAAAAGGTAGCACAAAGTGGTGCCTGGAATATTTCACCGCATCTCGTCAGGTGCACACCGCAGTGTTAAATATCCTATGATGTGATTAGACGAATCCTTTTATTCTGGCTAATATGCATTTCAGTTAGAAAAAAAGGTTAATTTATTCACTTCATATTATATCTAATTTTGTAGTATGCACCTAATAAGATGCAACGAGATATGTCAGGCAACACACTCTGCAACCCCTCTGTCTGTGTTTTTGTGTGTTTGAGTATGTGTATGTGTGTGTGTGGGAGGTGGGGGGGGGGGGTGTTGTTTGGGCCTTTGTATTTAACAAAGGGAATACACAGCTGTGAATTTCAGTCATGGGTGGCAATAACACACGCATCTATTATTGCCAGTTTGGTCTCTTCCCGCAGGCAATCATGTGGTCTGATACGGACAAGCGTGTGTGTGGCCAGAGCAACAAGCATCTCTCTCAAAAATACCAGGGCAACGACATCGTTTTCAACACCCAGACCCCGTACATGTGGTTCTCTTCGTGGTCCATCAGTGGTCGCAGAGACAGTTCCCGATGGGCAGTGGGTGGAGTCACTAACCGAGGGCGTGGTTCAGATTACGTGTCCCTGAAATGGTTCGCCGACCCATGCTGGAGGCACGTGTACACCCACGACAGCAGCGGTAACCAGCTGCGGGGTTCCAGGGAGTCCCTGGTAGCGGGTATCAAAGATGGCCACCGTGTCCGAGTTGTGGTGGACAATAGGGCCATGGAGGCCGCCTTTGTCCGCGTGAAAAATAACCACGTCAGCGCCTACTTTCTTGATGAACTTTCTAGCAAAGGAGGTCAAGGATTTGATCAGTTCGACTTCACCACGGATACCTTCTACAAGTTCAGCACAACGCACACAACCGGCACCTACCGACAGTACGGTCACTTTGTTCGCAACACCACTTCAACGGTCAGCCCCAGCCTGACCAAACAGCAGATCTCCTGGATGATCGATGTCAAACCTTGGGAAACCATTCTCAAAGTCAACGATAAAGGCGTAGTTGTATGGGGCCAGAAATCAAACGTGAAAAATGCCATATTGAAAGCTGCGTCTCTGCGCATGGCTATTCAGTTTGACTCTTCCAGTGGTACCCTTTATGTTGGAGCTGATAACAGCAAAGTTTCCAGCGTTGCCACAGATGAAGACAGTGTTTTGCAAAGTGTTAGGGTTCTGGGTGACAGGCCAGTTGGGAATTACGAGTTTGAGCTCTCGCCGATTCCCTTTTGGGTATTTTTAGTTGTGCCAACTACGGGAAATGTCCATTTATCAGGATGGCAAATTGGCAAGCATCACCGTTTCTTCCACCGAACTGTGCCAGCTACGCTAATTTGGTTTGCCAATTTGTAATCTCTACGGAATATCAAGACAGAAAGTTTCACATTTACCGTGTTACCACTACTTAAAGTTTTAAGATGGTCAGCTTGGCTCTTCTAACTACCAGAAATACTGTAGTAAATTATTGTAGACTAGATCAATATTTTCACAAATTAAAGAAGAAAATAACGGGAACACGTAGCACAAATTAAACCTGAAATGTTTGAAGAAAAGTACATATAATATTTAACTAAACAAGCCTCTATCTGCGTGGTGGCAAGATTGCATATTGGGGGCCACAGATGTAAAGTGTGGGGCTTGTCGATGGAGGAAGTGGAGGGGAAGGTTGGTCTTGTGTCGGGGTGTGAAGGGCGATGAGGAAGGCAGTGTTATTGGTAGAAGAGATGAGTATGCAGGACTTCATCAGCTAGTGATAATAAGAGAAACACAAACTTCGTCGTCGGAGTGTCAGGGGACAGAGATTACTGGCTGCCAATATCTGCTCCAGGCCAGACACTTAAGAAGAAGAAATACGTCTCACCGAAAACATCTACATGTGTTCACACAGAAGTCACAAACAAAAGGTTGCACGGTGTATTGCCAAGTACACTTCGCTGCATCTTGTCAGGTGCAACACACTGCAGTTACATATCACATAAAGTGAATAAATGAATTATATTTTATATCTGCCAGTATTGCTCACTAAATTGATGTAAATATGATAACAGCCTCTCAGAAGTTACAACTCAAAACATATCAAGTGAAATTTTAAATTAGTTGCATATCCTTTACAGGACGTTGCAGTCAACTCCAGCATTTATTGGCGGTTTGTGATTTCTGAGCAAGTTTATGTTCAGTAGTTTGCCATTGCTTTCTGAACGACCAGCACTCATACCACTGTATGGAAAAAAAACGCAAAGTGGTTATTTCAAATCGCCCGCAGCTGTGTTTCAAACGCTGTATGCGGGATTACGAATTGCGTCCGCAACTCCGTCGCCACGGACATGTTTCAAATTATTTTGCCAGGATTTCAAATACAGGACATTCTGGAAATGTTTGTGTGTCTAAAAACTAAAAAAAGAAAGTTAACAATGCGTCACAATACAAAAACTAATTACAAGCGTATGGATGGATATATAAAGGAATAAAACTGAGACTAAACAAATCTTTCTAATGTGTCTCAAACATCTACAAGTCCCCCGTGCTGAAACCACAGTCCGTTTCCAAATATCACTTTCCCCAATGATTTCTCTCCTGTCATTGATATTCAGACCTGGTTCCACAGTTATTTCGTTTTTTTTTTTTTTTTTGCGCTCGCTTGCTGTGAACTCAAGCGTAGTCCATACACACTATTTATAGTAGTGATTGACTGAATTTTGCGTACGGATTAGCTTTCCCTATTACCAGCGTCCCTCGCCATCAGGCGAACCCACTCCAACTTCAGAGGTACTTGTAATTTACGTCCCCAAGTCAAGGACGACAGGTCAACATTGTAGTCCAGCTGTCCGGTGTAGGGATTGAACCGCTTACCTCGGCATCAGCACATCGGATGTTTAAGAACAATGTTCCGCAATGTGGACCTGCGTTATTTCATGTTCTCGGAAGCCTCTTTTGATTAGTCTAGATTTTCCTAAATGTATGCATTCTCTGTCTGTTTGTCTTTTTCTCTATCAATTCGTTCAACACGATCTAACAAACTTTAGGTGTTGTGTTACCACGAGGTTAATAACGGAATGAGTTTTCTTGTTTTTGAACAAAATTAATCCACTGTAGGCTGGCCAGAAAGTCACAACTGCTGGGAGAATGTAACCAAGTAGATCTCATCTCACTTAGTGACTCGGAGTGTGCTGTCTTTGGAGTCTGACAGAGCTCACCTGCATGAATAATTTGGGTCCATCAGATGTGATATTGATATTGAACACAGTTGCAAGGCAATCTAATTCATGGGTCATGTGTTACCAATAGTACGGAATAAACACTTATCAGTGTATGTTTTCCGGTTTCCCTGGCCTTGGAGGTTAACGCCTTTCTCCGTAATCCCGTATATCCATGTGAGGAACGTAACTTGCGCGAGAATCGTTTGTGGTTCTGGCCGCGTTGGTAACTTACGGGATGTGTCAGCTGGTCGCTCAGAAAGCAATGGCAAACTACTGAGCGTAATCTTGCCTAGTACATCAACAGCAGCTGAAAAATGCTGGTGTTTACTGCAACGTCCTGCAAGGGATATGCAACATTTAAAAAAAATGTATGTTTCATATTTTAGCTTGAAGGATTTATCACATTACTTTATGTTGTTTGATCTTTGCAGTATGTACCCGACGAAATGCAGCGAAATATGCTATCCAATAAATCGTGCAATCTATTGTTTATGTGTTTGTTATTCAAACGTATTAATTTATTAATAGATTCAAAAATAGCGTTGTTGAACACAATCTACCTACCAGCACCATGTTACCTGTCATAGAACTGGGTTGGCAGTAATAGATAAGAGGTACAAGCAGAACTGGAACATCGCCGTGTGTAAGGATACTTAATGTGATCAGACAGGACACCAGGAAGCAGGTGGGTAGTGTCAGCACCGCATGTCATTGTACGACAGCGACTCATGTGGTTAAGCAGCATGTGGTAATCAGGGTTGACATGCTGATACAGCAGATGTAGTACACGATGTGTCTGACACCACCATAAGACAGATTAGTAGAAAAAACAGGGGCAATGAACACCACTCTGTAAGCAACCCACACAAAGACCATGTCCTGAAACATGACGCTCAAAGTCATAAAAGAGACTAATAACAGAATATTATTATCCATTATCCCTGATGGAGCACAGTCTCTCTTCCCCCCCCCCCCCCCCCGGTTAGTTTTCCCACATGGTTGGTTTTCCGCCTATGGTTGGTTTGACCTCATGGTTGGTGTGATGCTGCAGCTAACAACTAACATTTTCCACGAGATGGAGAAGCAAGTCCCACGCCAACCTGTCTTATTCGCCTCCTACGACATGTATGACAGGTTACACACTGTTACTATTCTTTGCTTCCCTTATCGACCCCGATAATAGACGGGCAAAATATAATGTATTGATTAAAAATGTAGTAATTTATTGTCGCCCACATGCCTACATTATTACTCCACTCGTTCCCATTCTCAATTCAATGGGGTTATTACCATTGGCTCAGTACAACCCTGAGCTCTGTAAAGCAGCACATGAGAACAGTAAAACACTAAAGGATCATCTCCTTCTAGTGCTATCCCAGCACTAAAGATCGGCTGCAATGACTCCCCAACACCGCCCTCCCTGCGTCTTCATAGCATAGCCCATACAGGTTTTGTCCAGACAACATCTTATGTCCCCCGTCCACGTGTAACATTGCTTCTTCTTGCATGCGTCCCCTTCCGGCACTTATTTTAACAAGGGGCAATGTCTCTTTATATGGTTGAAGTACATTAACTGTCGGATCTAGATACCAGTCAGTGAAATTGTCCTCATGGATACCATTCAGTTATAATATAACTTATATGTTCTTCAATCCTATTTGGAAAGACTTCTTTGTTTTCTTCTCCCGTCACGATCCTCCCATTCATCGAAATAACCACATTTGAAAAGATTACATGTTGCAACTATTGTGTTTAGTCAAAATTCACCACATATATTTGTAGTTACTTGCCAATATAATGCATTATGAGGCTGGGAGTGGTTTAAGGGTACTGCATCCACTTCTAACATACAATTAAGCCATTAAAGGAGCCTGTTTGAATCTCCTGAGGTATATTGAACTATTGGGCAAACGGTCTAATCCCCCATTTCCTGAGACGTTTCCTGGTACTCATTTAAAGCTGAGTTGATCTGGGCGTTGAGGTCAATTTTAAACATCTGACTTGGTGTGAATTTCAACCCTGAAAATCGGGCTGGCAGGCAAGCTTGTTAGCCACAGCACCTCCACTAATGCGAAAGGTATGGGTTTAATTCCAGCCGATGCAAAATAAGAAATGAAACGGTCATGATGTTACACACCATGATCAGTGGGTAAAACATTGGATATCCAGTTTTCCCAGATAAAGGAAAAGAAATCACAATATAGGAGGACTCGTGTGTATCCTGCGAACATTACACATCACTACTGTTTAGGCTAAGTTTACAAAATAAGAAAACTTACCCACAACAAAATATCTGTAGCATACTCGGAGAAGAAGAGGGCAGTGCCATCTTATGACCTTTGAAATAATATAAGTGTTGATGTCCCCATTATGGCACCCTATAACCAATTCACGGATCATAGGTTAATTTGACTTAGACTAAAGAGGGTCTCTCTTTAGTCTATATTATCAGCAACCCTTCTTCTTTTTGAATCTCAAGATCATTTATAATTTTATTTTCAACACTGACACATATACTGACACCTCTCCATCTGAACTGACGATAATTTGTTTCGTTGTGTTAAAAAGGCATGATTATGATGCTATCTACAACCCATGGCAGTATCGAATGCGACTGATCAGACGAACGACAACACTGACAACATATTTAATAATTCAGAATGTTATATAGAAGTACATCAATAAAGTTTAACAGAGAAACTTCATCTGGTTATCTGTCATACATTGCCATTTTGTTTTCGTGAGTGCCATATATTTCTTACATGTATAGTTTATTAGTTATTTATAGGTGTTTAACATTTGTTGTGTGCCATATATTTCAATAGTACACCCAAACATACATGGACAAAAATAAACAATATGATTGTCAAAACCTGGTTCAAACAACATAAGAGATGACTGTGCACTTGGAATAGCACAGATAAGAAAATATTCAAATAAATAACTACAAACTGATACATGATTTACAAATGTGCTGATGAATGTGAAGACAATGTCTGGTGCTGAATGTACTGGTGATCACGTCCCACTGTGTGGACAGATTAAAATCAGCAATAAGAGGTTAAGAACATTAGACTTAACAGAGATATTCTAAGAACAGCTAACAAAATTTCAAGAACAATACAGAATGATTTCGAAATACCACTACTTAAAATACAAAGTATAAATGAAAAATGTGAAATGCTAAAATGCTCGACCCATCAAACAAGCAAAGACATAGTACGAGAATAAAGACAAAAATCTAAGAAGAAACAGATTGAAGAAATCTTAAAGTTTATGGGCAATAGAAAACAAAGTAAACATGGCAAAGAAGAATGTAAGATACACAAAGAAATGGGAAACAAATGAATTAAGATAACATTAAAAAATGGTTAAATGTACAGTACAACAAAGCTTAGTTTAATTTTATAACACATTTGCACAACCAAACCAGGATATAACAGGCAGAACAATGGAGTAAAAGAGGATGTTTGAAATCAAAGAGAGGAACAGTATTAATAGGAGAACATACTATAATAAAGATGTGTTGTGTAATGAGTGCATAAGACAGTTATCTGATGGGGAAAAATTATACTTAATAGAATTAATTACCTTAAAAGGTCTATCGATACTAAAAGAAGAAATCACTGATGCCATCAAGCAATTGAAGAAGGTAAATAAAACCCAGATAGGCCAGATATAACCACAGTAGAGGAATTTGAAGTATTGTGGGAATTTGAAGTAGAAATATGTAACTAAACAGGTGAATGATACAACAGTGGCTATACACCTAGTGATAAACGTAAATCTGTATTTATAGCTTTACGCATGAGACTAGGAGCAACAGAATGTGAAAAATTTAATTCAGCCAAATAGATTACTCCATAACATTTGAAAAAGTGAAAGATGATGAATGATTAAAATGGAGGATATTAAAACTGACTGGAAAGATCTGAGAATAAAAAAAAATAGAAACAAATAAAATTTACTGGAAACAAGTAACAGCAATTAAAATGGGAAATGAAGTGGTCAATTATGAACAGATAAAGCTGGAAGTAAGACAGTGAGTAGATCCGTGTAAGCAAGAAATTAAATTGGTCAGCTTTGCAAGAAAATAATCAGAAGTGACAAAATGAATATTGCTGCCAAAGTTTCATTAGCACACAAAAAGATACAATTACATTAATCTGTCACCGGAGAGAGGGCCAACTGATGAAATACTATTTGGGTGTAAAGTTTTCTACGGAATCGGTCAGAAGCTGGTCTGATGAAGTCTTTCATGGAAACACTCAGATGTTGTTCTGAAGAAGTCTTCTATAGAATATTTCAGATGTTTTGATGAAGACTACCATAGATTCACTCAGATGATGTTCTGATGAAGTCTTAGATGAAATAATTCACAAGTTGTTCTCATAAAGCCTTCTATGGAATCATCCAGATGATGTTATGATGAAGTTTACCATGGAATCATTGAGATATTAGTCTACCACGGAATAATTCAGATGCTCTAATGAAGTCTACCATGGAATCACTCACATGATGTTCTGATGAAGTCTGCTAAGAAATTATTCAGATGCTCTGATGAAGTCTACTATGGAATCACTCTGATGATGTTCTGATGATGACTTCCATGAAATAATTCAGAAGTCATTCTGATGAAATCTTTTATAGAATCAGTCAGAAGTTCTTAAGTGGCTTGAAAAATACATTCTGTTATGAAGGCTTATATACTCAGATTCTGTGATGTTTCAAGTTTATAACTTCTGAGACTGTTATTTTAATGTACAAAGAATATCAAAACTCCAGCGACCACAGTTGAGGAATGGCTAGACACTTGCCCGCGAGCTCGTTCATGGATGTGAATCAGCGTCGAGGCATATTTCGAAAATCTCCCAGCTTGTTCCAGCTTAAAATAGGTACCAGGAAATATAAAAATATTGGTCTAGCACAATAAGTCCAATGTGTCTTAGGCATACAAAAGGGTCCTTTGGTTGTTTACCAACACCTCACATCAGGCCAACAGTAAACAATGCAATTGAACAGTAACAAACATGAAATCAGACTAGAAGACAGATTAACATTGGCACAAACCAGCATCACTTTATTTATTGTCAAAATCTCACCAAAGGAGATACACTCTACACAATGATGTATAATATAAACTACCAAAACTAAATCTATGTTTCAGAAAGTGAAAATCATATACCTTCTAAAATATAAACAATGAACAATTCTGTGCAGCCATTATAACATGTGTTGCAAGCATTCCTTCCCTCATTCACACTATCCTAAAACTCTTTTATCAAGTCACATTACAATTACTTCAAATTAATTCAAACCGTACGCATCACACAAATGGAACATAATAAACCTGTACAATGAGTTTCTACATTTGTAATTTCTAATGCTTGATTTCTTTCTTAAAATGTATGCAATAAACAATCTTATTTTCTTTATTTCATATCAGCTATGTACACATGAATAAACAGTAACATACAAGAACCCACTCTCACACCAGGTGGCGTACTGGTTATATGGTGCCAGCCCCATATTTGAATAGACCAATCAGCACTCGACGGATGGCATGATCAGCATTATACCAGCTAACTTTACTTTCCAGAAGATTCCCTGGTGCCAGTTTTAGGCTGGGTTGAATTGAGAGCCCAGATCCATGTTTTAAACAATCCCTGCTTTGAGGAGGATTTGAACAGATGTCAACCAGGCTTGCACTACCACAGTTCCCAACTAGTAACAGGCACATACACAACATTCTCAGTGAAAGCTTGTAATCAACTTTGTTTTTAAAAAAAATATGTGTATGTAACACATATAGTGTTATACCAAAACTTATTATACATATTTTAAGTGTAAGTATAGAAGCACACTGTGTGTGCGAACACGTGCACATGCATTGCACACACACACACATATATTTATATAAAATGGTGACCATAGTTCATAGCAAATACTGCCATTAAAGTGTGAAGTGTTAAATCTTCACATATTCTATGCCATGAGATATGCTTAGGGTGGAAAGTTCAATTCATTGTTGCCTTTGCTTTCCAGATAAGTCTAAGAAAATTGGCACCCATTTCTATGAGGCCATATATTTTGAACAAAATAATCCTGACTTTGCTGAGGATTCAATCCAAACCACCATCTTAGCAGGCATTAAACCTTTATGCCACCATGGCTCTCTCTCTCTCTCTCTCTCTCTCTCTCTCTCTCTCTCTCTCTCCACACACACATTTCTAAATTATGTGCTTCATGCATGTTTAATTAAGTGCAATGGAATGACTTCTGTCTATGAGAAAGGATAAGATATTCTTGCAAATCCTCATGGATTTAATTATTCAAGAGTATTCTATTCAGTCAGTGGATTCTTCCTCTTCTCTGGATGTTAGAGAAATAGTTACCCATGAACAAAGAACAGGACGTAGAAAAATAACCACAGCTAAATTTAATGATATATCACTAACCTGAATGATCTGAAAGAGAGGTGGGCAAAGTTAGGAAGGTTATGAATGGCTCATGCAATAGATAATAGGCAGGTTACAACAGTTAAACAGACAGAGAGGGTTGTGAGAATGGATTTCAGCTACAGACATAGTGGGGACTGGTTGGTCAGAAATGGAGGTCTAACAACTGATAGATGAAAAGCCTGCCAGAAAAGATTCAATAGTATACACTGATGATTCTGGACACTGTAGAAAAAAATCTGGCTGGTCATTCAGCGCTTGTTAGGGGAACACTCAAAACTGAGTAGAATGGAGTCTATAGAGTATAGAGCTACAGTCTTGAGGATAGTGATGGAGGTGGCAGTGATAACTATAGCTTTGGGGTGGGTAGCCATTACTCAAGTAAAATTCCATGCCCTTTAAGAGTTATCTAACCATCACCAAACCAAACCAATATATTTAATTCATGCCTATCTGCTGTATGTGGCATTCATTCAGTCACTGAGCTGGCACAGAAGGGCAGCCCCTTTTGCTATCCAGTAGTCCTGTGGCATTGATGATGGCAAATACACAGCAACCACATAGTTTGTTGAGTGACCTGAAACAGCAGGAAAAATCTTGTTTCTGCCATAACTATTTATTCATGAATCGACGTTGACATTAATTTGTTTTAATTCACAGTTGTGGCTACATGCAACTAATTACATACAGAAGTGGTCAAAAACAACAAACATAAAGTAATGTTGATATGACACTTTGTGAGTGTACTGCAGAAGACGCACATACTAGATTTAGATTTTTTACTTTGTTCAAACTCTGGTGTAGTTGACAGGGACCCACATATAGATGTATGTCAGCAGGGGATGAAACTATTCATAAACTTATTTCTCTGTTAGGTTAGACAAAAATAGATGAAGATGAAAATGACAGTGTGATATTTTAAATTCAATTGAATGTATTAAAACATCAAAATGTAAAATAAAAATTATAAATACAAGTAAATAATAATCACATAATTCCAACTAGCAGCAGCAGCAATGTTTCTTCACAACATATGGTATCAAGTGCTACATGTCAATTTTGTTGTTGAGAAAACTATCCAATAATTTATGATTTGAAATTCACAACCCACAAGACCATTGAGCGGTTAACAACAAATGGTAGTTTCAGCTTTCCTTCACAAAAGATCTGCAACAATTATCAGGTGGAATTCTTCTGGAACACTGTCAATGCTGACAATAGTTGTCATCTGTAACTTCACATTGATGTGATTCCCTGATGTCATACTACAATGAGATCTGTTGAGTTTAGTCAAGAACTGATATTACAGCACTCACAACATTCCCACAACAGCCAGCAAATAGTCCCAATACTAATGATACTGTTGTTCTCTGAATGTGTGTCCATCCAACATTTTCTCTGAGTACTGATTGTGGACTAGATACTCTGGTCACTCCCTGCTGCTCCATTCTCTCCAAGCTATGACGATTTATATGTTTATACATATGATTGATTTCTTTTATTTTTAAATTGAAGCATGCCACTCTGCATGAAGTATGCCATAGATCTGTATAATATGGTATTCATGAACTCCAATTTCATGGTACATAGGAAATTATAATTCAAAATGATGTGAGACAATAGTACAGCAGAAATGCTGTTACAATGACGAAGAGAAATGCTACTAAACAAGGCTGAGGTAATTTCATAACAGATACTACCACATGGGTGAGAAGTGTTAGACTTTCACATATACTAGGTTCAAGCATATTGAGAAGGGGTGAATAGTTCTATTCCTCATCTTTCTTTAAATTGAATTAAAACCCATTTTACGAAGCTGAGTTGATCCCCCAAAAATGTACTGGCAAAAAAATTGATTCTGCAACAACGGATTGAACTCAGAATGTTAGTTAGCAAATATACTAACTACTATACCACAAATGTTATGGATGATGTATAAATGTGTATGTAAATGTTACTGAACAATGTACATATGTGTTTGTAAATACTGCTGGACAATGTACACGTGTGTGTAAATACTGCTGCACAATGTACACATGTGTTTGTAAATACTGCTGGGCAATGTAGTAAAATTAATGAAAATGCTAGTTTACGATGTATGAATGAATTTTTTAAATGCCACAGAACAATGTGTGCATGTAGTGAGAGAGAAGGTCAAGACTGGACTACAGCAACCGTGGTCAGAAGTACATTTGATGGAGCTGTACCTGTTGTTGACAAGGTCCCGGCTCTGGCTGAAGTTTTGTAGAGTGGAGCAGAATACAGGAAGGAATCTGGTTCATAGTCCATTTTTGGGTCCATATGCATGACAGGTAGACTGGAAAATATATCTTATTGTTACCTTAGGTTTGAGTAAGATGTTAATTGCTTACATAATGAAGCTCATACTTAAAGTGTAACATGCAGGGCAGGTTGAGATTCTTCCAGAGTCACAACAAATATACATTCGACTGACTAGAGATCACAAAGATTATTCTACAGCTCACAAAAATGATACTACGGCTCACAAAGATGATTCTATAGCTTACAAAGAAGATTCTATAGCTCACAAAGATGATTCTACAGCTTACACAGATGATTCTATAGCTCACAAAGATGATTCTAAAGCTATCAAAGATGATTCTACAGCTCACACAGATGATTCTATAGCTCAATAAGATGATTTTACAGCTCACAAAGATGATACTACAGCTCAAAAAGATTATTCTACAGCTAACAAAGACTATTCTATAGCTTACAGAGATGATTATACAGCTCACACAGATGATTATACACCTTACAAAGATGATTCTTTAGCTCACTAAGATGATTTTACAGCTGACAAAGATGATTCTACAGCTCTCAAAGATGATTCTACACTTTACAAAAATGATTCTATATCCCACAAAGATGATTTTAAAGCTCACACAGATGAATCTACAACTCACACAGATGATTCTACATTTCACACAGATGATTCTACACCTTACACAGATAATACTGGCATGGCCTTGATCTTTACAGCATTGTGGTTATAACATTATAAAAATCATACACAATAGAGGAAAGAAAGAAATAGACCACAGAAAACACCAATGACAAAAAGACAACTGACCACAACACTTTACAAAAATGATTCTATATCCCACAAAGATGATTTTAAAGCTCACACAGATGAATCTACAACTCACACAGATGATTCTAAATTTCACACAGATGATTCTACACCTTACACAGATAATACTGGCATGGCCTTGATCTTTACAGCATTGTGGTTATAACGTTATAAAAATCATACATAATAGAGGAAAGAAAGAAATAGACCACAGAAAACACCAATGACAAAAAGACAACTGACCACAAAGGTTGGAGGGGAGGAGAGGAAGACCGAGAAAGAAAATGCTTGACACCCTGACATTGTGGCATGGAAGAACATCAGCATAAAAAATGATTGGCAGGATTCAAGACAGAAGGCTATAGACAGACATGATCACCAGCACCTCTCAGCATGGAAGAGAGAGTCTACAAAGAAGACAAACTATCATCATTTATATCATTGCTGGTGATGCCAGGAGAATTTGAGAAGGACAAACAATAAAATGCTACTTGTCCTATAGCTGTTACCATACAGGTAATTTGTCGGCATTTGTATTTTATCTCTGTCTCTGACAGATTAGCCAGATCCGTGGTGAATGGGTTACGGACGTAATCCCACATACCGCTTTCAAAACACAGCTACAGGCAATTTGGCAGCAGACCACCTTGCGTTGGGTCTTTTATAAAATGGTATGGGTGCCGATCGTTCAGAAATCAATGGCAAACTACTGAACGTAAACTTGCCAAGAGATCACAAAGAGTGAAAAATGACTGGGGCTGACTGCGAAGTCCTGTAAATGTTATGCAACTAACTTTAACTCTGACAGATACAAATCTTTTGTCTAACCGGGGATTACAATCAGCGTCTCTTGACAGATGCCACTATTTTAACAGCTTGACCACCCACTCTTGAAGACACAACTAAGAGATGTAAAACTACTGCCCATGTTTCAACTACTATTAGTTTTTATCAAAGACAAAATAAACACTAATGCCTACATGAAGGAAAAAAAAGACCACCAGATTTAACATAAGTAGATGGTCATGTAAAAGAATATACATAAAATATAGTGGTTATGTAAAAAAGACAACATTTGCTAATACGCATATACAGATCACTTCATGATATCATTGTCAGTGATTATTAAAGTACAAATGTGTTCTTGTAAATTCATGAGTCCATTTCATTATAGGATCTGAAACATGAACCCCCCAAAAAGTTTGTTGCATATTTTTTACAGGATGTTGCAGTCAACTCCAGCAGTTCTTGGCTGTTTGTGATTCCTGGGCAAGTTTACGTTTAATAATTTGCCATTATTTTCTAAACAGCCGGCACTCGTACCACTCATACCATTATATGGAAACCAGAGCAGGGCGGTCTGCTTCCAAATTGCCTGCAATTGTGTTTCAAACACAGTTTGTGGGATTACAAATTCTGAATTGCATTCATAACTCCTTTGTCACAATGTGAACCAAAACATGAATTTGATATGAATTTGAAAGCTTGTTTAGTATACATGTGTTATCGCATCATGCAAAGAAGGAGCTGGACAGATGAAAATGAACACATTCTTAAAGACACTTGAAAAATGGCCAACTACTAAAAAATATACAACATAACAGTTAGGTATTTTACACTATAAGAAAAGGATAGCATGCTTCCCACTGGGAGCTACAGTGGCATTGTGATTTGTGCACTTGCTTGCCAAGACAGTTCAATCCCCAGCACAGACAGAATTATTTGTCTCCGACCGGCACCGCTCCAGGGTTGACCCAGCCTCACACAAATGAGTACCAGACAATTTTCTGGGAAGGAAAGGTGACAAGATAGGGAACTAGCCACACCACAACAGGCACTCTGTTGCCTAGAATATGTGAAGGCCTAACACTTCACTAAACAACAGAAGTTCATGGGACGTCCTCTCCCATCCAGCTCATCCTTCAGTAGTGGATCAGACATCTAGTTTTCATGGACAAGAGTGAACAGCTTGGAGGACCTGTGCTGCACATTACAAATCTATTCGCTGTGGGAATTTGAAACGAGCAGGTTGAACAGGCCGCCACTCAGGATAAAAATAAAATGACATTATATCCATAAAAATTATTTATAGCATATGTAATTATGATATGCACACAATTAAATCCTCACAGGTGCAACACAGTCGGCTCATTGTGTGATTCTCCTTATGTGATCTACTGGTGTAAACTGCAGCATTTATGGAGTGGTGCTTTATATTTTAAAACTATGTAATATTAAAGGACCCTTTTACATACCTTAAGGCACACTGGTCACATGGTACTAGACACCTATTTTTATAGACCAATCAGCACTGGGTTATGACTTGGTCAGTATAACGCCGGCCACCTTTACTTTCCAAGACATTTCTTGGTACCCATTTTAGGCTGGGTCAACCTGGGAGCCCATAGCAATGTTAAAAATGTACAGCAATGTTAAAAATGTACACCAATGCAGATTCAAACCCTTGACCACTGGGCCACTGCAGCTGATGATTCATAAACCAAATCATAACATTTTATAATATTATGTATAATATGCCAGTATCATACAGCAGATTCCTGCAGAATGTCGCTCTCATCACTGCCTGTCTAAAGTCTCAGGAGCCCTTGTCGGTTGCTCCACCTCATACACTCTCATACCCAAGATATCTGGAGTGCTTTGTGTCCATCTTCCTGCTGGTCTACCACTGCCTCTTTTTTCCAGAAGCCATGTCCCCAATCACTAGTTGGTTGATTGGTATTTGGTTGGTTGGTTGGTTAGTTAGTCGACAGATCATCCTCACTGCTCATCAAACCATTCCGTCCATAAGTTCTTGGATCCCCTCCTCAGTAAATCCTGCAGCGTGTAGCGACTGATGACACCAGTTCTGTGTTGGTATATTAATCTTCTTTGGCTTCCCGCAGTGTTCTTGTTTTGCCACCCCTCTTTTAACTTGCTGTTCTCGAAGCCTGATCATAGCTGTAGATTCACAGTCATCACTTGGTTCTCGCGAGCGACTTACTTCTCGTAGAGCATTCAGAATGTCAGCCTGGTCCATGTCTCGTCCGCCTTCCACAGCAGCCTTACCTGCAAGCTTGTCAGCCCGCTCATTTCCTAGTACACCTGCATGCTCTGGCACAAAAATGAAACTAATCTTTGCCAGCCGACACTGCTCCAGAGACAGCAACCACTCTCTTCTGATCCACCCCATTTCTATCCCCTTGAGCATGCTCATTGAGTCACTAAGGAAACGTGCCCTAGTGAATGTCTGTGTCTCGAGCCATGTTATTGCTTTACTTACTGCCATGACTTCCATAGTCAGACTACTTGTGGCCAAAGCAAAAGCATCAGAATATTCCTTCACAATTCTCTCTCTGGCCTGAGCCGTAAAAGCCCATGAACTTTTCACTCGTCGAACAACCGACCCATCTGTGTAAATGACAGCACCATCCTCCAAAGAATTCTCGAAAATCAAAGCCTGTACTTCTGCCTTCACAGCAGCTGGGTTTTCTTGTCTGTCTCTCTCCATCCTCAATTACTGTTTTTTCCATGCCACTGTGATGTTTAATATGGCTAAAGTATTTCAGTTTCTGAGACATGCTGTTAATGAGCATATTTCATTAATGATCAGATCTTGTAGAATGTCAGTATTTTTCTTCTTCTTGGTTCATGATAGAACTTTTTAAATACAATAACAGTTGCAAAACAGTTTTAGTCATGGCATTATTTTACACACCTGACTGCTGTGTATTGGTTTTAACTGATTTTTGCCCTCGACATCTATCTTATTAACCCAATCCCTTCTGGTAATTAATGTAACTCCTAAATGTTTACATTTGTGCACTACTATCGGCTAGCTTTGAGGTAACTGGAACATGCTAGCCCCTCTACCACTACAAGCTGGAGATACAGTAGACAGGAAATCCTGATATATTATGCAAGCTTAAATTTTCACACAAAGAAACAAAATAGGAAAGAAAATGTATCAGAGGTTAACAATGCAACTAGTCTGCTGCTTGTATTTGTTGCTTCATGTAACAGCACTGCCATCCATGACCCATCAACAACATGCTATGTGAGAAGCAAATACATACCCGGAGTTCATCTGACCTTTAATCATATCACAGCAGCCCATACAGTTCCAGTCCCAAGCAAACCCATCCATGAAAAGTCCATGCACAAGAACACCATCATCAGGTGTGGGCAGCTGCCAGACAAGCCAAATATCAATTAGTGATGCTGTTATTTTTGTTTCATTGTTCGTGATCTGTTTCTGCTTATCACCAGTGTGTTTTGACTGCTGTACTAATGTCAGGACCAGATGAACACATTCATAAACATTGATTCACACTTTAAAAATTTAGCATGTTGTTTGCAGGACTTAGCTCACGTTAATTTTCTAGACAATTTATTTAAAACGTTTGCTTGCTTTAACTCAAGTGTAATCCATACACATATACCCCCCCCCCCCCCCCCCCCCCCCAAGTCATGAACTAGAAGTCAACATCTTAGTCCAACTAACTGGTGTAGGGGTTGAACCCGTTACTTCGGCATCAGCACACAGGATGTTTAAGAGCGAGCACTCTTATTCATTCAGCCAAGCTGACCTTCTAGGCAATTTTACACTCAATAGTTTGCCATTGCTTTCTGAATGAGAAGTCAGCATTTAAATCCAACTTAATACCAATGTAGGGATTGAACCCCCTACCCCACCACCAGTGCACCAGAAATGTAAAAGCAAGTATTCTTATCCTTTCAGCCACATCGACTGCAGATTCACACTTACAGGAAACAAACAGAAAACATATGGGTTAAGCCAGACCAATGGTTTTCAATGTTTCTGACTTCAAGCACCCCTATCACTATATGTCAGAATGTCATTTCTCCTTTATTAAACTGACTCGGACGGTCCAAATAATAATGATCAATCTATAACTTTTAAATTAGTACATACATATATTGTCTCTGTGTTAGCGGTGCCAGCAAGGGAAGCAAATAATTTACAAAAAATAGACGAGGTCAATGCATTTCAAAACTGCAGTATCTGGTATTTTATGTACATAACTAACTCTGTACAAGACTCTAATCTGTTTTTTTTAAAAAAGACAATAGAATGCCACCTTAAGTAACTCATTGTATTGAGATGGTTAGTCAGTGAAAATATTTGATTGTGTTTTCCTTGTCATTTCTGGGACATGGGAAGATTGCTTGAGAGGACACAATGCTTGTCATCTATGACCTTATATTGTATTTAACTATTATTTAGAACAGTTTTGTTTTGCATTGCTTGCTTTGAATTCAAGTGTAGTTCACATACTTGCTACTACTAATGAGTGCACTGATTTTGTGTGAGGGTTCGCTTTCCCCATTACCAGTGTCCCTCGTCATCATGCAAAACCACTCCAACTTCTCAGGTACTGGTCAACTCTGTCAACATATAATTTCAACTGACCAGTGTGTACAATGAACCCACAATGTCGTGGTCACCAGAGAGTTGCCTGCACATTAAACCTCTTGGCCATGCCCACCTCTGTCTAGAGCAGCAATGTTCAATATGCACAACCGGAGCCCGAGGCAGACATGACTGATGACCAGGGCAGACATGACTGATGGCCTGGACAGACATGGCTGATGGCCTGGGCAGACATGACTGATGACCAGGGCAGACATGACTGATGGCCTGGAGAGACATGACTGATGACCTGGGCAGACATGACTGATGACCTGGGCAGACATGACTGATGGCCTGGACAGACACAACTGATGACATGGGCAGACACGACTGATGACCTGGGCAGACATGACTGATGGCCTGGACAGACATGACTGATGGCCTGGACAGACATGACTGATGACCTGGGCAGAATGACTGATGACCAGGGCAGACATGACTGATGGCCTGGACAGACATGACTGATGACCTGGACAGTCTTGACTGATGACCAGGGCAGACATAACTGATGGCCTGGACAGACATGACTGATGGCCTGGGCAGACATGACTGATGACCAGGGCAGACATGACTGATGGCCTGGACAGACATGACTGATGGCCTGGACAGACATGACTGATGGCCTGGACAGACATGACTGATGACCTGGGCAGACATTACTGATGACCTGGGCAGACATGACTGATGACCTGGACAGACATGACTGATGACCTAGACAGACATGACTGATGACCTGAGCAGACATGACTGATGACCTGAGCAGACATGACTGATGACCTGGACAGACATGACTGATGACCTGAGCAGACATGACTGAAGACCTGGGCAGACCTGACTGATGGCCTGGACAGACATAACTGATGGCCTGGACAGACATAACTGATGGCCTGGACAGACATGACTGATGACCTGGGCAGACATGACTGATGACCTGGACAGACATGACTGATGACAAGGGCAGACATGACTGATGACCAGGCGTGTGAGCAGTGACATGGATCTCCCTGGTGTATAGCAGCAAACTATAATCTCCATAGTGCAGATGGATCTCCCTGGTGTATAGCAGCAAACTATAATCTCCATAGTGCAGCTGACAGGGAGTTACACTGATAATGCTATGACTCCATGACTGTGGTCAGATGAGGGTTCGTCACCTGCTAACAGAGGAACAGCCTGGCCACTATTCCTCCATGAATCCAGACCTACAACATGTGATGGCCCTTTAAAATTACAGGCCCATTAGAGGTCCCTGCTTTAGGACATGTTGTGTGTTGAAATCTACTTTATCTGGGATCTTTTCTTTTTCACAGTAAGAGTTATCAAAAGACATTTTATGTAAATATTTTTGTACATGTTATATGTTCACAGATTGTCAATTGCTTTTTAATTTTATAAAGTGACATTAAAAATTACATTGTAAAAAATACCTTCCAAAATGTCCTGCTAAAATGAGGAGTTAGGCTAAAAGTCACAACAGCACTGGAGGTTTTTAATCACATGGGAGTCACTGAATGTAGTTAAAGTTAATTGAATACCCAGTCAACCCTAGCATTTTTTGGCTGTTTGTAATTTCTTGGCAAGTTTACGTCCAGTAGTCTGCCACTTCTTGCTGAACGACCGGCACTCATACCATTTTATGAAAAAGAACGCAAGGCGGTCTGCGGCCAAATCGCCCTTAACAGTGTTACTAAAGCGGTATATGAGATTACGAATTGCGTCCATAACCCCTTTGCCCGAAGAGAATGGTTGCTGTCTCTGGAGCGGTCTCAGCTGGCAAAGATTAGTTTCATCTTCGTGCCAGGGCATGCGGGAGTACAAGGAAATGAGCGGGCTGACAGGCTCGCAGGTGAGGCTACAGTGGAGGGCGGACGCGCCATGGACCAGGCTGACATTCTGAATGCTCTACGAGAAGTAAGACTTTTGCGTGAACCAAGTGATGACTGTGAATCTACAGCCATGGCCAGACTGCGAGAACAACAAATTAAAAGAGGGGTGGCCAAACAAGAACACTATGCAGGAAGCCAAAGAAGATTGATAAACCAACACAGAACTGGTGTCATTAGCCGCTACACGCTGTGGGATTTGCTGAGGAGGGGATCCAAGCACTTATGGACTGAATGGTTCAATGTGCAATGAGGAAGATCTGTCGACTAACTAACTAACTAACTAACTAACCCCTTTGCCTCAGAGCCAAATGTAGTTAGCCTTGCAAGCATTATCAAGGTTATTACTTTGACTTCACTGCCAGGCGAAAAGGTTATGCTACTACATTATGAATGGTGTAGGTCAGCATGGCCGAATGGATAATGACACGTGTTTTTAAACATTCAGTGTGCTGATGCTGAGGTAAGGGGTTCAACCCCTACTCTGGACAGTTGGACTAAAATGTTGACTTATCATTCATGACTTGGGGATGTAAATTTTGAGTACCTCTGAAGTCGGAGTGGGTTCGCCTGATGGCAAGGGACAATGTTAATAGGGAAAGCTAACCCACACGCAAAATTCAGTGCAGCACTACTAGAAGTAGTATGTATGGACTATGCTTGAGTTCAAAGCCAGCAAAAAACAAATATGAATGGTCATCACCTACTTGACATCATTATTAAAACGTAGTTTATTTTAAATATGGGGACTACATGGATGGAGCTGCATGGGATTGCTAAGGACAGAATAACTTGAGGTGAGTTCATTGAGGGTCTATACCCCAATGGGAGTTAATGTGCGAAAGAAAAAAAAGAAGATAGTTCATCTCACTTCATTAACTGTGATGTTTAGTTTATGACAACTTAGTTCTCAAATGTATAGTTTATCTGAAATAATTCACTATATTACAGTATTTCTGGCATTTTAATCCAGAAACATAGTTTTAGGAACTCATTATTTAAGAGTTTAGTTTACTTACTTTACTATCAGAGATTAATTTCAGTAACTTCATTGTCCATGGGTGCAATCTATCTTACTGTATTATTCAAGTGCATAGTTTATCTTACTGAACTTTCCTAGGTGTCAATGTATCTTACTTCACCATCCAGAGGTATAGTTCCTCCTTTCTGAAGTTGAACCATTTCTTCAGTGACCTTTTCCTGGTCTCGTGAGACTGGCAGCATATTAAACTTGAAATTGAGATGATCAATAGGCAGGTTGTATTTTCTGGCAAAATTCTGCAGTGCACCAGTCAAAAATCCTGGAAAAATATGCCACATATCACATTTTAACAATTGTGTTGGGGGAGGATGTAATAAGAATGACAATATTTAAGCTCATTCCACATGTTAGAATGATTTATGAATCAGGTTGATGTTGTTCTTAAGGTTTCCAAAACATGAGTTACAGGAATGTTGTGTATGTCCCAAGTATTTAAAATGGGGTACATCTATTTGGGATCATGCTCTAAGTAAAGTTTAACTCATTAATTACAGTTGGGGAAACTTTTGAGGCCACTAAGTGACACTTGCCGTCTTTGCAGATGAAAGTATGTGGATTGCAACTAGAGTTAGAATTCCATCGCACAACGCCTGGGCTTGGATTCAAAGAACATGTGTTGCCCATGTAGCATGATCCCACTCTCAGCTTTGCCTTGTTTTCTCCAGAGGAAAGAATAACCAGTACGTCTGGAACAAGATAGGCTGCTGATGCTGCCGGTTCAGCATCAAACCTCCAAGAACAGAGGGTCTGTAGCGGAAAGAACCCTCACTCCGAGGTTTTGACTTAGAGGCGTTCAGCCATATCCCTCAGCTGAGTGCCTCAAATCAAGTGTCTGGACCTATATGAGCATGTACATCTGTCAATCATAAGTGCCTGGACATATAAAAGTGTGTACTACTGTCAAACTCCTTGCCTGACACTGTCTTCAGTGAGGATCCCACGACCAGAGAATTATTACCAGATTATTACATTTATTGTCTTATCTAGTGTCAGTACATCATTTTAGACTAATTTCTTAGTGATCCAGATAATTTTATTTTTGGGGAAAATTAGTGAAATTACTCAATCCTGATCTATCTCAATTTTTGTACCAAAACTATTAAAATAAGGCATATTACGACTTTTATGGTTTTAACTAGTGTCAGCACATTGTTTTAAACTAATTTCCTAGTGATCCAGCAACTATAATATTTTGGGAAAAATCCATGAGCAGCAAACGTGTTGAAATTTCTCAATTTAGAGCTATCTCAAATTTTGCAAGAAAACTTCTCTAATAAGGCAGATTATTAAATTTTATGGTCTTATCTAGTGTAAGCACATTGTTTTAGACTAATTTCCTAGTGATCCAGCAAATTTAATATTTTGGGAAAAAATCCATGACTGGCGATCTGTTGAAATTGCTCAATTTTGAGCTATCTCAAATTTGTTAACAAAATTGCCCCAGGACTGCAAATTATTACTTTTATGGTCATGCCTAGTGTCAGCACATTGTTTTAGACTAATTTCCTAGTGATCCAGAAACTTTTATATTTTGGGAAAAATCCATAACCGGCCGCCTGTTGAAATTTTTCAATTTTGAGCTATCTCAAATTTGTCAACAAAATTGCCCAAGGAGTGCAAATTATTACTTTTATGGTCACGTCAGTACATTGTTTTAGACTAATTTCCTAGTGATCCAGAAACTTTTATATTTTGGGGAAAATTCATGACCGGCCGCCTGTTGAAATTTTTCAATTTTGAGCTATCTCAAATTTGTCAACAAAATTGCCACAGGACTGCAAATTATTACTTTTATTATCATGTCTAGTGTCAGCACATTGTTTCATACTAATTTCCTAGTGATCCAGAAACTTTTATATTTTGGGAAAAATCCATGACAGGCCGCCTGTTGAAATTTCTCAATTTTGAGCTATTTCAAATTTGTCAACAAAATTGCCCAAGGACTGCAAATTATTACTTTTATGGTCATGTCTAGTGTCAGCACATTGTTTTAGACTAATTCCCTAGTGATCCAGACACTTTTATATTTTGGGAAAACTCCATGACGTTGCCTGTTGAAATTTCTCATTTTTGAGCTATCTCAATTTTGTCAACAAACCTTCCCCAGGAGTGCAAATTATTACTTTTATGGTCATGTCTAGTGTCAGCACATTGTTTTAGACTAATTCCCTAGTGATCCAGACACTTTTATATTTTGGGAAAACTCCATGACCGGCCGCCTGTTGAAATTTCTAATTTTTTAGCTATCTAAATTTTGTCAACAAAATTGCCACAGGAGTGCAAATTATCACTTTTATGGTCATGTCTAGTGTCAGCACGTTGTTTTAGACTAATTTAATAGTGATCCATAAACTGTTATATTTTGGGAAAACTCCATGACCGGCCGCCTTTTGAAATTTCTCATTTTTGAGCTATCTTAATTTTGTCAACAAAATTGCTCCAGGAGTGCAAATTATTACTTTTATGGTCATGTCTAGTGTCAGCACATTGTTTTAGACTAATTTCCTAGTGATCCAGAAAGTGTTATATTTTGCGAAAACTCCATGACCGGCCGCCTGTTGAAATTTCTTATTTTTGAGCTATCTCAATTTTGTCAACAAAATTGCCCCAGGAGTGCAAATTATTACTTTTATGGTCATGTCTAGTGTCAGCACAATGTTTTAGACTAATTCCCTAGTGATCCAGACACTTTTATATTTTGGGAAAACTCCATGGCCCGCCGCCTGTTGAAATTTCTCATTTTTGAGCTATCTCAATTTTGTCAACAAACCTGCCCCAGGAGTGCAAATTATTACTTTTATGGTCATGTCTAGTGTCAGCACATTGTTTTAGGCTAATTTGCTAGTGATGAAGAAACTTTTATATTTTGGGAAAACTCCATGACCGGCCACCTGTTGAAATTTTTCATTTTTGAGCTATCTAAATTTTGTCAACAAAATTGCTCCAGGAGTGCAAATTATTACTTTTATGGTCATGTCTAGTGTCAGCACATTGTTTTAGACTAATTTCCTAGTGATCCAGAAACTGTTATATTTTGGGAAAACTCCATGACCGGCCGCCTGTTGAAATTTCTCATTTTTGAGCTATCTCAATTTTGTCAACAAAATTGCCCCAGGAGTGCAAATTATTACTTTTATGGTCATGTCTAGTGTCAGCACAATGTTTTAGACTAATTCCCTAGTGATCCAGACACTTTTATATTTTGGGAAAACTCCATGGCCCGCCGCCTGTTGAAATTTCTCATTTTTGAGCTATCTCAATTTTGTCAACAAAATTGCCCCAGGAGCGCAAATTATTACTTTTATGGTCATGTCTAGTGTCAGCACATTGTTTTAGACTAATTTCCTAGTGATCCAGAAACTGTTATATTTTGGGAAAACTCCATGACCGGCCGCCTGTTGAAATTTCTCATTTTTGAGCTATCTCAATTTTGTCAACAAAACTGCCCCAGGAGTGAAAATTATTACTTTTATGGTCATGTCTAGTGTCAGCACATTGTTTTAGACTAATTTCCTAGTGATCCAGAAACTGTTATATTTTGGGAAAACTCCATGACCGGCCGCCTGTTGAAATTTCTCATATTTGAGCTATCTCAATTTTGTCAACAAAACTGCCCCAGGAGTGCAAATTATTACTTTTATGGTCATGTCTAGTGTCAGCACATTGTTTTAGACTAATTTCCTAGTGATCCAGAAACTGTTATATTTTGGAAAAACTCCATGACCGGCCGCCTGTTGAAATTTCTCATTTTTGAGCTATCTCAATTTTGTCAACAAAATTGCCCCAGGAGTGCAAATTATTACTTTTATGGTCATGTCTAGTGTCAGCACATTGTTTTAGACTAATTTCCTAGTGATCCAGAAACTGATATATTTTGGGAAAACTCCATGACCGGTCGCCTGTTGAAAATTCTCATTTTTGAGCTATCTCAATTTTGTCAACAAAACTGCCCCAGGAGTGAAAATTATTACTTTTATGGTCATGTCTAGTGTCAGCACATTGTTTTAGACTAATTTCCTAGTGATCCAGAAACTGTTATATTTTGGGAAAACTCCATGACCGGCCGCCTGTTGAAATTTCTCATTTTTGAGCTATCTCAATTTTGTCAACAAAACTGCCCCAGGAGTGCAAATTATTACTTTTATGGTCATGTCTAGTGTCAGCACATTGTTTTAGACTAATTTCCTAGTGATCCAGACACTTTTATATTTTGGGAAAACTCCAAGACCGGCCGCCTGTTGAAATTTCTCATTTTTGAGCTATCTCAATTTTGTCAACAAAACTGCCCCAGGAGTGCAAATTATTACTTTTATGGTCATGTCTAGTGTCAGCACATTGTTTTAGACTAATTTCCTAGTGATCCAGACACTTTTATATTTTGGGAAAACTCCATGACCGGCCGCCTGTTGAAATTTCTCATTTTTGAGCTATCTAAATTTTGTCAACAAAATTGCCCCAGGAGTGCAAATTATTACTTTTATGGTCATGTCTAGTGTCAGCACATTGTTTTAGGCTAATTTGCTAGTGATGAAGAAACTTTTATATTTTGGGAAAAACTCCATGACCGGCCACCTGTTGAAATTTTTCATTTTTGAGCTATCTAAATTTTGTCAACAAAATTGCTCCAGGAGTGCAAATTATTACTTTTATGGTCATGTCTAGTGTCAGCACATTGTTTTAGACTAATTTCCTAGTGATCCAGAAACTGTTATATTTTGGGAAAACTCCATGACCGGCCACCTGTTGAAATTTCTTATTTTTGAGCTATCTCAATTTTGTCAACAAAATTGCCCCAGGAGTGCAAATTATTACTTTTATGGTCATGTCTAGTGTCAGCACAATGTTTTAGACTAATTCCCTAGTGATCCAGACACTTTTATATTTTGGGAAAACTCCATGGCCCGCCGCCTGTTGAAATTTCTCATTTTTGAGCTATCTCAATTTTGTCAACAAACCTGCCCCAGGAGTGCAAATTATTACTTTTATGGTCACATCTAGTGTCAGCACATTGTTTTAGGCTAATTTGCTAGTGATCAAGAAACTGTTATATTTTGGGAAAACTCCATGACCGGCCGCCTGTTGAAATTTCTCATTTTTGAGCTATCTCAATTTTGTCAACAAAATTGCCCCAGGAGCGCAAATTATTACTTTTATGGTCATGTCTAGTGTCAGCACATTGTTTTAGACTAATTTCCTAGTGATCCAGAAACTGTTATATTTTGGGAAAACTCCATGACCGGCCGCCTGTTGAAATTTCTCATTTTTGAGCTATCTCAATTTTGTCAACAAAACTGCCCCAGGAGTGAAAATTATTACTTTTATGGTCATGTCTAGTGTCAGCACATTGTTTTAGACTAATTTCCTAGTGATCCAGAAACTGTTATATTTTGGGAAAACTCCATGACCGGCCGCCTGTTGAAATTTCTCATATTTGAGCTATCTCAATTTTGTCAACAAAACTGCCCCAGGAGTGCAAATTATTACTTTTATGGTCATGTCTAGTGTCAGCACATTGTTTTAGACTAATTTCCTAGTGATCCAGACACTTTTATATTTTGGGAAAACTCCATGACCGGCCGCCTGTTGAAATTTCTCATTTTTGAGCTATCTAAATTTTGTCAACAAAATTGCCCCAGGAGTGCAAATTATTACTTTTATGGTCATGTCTAGTGTCAGCACATTGTTTTAGACTAATTTCCTAGTGATCCAGAAACTGATATATTTTGGGAAAACTCCATGACCGGCCGCCTGTTGAAAATTCTCATTTTTGAGCTATCTCAATTTTGTCAACAAAACTGCCCCAGGAGTGAAAATTATTACTTTTATGGTCATGTCTAGTGTCAGCACATTGTTTTAGACTAATTTCCTAGTGATCCAGAAACTGTTATATTTTGGGAAAACTCCATGACCGGCCGCCTGTTGAAATTTCTCATTTTTGAGCTATCTCAATTTTGTCAACAAAACTGCCCCAGGAGTGCAAATTATTACTTTTATGGTCATGTCTAGTGTCAGCACATTGTTTTAGACTAATTTCCTAGTGATCCAGACACTTTTATATTTTGGGAAAACTCCAAGACCGGCCGCCTGTTGAAATTTCTCATTTTTGAGCTATCTCAATTTTGTCAACAAAACTGCCCCAGGAGTGCAAATTATTACTTTTATGGTCATGTCTAGTGTCAGCACATTGTTTTAGACTAATTTCCTAGTGATCCAGACACTTTTATATTTTGGGAAAACTCCATGACCGGCCGCCTGTTGAAATTTCTCATTTTTGAGCTATCTAAATTTTGTCAACAAAATTGCCCCAGGAGTGCAAATTATTACTTTTATGGTCATGTCTAGTGTCAGCACATTGTTTTAGACTAATTTCCTAGTGATCCAGAAACTGATATATTTTGGGAAAACTCCATGACCGGCCACCTGTTGAAATTTCTCATTTTTGAGCTATCTCAATTTTGTCAACAAAATTGCCCCAGGAGCGCAAATTATTACTTTTATGGTCATGTCTAGTGTCAGCACATTGTTTTAGACTAATTTCCTAGTGATCCAGAAACTGTTATATTTTGGGAAAACTCCATGACCGGCCGCCTGTTGAAATTTCTCATTTTTGAGCTATCTATATTTTGTCAACAAAACTGCCCCAGGAGTGAAAATTATTACTTTTATGGTCATGTCTAGTGTCAGCACATTGTTTTAGACTAATTTCCTAGTGATCCAGAAACTGTTATATTTTGGGAAAACTCCATGACCGGCCGCCTGTTGAAATTTCTCATATTTGAGCTATCTCAATTTTGTCAACAAAACTGCCCCAGGAGTGCAAATTATTACTTTTATGGTCATGTCTAGTGTCAGCACATTGTTTTAGACTAATTTCCTAGTGATCCAGACACTTTTATATTTTGGGAAAACTCCATGACCGGCCGCCTGTTGAAATTTCTCATTTTTGAGCTATCTCAATTTTGTCAACAAAATTGCCCCAGGAGTGCAAATTATTACTTTTATGGTCATGTCTAGTGTCAGCACATTGTTTTAGACTAATTTCCTAGTGATCCAGAAACTGATATATTTTGGGAAAACTCCATGACCGGCCGCCTGTTGAAAATTCTCATTTTTGAGCTATCTCAATTTTGTCAACAAAACTGCCCCAGGAGTGAAAATTATTACTTTTATGGTCATGTCTAGTGTCAGCACATTGTTTTAGACTAATTTCCTAGTGATCCAGAAACTGTTATATTTTGGGGAAACTCCATGACCGGCCGCCTGTTGAAATTTCTCATTTTTGAGCTATCTCAATTTTGTCAACAAAACTGCCCCAGGAGTGCAAATTATTACTTTTATGGTCATGTCTAGTGTCAGCATATTGTTTTAGACTAATTTCCTAGTGATCCAGAAACTGTTATATTTTGGGAAAACTCCATGACCGGCCGCCTGTTGAAAATTCTCATTTTTGAGAACAAAATTGTCACAGGAGTGCAAATTATCACTTTTATGGTCATGTCTAGTATCAGCACGTTGTTTTAGACTAATTTCCTAGTGATCCAGAAACTGTTTCATTTTGGGAAAACTCCATGACCGGCCGCCTGTTGAAATTTCTCATTTTTTAGCTATCTCAATTTTGTCAACAAAATTGCCCCAGGAGTGCAAATTATTACTTTTATGGTCATGTCTAGTGTCAGCACATTGTTTTAGACTAATTTCCTAGTGATCCAGAAACTGATATATTTTGGGAAAACTCCATGACCGGCCGCCTGTTGAAATTTCTCATTTTTGAGCTATCTCAATTTTGTCAACAAAACTGCCCCAGGAGTGCAAATTATTACTTTTATGGTCATGTCTAGTGTCAGCACATTGTTTTAGACTAATTTCCTAGTGATCCAGAAACTGTTATATTTTGGAAAAACTCCATGACCGGCCGCCTGTTGAAATTTCTCATTTTTGAGCTATCTCAATTTTGTAAACAAAATTGACCCAGGAGTGCAAATTATTACTTTTATGGTCATGTCTAGTGTCAGCACATTGTTTTAGACTAATTTCCTAGTGATCCAGAAACTGTTATATTTTGGGAAAACTCCATGACCGGCCGCCTGTTGAAATTTCTCATTTTTGAGCTATCTCAATTTTGTCAACAAAATTGCCCCAGGAGTGCAAATTATTACTTTTATGGTCATGTCTAGTGTCAGCACATTGTTTTAGACTAATTTCCTAGTGATCCAGAAACTGTTATATTTTGGGAAAACTCCATGACCGGCCGCCTGTTGAAATTTCTCATTTTTGAGCTATCTAAATTTTGTCAACAAAATTGCCCCAGGAGTGCAAATTATTACTTTTATGGTCATGTCTAGTGTCAGCACATTGTTTTAGACTAATTTCCTAGTGATCCAGAAACTGTTATATTTTGGGAAAACTCCATGACCGGCCGCCTGTTGAAATTTCTCATTTTTGAGCTATCTCAATTTTGTCAACAAAATTGCCCCAGGAGTGCAAATTATTACTTTTATGGTCATGTCTAGTGTCAGCACATTGTTTTAGACTAATTTCCTAGTGATCCAGAAACTGTTATATTTTGGGAAAACTCCATGACCGGCCGCCTGTTGAAATTTCTCATTTTTGAGCTATCTCAATTTTGTCAACAAAATTGCCCCAGGAGTGCAAATTATTACTTTTATGGTCATGTCTAGTGTCAGCACATTGTTTTAGACTAATTTCCTAGTGATCCAGAAACTGTTATATTTTGGGAAAACTCCATGACCGGCCGCCTGTTGAAATTTCTCATTTTTTAGCTATCTCAATTTTGTCAACAAAATTGCCCCAGGAGTGCAAATTATTACTTTTATGGTCATGTCTAGTGTCAGCACATTGTTTTAGACTAATTTCCTAGTGATCCAGAAACTGTTATATTTTGGGGAAACTCCATGACCGGCCGCCTGTTGAAATTTCTAATTTTTGAGCTATCTCAATTTTGTCAACAAAACTGCCCCAGGAGTGCAAATTATTACTTTTATGGTCATGTCTAGTGTCAGCATATTGTTTTAGACTAATTTCCTAGTGATCCAGAAACTGTTATATTTTGGGAAAACTCCATGACCGGCCGCCTGTTGAAAATTCTCATTTTTGAGAACAAAATTGTCACAGGAGTGCAAATTATCACTTTTATGGTCATGTCTAGTATCAGCACGTTGTTTTAGACTAATTTCCTAGTGATCCAGAAACTGTTTCATTTTGGGAAAACTCCATGACCGGCCGCCTGTTGAAATTTCTCATTTTTTAGCTATCTCAATTTTGTCAACAAAATTGCCCCAGGAGTGCAAATTATTACTTTTATGGTCATGTCTAGTGTCAGCACATTGTTTTAGACTAATTTCCTAGTGATCCAGAAACTGATATATTTTGGGAAAACTCCATGACCGGCCGCCTGTTGAAATTTCTCATTTTTGAGCTATCTCAATTTTGTCAACAAAACTGCCCCAGGAGTGCAAATTATTACTTTTATGGTCATGTCTAGTGTCAGCACATTGTTTTAGACTAATTTCCTAGTGATCCAGAAACTGTTATATTTTGGAAAAACTCCATGACCGGCCGCCTGTTGAAATTTCTCATTTTTGAGCTATCTCAATTTTGTAAACAAAATTGACCCAGGAGTGCAAATTATTACTTTTATGGTCATGTCTAGTGTCAGCACATTGTTTTAGACTAATTTCCTAGTGATCCAGAAACTGTTATATTTTGGGAAAACTCCATGACCGGCCGCCTGTTGAAATTTCTCATTTTTGAGCTATCTAAATTTTGTCAACAAAATTGCCCCAGGAGTGCAAATTATTACTTTTATGGTCATGTCTAGTGTCAGCACATTGTTTTAGACTAATTTCCTAGTGATCCAGAAACTGTTATATTTTGGGAAAACTCCATGACCGGCCGCCTGTTGAAATTTCTCATTTTTGAGCTATCTCAATTTTGTCAACAAAATTGCCCCAGGAGTGCAAATTATTACTTTTATGGTCATGTCTAGTGTCAGCACATTGTTTTAGACTAATTTCCTAGTGATCCAGAAACTGATATATTTTGGGAAAACTCCATGACCGGCCGCCTGTTGAAATTTCTCATTTTTGAGCTATCTCAATTTTGTCAACAAAATTGCCCCAGGAGTGCAAATTATTACTTTTATGGTCATGTCTAGTGTCAGCACATTGTTTTAGACTAATTTCCTAGTGATCCAGAAACTGATATATTTTGGGAAAACTCCATGACCGGCCGCCTGTTGAAATTTCTCATTTTTGAGCTATCTCAATTTTGTCAACAAAACTGCCCCAGGAGTGCAAATTATTACTTTTATGGTCATGTCTAGTGTCAGCACATTGTTTTAGACTAATTTCCTAGTGATCCAGAAACTGTTATATTTTGGAAAAACTCCATGACCGGCCGCCTGTTGAAATTTCTCATTTTTGAGCTATCTCAATTTTGTAAACAAAATTGACCCAGGAGTGCAAATTATTACTTTTATGGTCATGTCTAGTGTCAGCATATTGTTTTAGACTAATTTCCTAGTGATCCAGAAACTGTTATATTTTGGGAAAACTCCATGACCGGCCGCCTGTTGAAAATTCTCATTTTTGAGAACAAAATTGTCACAGGAGTGCAAATTATCACTTTTATGGTCATGTCTAGTATCAGCACGTTGTTTTAGACTAATTTCCTAGTGATCCAGAAACTGTTTCATTTTGGGAAAACTCCATGACCGGCCGCCTGTTGAAATTTCTCATTTTTTAGCTATCTCAATTTTGTCAACAAAATTGCCCCAGGAGTGCAAATTATTACTTTTATGGTCATGTCTAGTGTCAGCACATTGTTTTAGACTAATTTCCTAGTGATCCAGAAACTGATATATTTTGGGAAAACTCCATGACCGGCCGCCTGTTGAAATTTCTCATTTTTGAGCTATCTCAATTTTGTCAACAAAACTGCCCCAGGAGTGCAAATTATTACTTTTATGGTCATGTCTAGTGTCAGCACATTGTTTTAGACTAATTTCCTAGTGATCCAGAAACTGTTATATTTTGGAAAAACTCCATGACCGGCCGCCTGTTGAAATTTCTCATTTTTGAGCTATCTCAATTTTGTAAACAAAATTGACCCAGGAGTGCAAATTATTACTTTTATGGTCATGTCTAGTGTCAGCACATTGTTTTAGACTAATTTCCTAGTGATCCAGAAACTGTTATATTTTGGGAAAACTCCATGACCGGCCGCCTGTTGAAATTTCTCATTTTTGAGCTATCTCAATTTTGTCAACAAAATTGCCCCAGGAGTGCAAATTATTACTTTTATGGTCATGTCTAGTGTCAGCACATTGTTTTAGACTAATTTCCTAGTGATCCAGAAACTGATATATTTTGGGAAAACTCCATGACCGGCCGCCTGTTGAAATTTCTCATTTTTGAGCTATCTCAATTTTGTCAACAAAATTGCCCCAGGAGTGCAAATTATTACTTTTATGGTCATGTCTAGTGTCAGCACATTGTTTTAGACTAATTTCCTAGTGATCCAGAAACTGATATATTTTGGGAAAACTCCATGACCGGCCGCCTGTTGAAATTTCTCATTTTTGAGCTATCTCAATTTTGTCAACAAAACTGCCCCAGGAGTGCAAATTATTACTTTTATGGTCATGTCTAGTGTCAGCACATTGTTTTAGACTAATTTCCTAGTGATCCAGAAACTGTTATATTTTGGAAAAACTCCATGACCGGCCGCCTGTTGAAATTTCTCATTTTTGAGCTATCTCAATTTTGTAAACAAAATTGACCCAGGAGTGCAAATTATTACTTTTATGGTCATGTCTAGTGTCAGCATATTGTTTTAGACTAATTTCCTAGTGATCCAGAAACTGTTATATTTTGGGAAAACTCCATGACCGGCCGCCTGTTGAAAATTCTCATTTTTGAGAACAAAATTGTCACAGGAGTGCAAATTATCACTTTTATGGTCATGTCTAGTATCAGCACGTTGTTTTAGACTAATTTCCTAGTGATCCAGAAACTGTTTCATTTTGGGAAAACTCCATGACCGGCCGCCTGTTGAAATTTCTCATTTTTTAGCTATCTCAATTTTGTCAACAAAATTGCCCCAGGAGTGCAAATTATTACTTTTATGGTCATGTCTAGTGTCAGCACATTGTTTTAGACTAATTTCCTAGTGATCCAGAAACTGATATATTTTGGGAAAACTCCATGACCGGCCGCCTGTTGAAATTTCTCATTTTTGAGCTATCTCAATTTTGTCAACAAAACTGCCCCAGGAGTGCAAATTATTACTTTTATGGTCATGTCTAGTGTCAGCACATTGTTTTAGACTAATTTCCTAGTGATCCAGAAACTGTTATATTTTGGAAAAACTCCATGACCGGCCGCCTGTTGAAATTTCTCATTTTTGAGCTATCTCAATTTTGTAAACAAAATTGACCCAGGAGTGCAAATTATTACTTTTATGGTCATGTCTAGTGTCAGCACATTGTTTTAGACTAATTTCCTAGTGATCCAGAAACTGTTATATTTTGGGAAAACTCCATGACCGGCCGCCTGTTGAAATTTCTCATTTTTGAGCTATCTCAATTTTGTCAACAAAATTGCCCCAGGAGTGCAAATTATTACTTTTATGGTCATGTCTAGTGTCAGCACATTGTTTTAGACTAATTTCCTAGTGATCCAGAAACTGTTATATTTTGGGAAAACTCCATGACCGGCCGCCTGTTGAAATTTCTCATTTTTGAGCTATCTAAATTTTGTCAACAAAATTGCCCCAGGAGTGCAAATTATTACTTTTATGGTCATGTCTAGTGTCAGCACATTGTTTTAGACTAATTTCCTAGTGATCCAGAAACTGTTATATTTTGGGAAAACTCCATGACCGGCCGCCTGTTGAAATTTCTCATTTTTGAGCTATCTCAATTTTGTCAACAAAATTGCCCCAGGAGTGCAAATTATTACTTTTATGGTCATGTCTAGTGTCAGCACATTGTTTTAGACTAATTTCCTAGTGATCCAGAAACTGTTATATTTTGGGAAAACTCCATGACCGGCCGCCTGTTGAAATTTCTCATTTTTGAGCTATCTCAATTTTGTCAACAAAATTGCCCCAGGAGTGCAAATTATTACTTTTATGGTCATGTCTAGTGTCAGCACATTGTTTTAGACTAATTTCCTAGTGATCCAGAAACTGTTATATTTTGGGAAAACTCCATGACCGGCCGCCTGTTGAAATTTCTCATTTTTTAGCTATCTCAATTTTGTCAACAAAATTGCCCCAGGAGTGCAAATTATTACTTTTATGGTCATGTCTAGTGTCAGCACATTGTTTTAGACTAATTTCCTAGTGATCCAGAAACTGTTATATTTTGGGGAAACTCCATGACCGGCCGCCTGTTGAAATTTCTAATTTTTGAGCTATCTCAATTTTGTCAACAAAACTGCCCCAGGAGTGCAAATTATTACTTTTATGGTCATGTCTAGTGTCAGCATATTGTTTTAGACTAATTTCCTAGTGATCCAGAAACTGTTATATTTTGGGAAAACTCCATGACCGGCCGCCTGTTGAAAATTCTCATTTTTGAGAACAAAATTGTCACAGGAGTGCAAATTATCACTTTTATGGTCATGTCTAGTATCAGCACGTTGTTTTAGACTAATTTCCTAGTGATCCAGAAACTGTTTCATTTTGGGAAAACTCCATGACCGGCCGCCTGTTGAAATTTCTCATTTTTTAGCTATCTCAATTTTGTCAACAAAATTGCCCCAGGAGTGCAAATTATTACTTTTATGGTCATGTCTAGTGTCAGCACATTGTTTTAGACTAATTTCCTAGTGATCCAGAAACTGATATATTTTGGGAAAACTCCATGACCGGCCGCCTGTTGAAATTTCTCATTTTTGAGCTATCTCAATTTTGTCAACAAAACTGCCCCAGGAGTGCAAATTATTACTTTTATGGTCATGTCTAGTGTCAGCACATTGTTTTAGACTAATTTCCTAGTGATCCAGAAACTGTTATATTTTGGAAAAACTCCATGACCGGCCGCCTGTTGAAATTTCTCATTTTTGAGCTATCTCAATTTTGTAAACAAAATTGACCCAGGAGTGCAAATTATTACTTTTATGGTCATGTCTAGTGTCAGCACATTGTTTTAGACTAATTTCCTAGTGATCCAGAAACTGTTATATTTTGGGAAAACTCCATGACCGGCCGCCTGTTGAAATTTCTCATTTTTGAGCTATCTAAATTTTGTCAACAAAATTGCCCCAGGAGTGCAAATTATTACTTTTATGGTCATGTCTAGTGTCAGCACATTGTTTTAGACTAATTTCCTAGTGATCCAGAAACTGTTATATTTTGGGAAAACTCCATGACCGGCCGCCTGTTGAAATTTCTCATTTTTGAGCTATCTCAATTTTGTCAACAAAATTGCCCCAGGAGTGCAAATTATTACTTTTATGGTCATGTCTAGTGTCAGCACATTGTTTTAGACTAATTTCCTAGTGATCCAGAAACTGATATATTTTGGGAAAACTCCATGACCGGCCGCCTGTTGAAATTTCTCATTTTTGAGCTATCTCAATTTTGTCAACAAAATTGCCCCAGGAGTGCAAATTATTACTTTTATGGTCATGTCTAGTGTCAGCACATTGTTTTAGACTAATTTCCTAGTGATCCAGAAACTGATATATTTTGGGAAAACTCCATGACCGGCCGCCTGTTGAAATTTCTCATTTTTGAGCTATCTCAATTTTGTCAACAAAACTGCCCCAGGAGTGCAAATTATTACTTTTATGGTCATGTCTAGTGTCAGCACATTGTTTTAGACTAATTTCCTAGTGATCCAGAAACTGTTATATTTTGGAAAAACTCCATGACCGGCCGCCTGTTGAAATTTCTCATTTTTGAGCTATCTCAATTTTGTAAACAAAATTGACCCAGGAGTGCAAATTATTACTTTTATGGTCATGTCTAATGTCAGCACATTGTTTTAGACTAATTTCCTAGTGATCCAGAAACTGTTATATTTTGGGAAAACTCCATGACCGGCCGCCTGTTGAAATTTCTCATTTTTGAGCTATCTCAATTTTGTCAACAAAATTGCCCCAGGAGTGCAAATTATTACTTTTATGGTCATGTCTAGTGTCAGCACATTGTTTTAGACTAATTTCCTAGTGATCCAGAAACTGTTATATTTTGGGAAAACTCCATGACCGGCCGCCTGTTGAAATTTCTCATTTTTGAGCTATCTAAATTTTGTCAACAAAATTGCCCCAGGAGTGCAAATTATTACTTTTATGGTCATGTCTAGTGTCAGCACATTGTTTTAGACTAATTTCCTAGTGATCCAGAAACTGTTATATTTTGGGAAAACTCCATGACCGGCCGCCTGTTGAAATTTCTCATTTTTGAGCTATCTCAATTTTGTCAACAAAATTGCCCCAGGAGTGCAAATTATTACTTTTATGGTCATGTCTAGTGTCAGCACATTGTTTTAGACTAATTTCCTAGTGATCCAGAAACTGTTATATTTTGGGAAAACTCCATGACCGGCCGCCTGTTGAAATTTCTCATTTTTTAGCTATCTCAATTTTGTCAACAAAATTGCCCCAGGAGTGCAAATTATTACTTTTATGGTCATGTCTAGTGTCAGCACATTGTTTTAGACTAATTTCCTAGTGATCCAGAAACTGTTATATTTTGGGGAAACTCCATGACCGGCCGCCTGTTGAAATTTCTAATTTTTGAGCTATCTCAATTTTGTCAACAAAACTGCCCCAGGAGTGCAAATTATTACTTTTATGGTCATGTCTAGTGTCAGCATATTGTTTTAGACTAATTTCCTAGTGATCCAGAAACTGTTATATTTTGGGAAAACTCCATGACCGGCCGCCTGTTGAAAATTCTCATTTTTGAGAACAAAATTGTCACAGGAGTGCAAATTATCACTTTTATGGTCATGTCTAGTATCAGCACGTTGTTTTAGACTAATTTCCTAGTGATCCAGAAACTGTTTCATTTTGGGAAAACTCCATGACCGGCCGCCTGTTGAAATTTCTCATTTTTTAGCTATCTCAATTTTGTCAACAAAATTGCCCCAGGAGTGCAAATTATTACTTTTATGGTCATGTCTAGTGTCAGCACATTGTTTTAGACTAATTTCCTAGTGATCCAGAAACTGATATATTTTGGGAAAACTCCATGACCGGCCGCCTGTTGAAATTTCTCATTTTTGAGCTATCTCAATTTTGTCAACAAAACTGCCCCAGGAGTGCAAATTATTACTTTTATGGTCATGTCTAGTGTCAGCACATTGTTTTAGACTAATTTCCTAGTGATCCAGAAACTGTTATATTTTGGAAAAACTCCATGACCGGCCGCCTGTTGAAATTTCTCATTTTTGAGCTATCTCAATTTTGTAAACAAAATTGACCCAGGAGTGCAAATTATTACTTTTATGGTCATGTCTAGTGTCAGCACATTGTTTTAGACTAATTTCCTAGTGATCCAGAAACTGTTATATTTTGGGAAAACTCCATGACCGGCCGCCTGTTGAAATTTCTCATTTTTGAGCTATCTAAATTTTGTCAACAAAATTGCCCCAGGAGTGCAAATTATTACTTTTATGGTCATGTCTAGTGTCAGCACATTGTTTTAGACTAATTTCCTAGTGATCCAGAAACTGTTATATTTTGGGAAAACTCCATGACCGGCCGCCTGTTGAAATTTCTCATTTTTAAGCTATCTCAATTTTGTCAACAAAACTGCCCCAGGAGTGCAAATTATTACTTTTATGGTCATGTCTAGTGTCAGCACATTGTTTTAGACTAATTTCCTAGTGATCCAGAAACTGTTATATTTTGGAAAAACTCCATGACCGGCCGCCTGTTGAAATTTCTCATTTTTGAGCTATCTCAATTTTGTAAACAAAATTGACCCAGGAGTGCAAATTATTACTTTTATGGTCATGTCTAGTGTCAGCACATTGTTTTAGACTAATTTCCTAGTGATCCAGAAACTGTTATATTTTGGGAAAACTCCATGACCGGCCGCCTGTTGAAATTTCTCATTTTTGAGCTATCTAAATTTTGTCAACAAAATTGCCCCAGGAGTGCAAATTATTACTTTTATGGTCATGTCTAGTGTCAGCACATTGTTTTAGACTAATTTCCTAGTGATCCAGAAACTGTTATATTTTGGGAAAACTCCATGACCGGCCGCCTGTTGAAATTTCTCATTTTTGAGCTATCTCAATTTTGTCAACAAAATTGCCCCAGGAGAGCAAATTATTACTTTTATGGTCATGTCTAGTGTCAGCACATTGTTTTAGACTAATTTCCTAGTGATCCAGAAACTGATATATTTTGGGAAAACTCCATGACCGGCCGCCTGTTAAAATTTCTCATTTTTGAGCTATCTCAATTTTGTCAACAAAACTGCCCCAGGAGTGCAAATTATTACTTTTATGGTCATGTCTAGTGTCAGCACATTGTTTTAGACTAATTTCCTAGTGATCCAGAAACTGTTATATTTTGGATAAACTCCATGACCGGCTGCCTGTTGAAAATTCTCATTTTTGACCTATCTCAATTTTGTCAACAAAATTGCCCCAGGAGTGCAAATTATTACTTTTATGGTCATGTCTAGTGTCAGCATATTGTTTTAGACTAATTTCCTAGTGATCCAGAAACTGTTATATTTTGGGAAAACTCCATGACCGGCCGCCTGTTGAAATTTCTCATTTTTGAGCTATCTCAATTTTGTCAACAAAATTGCCCCAGGAGTGCAAATTATTACTTTTATGGTCATGTCTAGTGTCAGCACATTGTTTTAGACTAATTTCCTAGTGATCCAGAAACTGTTAAATTTTGGGAAAACTCCATGACCTGCCGCCTGTTGAAATTTCTCATTTTTTAGCTATCTCAATTTTGTCAACAAAATTGCCCCAGGAGTGCAAATTATTACTTTTATGGTCATGTCTAGTGTCAGCACATTGTTTTAGACTAATTTCCTAGTGATCCAGAAACTGATATATTTTGGGAAAACTCCATGACCGGCCGCCTGTTGAAATTTCTCATTTTTGAGCTATCTCAATTTTGTCAACAAAACTGCCCCAGGAGTGCAAATTATTACTTTTATGGTCATGTCTAGTGTCAGCACATTGTTTTAGACTAATTTCCTAGTGATCCAGAAACTGTTATATTTTGGAAAAACTCCATGACCGGCTGCCTGTTGAAAATTCTCATTTTTGACCTATCTCAATTTTGTCAACAAAATTGCCCCAGGAGTGCAAATTATTACTTTTATGGTCATGTCTAGTGTCAGCATATTGTTTTAGACTAATTTCCTAGTGATCCAGAAACTGTTATATTTTGGGAAAACTCCATGACCGGCCGCCTGTTGAAAATTCTCATTTTTGAGCTATCTCAATTTTGTCAACAAAATTGCCCCAGGAGTGCAAATTATTACTTTTATGGTCATGTCTAGTGTCAGCACATTGTTTTAGACTAATTTCCTAGTGATCCAGAAACTGTTATATTTTGGAAAAACTCCATGACCGGCCGCCTGTTGAAAATTCTCATTTTTGAGCTATCTCAATTTTGTCAACAAAATTGCCCCAGGAGTGCAAATTATTACTTTTATGGTCATGTCTAGTGTCAGCACATTGTTTTAGACTAATTTCCTAGTGATCCAGAAACTGTTATATTTTGGAAAAACTCCATGACCGGCCGCCTGTTGAAAATTCTCATTTTTGAGCTATCTCAATTTTGTAAACAAAATTGCCCCAGGAGTGCAAATTATTACTTTTATGGTCATGTCTAGTGTCAGCACATTGTTTTAGACTAATTTCCTAGTGATCCAGAAACTGTTATATTTTGGGAAAACTCCATGACCGGCCGCCTGTTGAAATTTCTCATTTTTGAGCTATCTAAATTTTGTCAACAAAATTGCCCCAGGAGTGCAAATTATTACTTTTATGGTCATGTCTAGTGTCAGCACATTGTTTTAGACTAATTTCCTAGTGATCCAGAAACTTATATTTTGGGGAAACTCCATGACCGGCCGCCTGTTGAAATTTCTCATTTTTGAGCTATCTCAATTTTGTCAACAAAACTGCCCCAGGAGTGCAAATTATTACTTTTATGGTCATGTCTAGTGTCAGCACATTGTTTTAGACTAATTTCCTAGTGATCCAGAAACTGTTATATTTTGGGAAAACTCCATGACCGGCCGCCTGTTGAAATTTCTCATTTTTTAGCTATCTCAATTTTGTCAACAAAATTGCCCCAGGAGTACAAATTATTACTTTTATGGTCATGTCTAGTGTCAGCACATTGTTTTAGACTAATTTCCTAGTGATCCAGAAACTGTTATATTTTGGGAAAACTCCATGACCGGCCGCCTGTTGAAATTTCTCATTTTTTATCTATCTAAATTTTGTCAACAAAATTGTCACAGGAGTGCAAATTATCACTTTTATGGTCATGTCTAGTATCAGCACGTTGTTTTAGACTAATTTCCTAGTGATCCAGAAACTGTTTCATTTTGGGAAAACTCACTGACCGGCCGCCTGTTGAAATTTCTCATTTTTGAGCTATCTCAATTTTGTCAACAAAACTGCCCCAGGAGTGCAAATTATTACTTTTATGGTCATGTCTAGTGTCAGCACATTGTTTTAGACTAATTTCCTAGTGATCCAGAAACTGTTATATTTTGGAAAAACTCCATGACCGGCCGACTGTTGAAAATTCTCATTTTTGAACTATCTCAATTTTGTAAACAAAATTGCCCCAGGAGTGCAAATTATTACTTTTATGGTCATGTCTAGTGTCAGCACATTGTTTTAGACTAATTTCCTAGTGATCCAGAAACTGTTATATTTTGGGAAAACTCCATGACCGGCCGCCTGTTGAAATTTCTCATTTTTGAGCTATCTAAATTTTGTCAACAAAATTGCCCCAGGAGTGCAAATTATTACTTTTATGGTCATGTCTAGTGTCAGCACATTGTTTTAGACTAATTTTCTAGTGATCCAGAAACTGATATATTTTGGGGAAACTCCATGACCGGCCACCTGTTGAAATTTCTCATTTTTGAGCTATCTCAATTTTGTCAACAAAACTGCCCCAGGAGTGCAAATTATTACTTTTATGGTCATGTCTAGTGTCAGCATATTGTTTTAGACTAATTTCCTAGTGATCCAGAAACTGTTATATTTTGGGAAAACTCCATGACCGGCCGCCTGTTGAAAATTCTCATTTTTGAGCTATCTCAATTTTGTCAACAAAATTGCCCCAGGAGTGCAAATTATTACTTTTATGGTCATGTCTAGTGTCAGCACATTGTTTTAGACTAATTTCCTAGTGATCCAGAAACTGTTATATTTTGGGAAAACTCCATGACCGGCCGCCTGTTGAAATTTCTCATTTTTGAGCTATCTAAATTTTGTCAACAAAATTGCCCCAGGAGTGCAAATTATTACTTTTATGGTCATGTCTAGTGTCAGCACATTGTTTTAGACTAATTTCCTAGTGATCCAGAAACTGTTATATTTTGGGAAAACTCCATGACCGGCCGCCTGTTGAAATTTCTCATTTTTGAGCTATCAAACAAAATTGACCCAGGAGTGCAAATTATTACTTTTATGGTCATGTCTAGTGTCAGCACATTGTTTTAGACTAATTTCCTAGTGATCCAGAAACTGTTATATTTTGGGAAAACTCCATGACCGGCCGCCTGTTGAAATTTCTCATTTTTGAGCTATCTAAATTTTGTCAACAAAATTGCCCCAGGAGTGCAAATTATTACTTTTATGGTCATGTCTAGTGTCAGCACATTGTTTTAGACTAATTTCCTAGTGATCCAGAAACTGTTATATTTTGGGAAAACTCCATGACCGGCCGCCTGTTGAAATTTCTCATTTTTGAGCTATCTCAATTTTGTCAACAAAATTGCCCCAGGAGTGCAAATTATTACTTTTATGGTCATGTCTAGTGTCAGCACATTGTTTTAGACTAATTTCCTAGTGATCCAGAAACTGTTAAATTTTGGGAAAACTCCATGACCGGCCGCCTGTTGAAATTTCTCATTTTTTAGCTATCTCAATTTTGTCAACAAAATTGCCCCAGGAGTGCAAATTATTACTTTTATGGTCATGTCTAGTGTCAGCACATTGTTTTAGACTAATTTCCTAGTGATCCAGAAACTGTTATATTTTGGGAAAACTCCATGACCGGCCGCCTGTTGAAATTTCTCATTTTTTAGCTATCTCAATTTTGTCAACAAAATTGCCCCAGGAGTGCAAATTATTACTTTTATGGTCATGTCTAGTGTCAGCACATTGTTTTAGACTAATTTCCTAGTGATCCAGAAACTTATATTTTGGGAAAACTCCATGACCGGCCGCCTGTTGAAATTTCTCATTTTTGAGCTATCTAAATTTTGTCAACAAAATTGCCCCAGGAGTGCAAATTATTACTTTTATGGTCATGTCTAGTGTCAGCATATTGTTTTAGACTAATTTCCTAGTGATCCAGAAACTGTTATATTTTGGAAAAACTCCATGACCGGCCGCCTGTTGAAAATTCTCATTTTTGAGCTATCTCAATTTTGTAAACAAAATTGCCCCAGGAGTGCAAATTATTACTTTTATGGTCATGTCTAGTGTCAGCACATTGTTTTAGACTAATTTCCTAGTGATCCAGAAACTGATATATTTTGGGAAAACTCCATGACCGGCCGCCTGTTGAAATTTCTCATTTTTGAGCTATCTCAATTTTGTCAACAAAACTGCCCCAGGAGTGCAAATTATTACTTTTATGGTCATGTCTAGTGTCAGCACATTGTTTTAGACTAATTTCCTAGTGATCCATAAACTGTTATATTTTGGAAAAACTCCATGACCGGCTGCCTGTTGAAAATTCTCATTTTTGACCTATCTCAATTTTGTAAACAAAATTGCCCCAGGAGTGCAAATTATTACTTTTATGGTCATGTCTAGTGTCAGCACATTGTTTTAGACTAATTTCCTAGTGATCCAGAAACTGTTATATTTTGGGAAAACTCCATGACCGGCCGCCTGTTGAAATTTCTCATTTTTGAGCTATCTAAATTTTGTCAACAAAATTGCCCCAGGAGTGCAAATTATTACTTTTATGGTCATGTCTAGTGTCAGCACATTGTTTTAGACTAATTTCCTAGTGATCCAGAAACTGTTATATTTTGGGGAAACTCCATGACCGGCCGCCTGTTGAAATTTCTCATTTTTGAGCTATCTCAATTTTGTCAACAAAATTGCCCCAGGAGTGCAAATTATTACTTTTATGGTCATGTCTAGTGTCAGCACATTGTTTTAGACTAATTTCCTAGTGATCCAGAAACTGTTATATTTTGGGAAAACTCCATGACCGGCCGCCTGTTGAAATTTCTCATTTTTTAGCTATCTCAATTTTGTCAACAAAATTGCCCCAGGAGTGCAAATTATTACTTTTATGGTCATGTCTAGTGTCAGCACATTGTTTTAGACTAATTTCCTAGTGATCCAGAAACTGTTATATTTTGGGAAAAACTCCATGACCGGCCGCCTGTTGAAATTTCTCATTTTTGAGCTATCTAAATTTTGTCAACAAAATTGCCCCAGGAGTGCAAATTATTACTTTTATGGTCATGTCTAGTGTCAGCATATTGTTTTAGACTAATTTCCTAGTGATCCAGAAACTGTTATATTTTGGAAAAACTCCATGACCGGCCGCCTGTTGAAAATTCTCATTTTTGAGCTACCTCAATTTTGTAAACAAAATTGCCCCAGGAGTGCAAATTATTACTTTTATGGTCATGTCTAGTGTCAGCACATTGTTTTAGACTAATTTCCTAGTGATCCAGAAACTGATATATTTTGGGAAAACTCCATGACCGGCCGCTGTTGAAATTTCTCATTTTTGAGCTATCTCAATTTTGTCAACAAAACTGCCCCAGGAGTGCAAATTATTACTTTTATGGTCATGTCTAGTGTCAGCACATTGTTTTAGACTAATTTCCTAGTGATCCAGAAACTGTTATATTTTGGGGAAACTCCATGACCGGCCGCCTGTTGAAATTTCTCATTTTTGAGCTATCTCAATTTTGTCAACAAAATTGCCCCAGGAGTGCAAATTATTACTTTTATGGTCATGTCTAGTGTCAGCACATTGTTTTAGACTAATTTCCTAGTGATCCAGAAACTGTTATATTTTGGGAAAACTCCATGACCGGCCGCCTGTTGAAATTTCTCATTTTTTAGCTATCTCAATTTTGTCAACAAAATTGCCCCAGGAGTGCAAATTATTACTTTTATGGTCATGTCTAGTGTCAGCACATTGTTTTAGACTAATTTCCTAGTGATCCAGAAACTGTTATATTTTGGGAAAAACTCCATGACCGGCCGCCTGTTGAAATTTCTCATTTTTGAGCTATCTAAATTTTGTCAACAAAATTGCCCCAGGAGTGCAAATTATTACTTTTATGGTCATGTCTAGTGTCAGCATATTGTTTTAGACTAATTTCCTAGTGATCCAGAAACTGTTATATTTTGGAAAAACTCCATGACCGGCCGCCTGTTGAAAATTCTCATTTTTGAGCTACCTCAATTTTGTAAACAAAATTGCCCCAGGAGTGCAAATTATTACTTTTATGGTCATGTCTAGTGTCAGCACATTGTTTTAGACTAATTTCCTAGTGATCCAGAAACTGATATATTTTGGGAAAACTCCATGACCGGCCGCTGTTGAAATTTCTCATTTTTGAGCTATCTCAATTTTGTCAACAAAACTGCCCCAGGAGTGCAAATTATTACTTTTATGGTCATGTCTAGTGTCAGCACATTGTTTTAGACTAATTTCCTAGTGATCCAGAAACTGTTATATTTTGGAAAAACTCCATGACCGGCTGCCTGTTGAAAATTCTCATTTTTGACCTATCTCAATTTTGTAAACAAAATTGCCCCAGGAGTGCAAATTATTACTTTTATGGTCATGTCTAGTGTCAGCACATTGTTTTAGACTAATTTCCTAGTGATCCAGAAACTGTTATATTTTGGGAAAACTCCATGACCGGCCGCCTGTTGAAATTTCTCATTTGTGAGCTATCTAAATTTTGTCAACAAAATTGCCCCAGGAGTGCAAATTATTACTTTTATGGTCATGTCTAGTGTCAGCACATTGTTTTAGACTAATTTCCTAGTGATCCAGAAACTGTTATATTTTGGGAAAACTCCATGACCGGCCGCCTGTTGAAATTTCTCATTTTTGAGCTATCTCAATTTTGTCAACAAAACTGCCCCAGGAGTGCAAATTATTACTTTTATGGTCATGTCTAGTGTCAGCATATTGTTTTAGACTAATTTCCTAGTGATCCAGAAACTGTTATATTTTGGAAAAACTCCATGACCGGCCGCCTGTTGAAAATTCTCATTTTTGAGCTATCTCAATTTTGTAAACAAAATTGCCCCAGGAGTGCAAATTATTACTTTTATGGTCATGTCTAGTGTCAGCACATTGTTTTAGACTAATTTCCTAGTGATCCAGAAACTGATATATTTTGGGAAAACTCCATGACCGGCCGCCTGTTGAAATTTCTCATTTTTGAGCTATCTCAATTTTGTAAACAAAACTGCCCCAGGAGTGCAAATTATTACTTTTATGGTCATGTCTAGTGTCAGCATATTGTTTTAGACTAATTTCCTAGTGATCCAGAAACTGTTATATTTTGGGAAAACTCCATGACCGGCCGCCTGTTGAAATTTCTCATTTTTGAGCTATCTCAATTTTGTCAACAAAATTGCCCCAGGAGTGCAAATTATTACTTTTATGGTCATGTCTAGTGTCAGCACATTGTTTTAGACTAATTTCCTAGTGATCCAGAAACTGTTATATTTTGGGAAAACTCCATGACCGGCCGCCTGTTGAAATTTCTCATTTTTGAGCTATCTCAATTTTGTAAACAAAATTGACCCAGGAGTGCAAATTATTACTTTTATGGTCATGTCTAGTGTCAGCACATTGTTTTAGACTAATTTCCTAGTGATCCAGAAACTGTTATATTTTGGGAAAACTCCATGACCGGCCGCCTGTTGAAATTTCTCATTTTTGAGCTATCTAAATTTTGTCAACAAAATTGCCCCAGGAGTGCAAATTATTACTTTTATGGTCATGTCTAGTGTCAGCACATTGTTTTAGACTAATTTCCTAGTGATCCAGAAACTGTTATATTTTGGGAAAACTCCATGACCGGCCGCCTGTTGAAATTTCTCATTTTTGAGCTATCTCAATTTTGTCAACAAAATTGCCCCAGGAGTGCAAATTATTACTTTTATGGTCATGTCTAGTGTCAGCACATTGTTTTAGACTAATTTCCTAGTGATCCAGAAACTGTTATATTTTGGGAAAACTCCATGACCGGCCGCCTGTTGAAATTTCTCATTTTTGAGCTATCTAAATTTTGTCAACAAAATTGCCCCAGGAGTGCAAATTATTACTTTTATGGTCATGTCTAGTGTCAGCACATTGTTTTAGACTAATTTCCTAGTGATCCAGAAACTGTTATATTTTGGGAAAACTCCATGACCGGCCGCCTGTTGAAATTTCTCATTTTTGAGCTATCTAAATTTTGTCAACAAAATTGCCCCAGGAGTGCAAATTATTACTTTTATGGTCATGTCTAGTGTCAGCACATTGTTTTAGACTAATTTCCTAGTGATCCAGAAACCGTTATATTTTGGGAAAACTCCATGACCGGCCGCCTGTTGAAATTTCTCATTTTTGAGCTATCTAAATTTTGTCAACAAATTTGCCCCAGGAGTGCAAATTATTACTTTTATGGTCATGTCTAGTGTCAGCACATTGTTTTAGACTAATTTCCTAGTGATCCAGAAACTGTTATATTTTGGGGAAACTCCATGACCGGCCGCCTGTTAAAATTTCTCATTTTTGAGCTATCTCAATTTTGTCAACAAAACTGCCCCAGGAGTGCAAATTATTACTTTTATGGTCATGTCTAGTGTCAGCATATTGTGTTAGACTAATTTCCTAGTGATCCAGAAACTGTTATATTTTGGAAAAACTCCATGACCGGCCGCCTGTTGAAATTTCTCATTTTTGAGCTATCTCAATTTTGTTAACAAAATTGCCCCAGGAGTGCAAATTATTACTTTTATGGTCATGTCTAGTGTCAGCACATTGTTTTAGACTAATTTCCTAGTGATCCAGAAACTGTTATATTTTGGGGAAACTCCATGACCGGCCGCCTGTTGAAATTTCTCATTTTTGAGCTATCTCAATTTTGTCAACAAAACTGCCCCAGGAGTGCAAATTATTACTTTTATGGTCATGTCTAGTGTCAGCATATTGTTTTAGACTAATTTCCTAGTGATCCAGAAACTGTTATATTTTGGAAAAACTCCATGACCGGCCGCCTGTTGAAAATTCTCATTTTTGAGCTATCTCAATTTTGTAAACAAAATTGCCCCAGGAGTGCAAATTATTACTTTTATGGTCATGTCTAGTGTCAGCATATTGTTTTAGACTAATTTCCTAGTGATCCAGAAACTGTTATATTTTGGAAAAACTCCATGACCGGCCGCCTGTTGAAATTTCTCATTTTTGAGCTATCTCAATTTTGTCAACAAAATTGCCCCAGGAGTGCAAATTATTACTTTTATGGTCATGTCTAGTGTCAGCACATTGTTTTAGACTAATTTCATAGTGATCCAGAAACTGTTATATTTTGGGGAAACTCCATGACCGGCCGCCTGTTGAAATTTCTCATTTTTGAGCTATCTCAATTTTGTCAACAAAACTGCCCCAGGAGTGCAAATTATTACTTTTATGGTCATGTCTAGTGTCAGCATATTGTTTTAGACTAATTTCCTAGTGATCCAGAAACTGTTATATTTTGGAAAAACTCCATGACCGGCCGCCTGTTGAAAATTCTCATTTTTGAGCTATCTCAATTTTGTAAACAAAATTGCCCCAGGAGTGCAAATTATTACTTTTATGGTCATGTCTAGTGTCAGCACATTGTTTTAGACTAATTTCCTAGTGATCCAGAAACTGATATATTTTGGGAAAACTCCATGACCGGCCGCCTGTTGAAATTTCTCATTTTTGAGCTATCTCAATTTTGTCAACAAAACTGCCCCAGGAGTGCAAATTATTACTTTTATGGTCATGTCTAGTGTCAGCATATTGTTTTAGACTAATTTCCTAGTGATCCAGAAACTGTTATATTTTGGGAAAACTCCATGACCGGCCGCCTGTTGAAATTTCTCATTTTTGAGCTATCTCAATTTTGTCAACAAAATTGCCCCAGGAGTGCAAATTATTACTTTTATGGTCATGTCTAGTGTCAGCACATTGTTTTAGACTAATTTCCTAGTGATCCAGAAACTGTTATATTTTGGGAAAACTCCATGACCGGCCGCCTGTTGAAATTTCTCATTTTTGAGCTATCTCAATTTTGTAAACAAAATTGACCCAGGAGTGCAAATTATTACTTTTATGGTCATGTCTAGTGTCAGCACATTGTTTTAGACTAATTTCCTAGTGATCCAGAAACTGTTATATTTTGGGAAAACTCCATGACCGGCCGCCTGTTGAAATTTCTCATTTTTGAGCTATCTAAATTTTGTCAACAAAATTGCCCCAGGAGTGCAAATTATTACTTTTATGGTCATGTCTATTGTCAGCACATTGTTTTAGACTAATTTCCTAGTGATCCAGAAACTGTTATATTTTGGGAAAACTCCATGACCGGCCGCCTGTTGAAATTTCTCATTTTTGAGCTATCTAAATTTTGTCAACAAAATTGCCCCAGGAGTGCAAATTATTACTTTTATGGTCATGTCTAGTGTCAGCACATTGTTTTAGACTAATTTCCTAGTGATCCAGAAACTGTTATATTTTGGGGAAACTCCATGACCGGCCGCCTGTTGAAATTTCTCATTTTTGAGCTATCTCAATTTTGTCAACAAAATTGCCCCAGGAGTGCAAATTATTACTTTTATGGTCATGTCTAGTGTCAGCACATTGTTTTAGACTAATTTCCTAGTGATCCAGAAACTGTTATATTTTGGGAAAACTCCATGACCGGCCGCCTGTTGAAATTTCTCATTTTTTAGCTATCTCAATTTTGTCAACAAAATTGCCCCAGGAGTGCAAATTATTACTTTTATGGTCATGTCTAGTGTCAGCACATTGTTTTAGACTAATTTCCTAGTGATCCAGAAACTGTTATATTTTGGGAAAAACTCCATGACCGGCCGCCTGTTGAAATTTCTCATTTTTGAGCTATCTAAATTTTGTCAACAAAATTGCCCCAGGAGTGCAAATTATTACTTTTATGGTCATGTCTAGTGTCAGCATATTGTTTTAGACTAATTTCCTAGTGATCCAGAAACTGTTATATTTTGGAAAAACTCCATGACCGGCCGCCTGTTGAAAATTCTCATTTTTGAGCTATCTCAATTTTGTAAACAAAATTGCCCCAGGAGTGCAAATTATTACTTTTATGGTCATGTCTAGTGTCAGCACATTGTTTTAGACTAATTTCCTAGTGATCCAGAAACTGATATATTTTGGGAAAACTCCATGACCGGCCGCCTGTTGAAATTTCTCATTTTTGAGCTATCTCAATTTTGTCAACAAAACTGCCACAGGAGTGCAAATTATTACTTTTATGGTCATGTCTAGTGTCAGCACATTGTTTTAGACTAATTTCCTAGTGATCCAGAAACTGTTATATTTTGGAAAAACTCCATGACCGGCTGCCTGTTGAAAATTCTCATTTTTGACCTATCTCAATTTTGTAAACAAAATTGCCCCAGGAGTGCAAATTATTACTTTTATGGTCATGTCTAGTGTCAGCACATTGTTTTAGACTAATTTCCTAGTGATCCAGAAACTGTTATATTTTGGGAAAACTCCATGGACGGCCGCCTGTTGAAATTTCTCATTTTTGAGCTATCTAAATTTTGTCAACAAAATTGCCCCAGGAGTGCAAATTATTACTTTTATGGTCATGTCTAGTGTCAGCACATTGTTTTAGACTAATTTCCTAGTGATCCAGAAACTGTTATATTTTGGGAAAACTCCATGACCGGCCGCCTGTTGAAATTTTTCATTTTTGAGCTATCTAAATTTTGTCAACAAAATTGCCCCAGGAGTGCAAATTATTACTTTTATGGTCATGTCTAGTGTCAGCACATTGTTTTAGACTAATTTCCTAGTGATCCAGAAACTGTTATATTTTGGGAAAACTCCATGACCGGCCGCCTGTTGAAATTTCTCATTTTTGAGCTATCTAAATTTTGTCAACAAATTTGCCCCAGGAGTGCAAATTATTACTTTTATGGTCATGTCTAGTGTCAGCACATTGTTTTAGACTAATTTCCTAGTGATCCAGAAACTGTTATATTTTGGGAAAACTCCATGACCGGCCGCCTGTTGAAATTTCTCATTTTTTAGCTATCTCAATTTTGTCAACAAAATTGCCCCAGGAGTGCAAATTATTACTTTTATGGTCATGTCTAGTGTCAGCACATTGTTTTAGACTAATTTCCTAGTGATCCAGAAACTGTTATATTTTGGGAAAACTCCATGACCGGCCGCCTGTTGAAATTTCTCATTTTTGAGCTATCAAACAAAATTGACCCAGGAGTGCAAATTATTACTTTTATGGTCATGTCTAGTGTCAGCACATTGTTTTAGACTAATTTCCTAGTGATCCAGAAACTGTTATATTTTGGGAAAACTCCATGACCGGCCGCCTGTTGAAATTTCTCATTTTTGAGCTATCTAAATTTTGTCAACAAAATTGCCCCAGGAGTGCAAATTATTACTTTTATGGTCATGTCTAGTGTCAGCACATTGTTTTAGACTAATTTCCTAGTGATCCAGAAACTGTTATATTTTGGGAAAACTCCATGACCGGCCGCCTGTTGAAATTTCTCATTTTTGAGCTATCTCAATTTTGTCAACAAAATTGCCCCAGGAGTGCAAATTATTACTTTTATGGTCATGTCTAGTGTCAGCATATTGTTTTAGACTAATTTCCTAGTGATCCAGAAACTGTTATATTTTGGAAAAACTCCATGACCGGCCGCCTGTTGAAAATTCTCATTTTTGAGCTACCTCAATTTTGTAAACAAAATTGCCCCAGGAGTGCAAATTATTACTTTTATGGTCATGTCTAGTGTCAGCACATTGTTTTAGACTAATTTCCTAGTGATCCAGAAACTGATATATTTTGGGAAAACTCCATGACCGGCCGCTGTTGAAATTTCTCATTTTTGAGCTATCTCAATTTTGTCAACAAAACTGCCCCAGGAGTGCAAATTATTACTTTTATGGTCATGTCTAGTGTCAGCACATTGTTTTAGACTAATTTCCTAGTGATCCAGAAACTGTTATATTTTGGAAAAACTCCATGACCGGCTGCCTGTTGAAAATTCTCATTTTTGACCTATCTCAATTTTGTAAACAAAATTGCCCCAGGAGTGCAAATTATTACTTTTATGGTCATGTCTAGTGTCAGCACATTGTTTTAGACTAATTTCCTAGTGATCCAGAAACTGTTATATTTTGGGAAAACTCCATGACCGGCCGCCTGTTGAAATTTCTCATTTTTGAGCTATCTAAATTTTGTCAACAAAATTGCCCCAGGAGTGCAAATTATTACTTTTATGGTCATGTCTAGTGTCAGCACATTGTTTTAGACTAATTTCCTAGTGATCCAGAAACTGTTATATTTTGGGAAAACTCCATGACCGGCCGCCTGTTGAAATTTCTCATTTTTGAGCTATCTCAATTTTGTCAACAAAACTGCCCCAGGAGTGCAAATTATTACTTTTATGGTCATGTCTAGTGTCAGCATATTGTTTTAGACTAATTTCCTAGTGATCCAGAAACTGTTATATTTTGGAAAAACTCCATGACCGGCCGCCTGTTGAAAATTCTCATTTTTGAGCTATCTCAATTTTGTAAACAAAATTGCCCCAGGAGTGCAAATTATTACTTTTATGGTCATGTCTAGTGTCAGCACATTGTTTTAGACTAATTTCCTAGTGATCCAGAAACTGATATATTTTGGGAAAACTCCATGACCGGCCGCCTGTTGAAATTTCTCATTTTTGAGCTATCTCAATTTTGTAAACAAAACTGCCCCAGGAGTGCAAATTATTACTTTTATGGTCATGTCTAGTGTCAGCATATTGTTTTAGACTAATTTCCTAGTGATCCAGAAACTGTTATATTTTGGGAAAACTCCATGACCGGCCGCCTGTTGAAATTTCTCATTTTTGAGCTATCTCAATTTTGTCAACAAAATTGCCCCAGGAGTGCAAATTATTACTTTTATGGTCATGTCTAGTGTCAGCACATTGTTTTAGACTAATTTCCTAGTGATCCAGAAACTGTTATATTTTGGGAAAACTCCATGACCGGCCGCCTGTTGAAATTTCTCATTTTTGAGCTATCTCAATTTTGTAAACAAAATTGACCCAGGAGTGCAAATTATTACTTTTATGGTCATGTCTAGTGTCAGCACATTGTTTTAGACTAATTTCCTAGTGATCCAGAAACTGTTATATTTTGGGAAAACTCCATGACCGGCCGCCTGTTGAAATTTCTCATTTTTGAGCTATCTAAATTTTGTCAACAAAATTGCCCCAGGAGTGCAAATTATTACTTTTATGGTCATGTCTAGTGTCAGCACATTGTTTTAGACTAATTTCCTAGTGATCCAGAAACTGTTATATTTTGGGAAAACTCCATGACCGGCCGCCTGTTGAAATTTCTCATTTTTGAGCTATCTCAATTTTGTCAACAAAATTGCCCCAGGAGTGCAAATTATTACTTTTATGGTCATGTCTAGTGTCAGCACATTGTTTTAGACTAATTTCCTAGTGATCCAGAAACTGTTATATTTTGGGAAAACTCCATGACCGGCCGCCTGTTGAAATTTCTCATTTTTGAGCTATCTAAATTTTGTCAACAAAATTGCCCCAGGAGTGCAAATTATTACTTTTATGGTCATGTCTAGTGTCAGCACATTGTTTTAGACTAATTTCCTAGTGATCCAGAAACTGTTATATTTTGGGAAAACTCCATGACCGGCCGCCTGTTGAAATTTCTCATTTTTGAGCTATCTAAATTTTGTCAACAAAATTGCCCCAGGAGTGCAAATTATTACTTTTATGGTCATGTCTAGTGTCAGCACATTGTTTTAGACTAATTTCCTAGTGATCCAGAAACCGTTATATTTTGGGAAAACTCCATGACCGGCCGCCTGTTGAAATTTCTCATTTTTGAGCTATCTAAATTTTGTCAACAAATTTGCCCCAGGAGTGCAAATTATTACTTTTATGGTCATGTCTAGTGTCAGCACATTGTTTTAGACTAATTTCCTAGTGATCCAGAAACTGTTATATTTTGGGGAAACTCCATGACCGGCCGCCTGTTAAAATTTCTCATTTTTGAGCTATCTCAATTTTGTCAACAAAACTGCCCCAGGAGTGCAAATTATTACTTTTATGGTCATGTCTAGTGTCAGCATATTGTGTTAGACTAATTTCCTAGTGATCCAGAAACTGTTATATTTTGGAAAAACTCCATGACCGGCCGCCTGTTGAAATTTCTCATTTTTGAGCTATCTAAATTTTGTCAACAAAATTGCCCCAGGAGTGCAAATTATTACTTTTATGGTCATGTCTAGTGTCAGCACATTGTTTTAGACTAATTTCCTAGTGATCCAGAAACTGTTATATTTTGGGAAAACTCCATGACCGGCCGCCTGTTGAAATTTCTCATTTTTGAGCTATCTAAATTTTGTCAACAAAATTGCCCCAGGAGTGCAAATTATTACTTTTATGGTCATGTCTAGTGTCAGCACATTGTTTTAGACTAATTTCCTAGTGATCCAGAAACTGTTATATTTTGGGGAAACTCCATGACCGGCCGCCTGTTGAAATTTCTCATTTTTGAGCTATCTCAATTTTGTCAACAAAATTGCCCCAGGAGTGCAAATTATTACTTTTATGGTCATGTCTAGTGTCAGCACATTGTTTTAGACTAATTTCCTAGTGATCCAGAAACTGTTATATTTTGGGAAAAACTACATGACCGGCCGCCTGTTGAAATTTCTCATTTTTGAGCTATCTAAATTTTGTCAACAAAATTGCCCCAGGAGTGCAAATTATTACTTTTATGGTCATGTCTAGTGTCAGCATATTGTTTTAGACTAATTTCCTAGTGATCCAGAAACTGTTATATTTTGGAAAAACTCCATGACCGGCCGCCTGTTGAAAATTCTCATTTTTGAGCTATCTCAATTTTGTAAACAAAATTGCCCCAGGAGTGCAAATTATTACTTTTATGGTCATGTCTAGTGTCAGCACATTGTTTTAGACTAATTTCCTAGTGATCCAGAAACTGATATATTTTGGGAAACTCCATGACCGGCCGCCTGTTGAAATTTCTCATTTTTGAGCTATCTCAATTTTGTCAACAAAACTGCCACAGGAGTGCAAATTATTACTTTTATGGTCATGTCTAGTGTCAGCACATTGTTTTAGACTAATTTCCTAGTGATCCAGAAACTGTTATATTTTGGAAAAACTCCATGACCGGCTGCCTGTTGAAAATTCTCATTTTTGACCTATCTCAATTTTGTAAACAAAATTGCCCCAGGAGTGCAAATTATTACTTTTATGGTCATGTCTAGTGTCAGCACATTGTTTTAGACTAATTTCCTAGTGATCCAGAAACTGTTATATTTTGGGAAAACTCCATGGACGGCCGCCTGTTGAAATTTCTCATTTTTGAGCTATCTAAATTTTGTCAACAAAATTGCCCCAGGAGTGCAAATTATTACTTTTATGGTCATGTCTAGTGTCAGCACATTGTTTTAGACTAATTTCCTAGTGATCCAGAAACTGTTATATTTTGGGAAAACTCCATGACCGGCCGCCTGTTGAAATTTTTCATTTTTGAGCTATCTAAATTTTGTCAACAAAATTGCCCCAGGAGTGCAAATTATTACTTTTATGGTCATGTCTAGTGTCAGCACATTGTTTTAGACTAATTTCCTAGTGATCCAGAAACTGTTATATTTTGGGAAAACTCCATGACCGGCCGCCTGTTGAAATTTCTCATTTTTGAGCTATCTAAATTTTGTCAACAAATTTGCCCCAGGAGTGCAAATTATTACTTTTATGGTCATGTCTAGTGTCAGCACATTGTTTTAGACTAATTTCCTAGTGATCCAGAAACTGTTATATTTTGGGAAAACTCCATGACCGGCCGCCTGTTGAAATTTCTCATTTTTTAGCTATCTCAATTTTGTCAACAAAATTGCCCCAGGAGTGCAAATTATTACTTTTATGGTCATGTCTAGTGTCAGCACATTGTTTTAGACTAATTTCCTAGTGATCCAGAAACTGTTATATTTTGGGAAAACTCCATGACCGGCCGCCTGTTGAAATTTCTCATTTTTGAGCTATCAAACAAAATTGACCCAGGAGTGCAAATTATTACTTTTATGGTCATGTCTAGTGTCAGCACATTGTTTTAGACTAATTTCCTAGTGATCCAGAAACTGTTATATTTTGGGAAAACTCCATGACCGGCCGCCTGTTGAAATTTCTCATTTTTGAGCTATCTAAATTTTGTCAACAAAATTGCCCCAGGAGTGCAAATTATTACTTTTATGGTCATGTCTAGTGTCAGCACATTGTTTTAGACTAATTTCCTAGTGATCCAGAAACTGTTATATTTTGGGAAAACTCCATGACCGGCCGCCTGTTGAAATTTCTCATTTTTGAGCTATCTCAATTTTGTCAACAAAATTGCCCCAGGAGTGCAAATTATTACTTTTATGGTCATGTCTAGTGTCAGCATATTGTTTTAGACTAATTTCCTAGTGATCCAGAAACTGTTATATTTTGGAAAAACTCCATGACCGGCCGCCTGTTGAAAATTCTCATTTTTGAGCTACCTCAATTTTGTAAACAAAATTGCCCCAGGAGTGCAAATTATTACTTTTATGGTCATGTCTAGTGTCAGCACATTGTTTTAGACTAATTTCCTAGTGATCCAGAAACTGATATATTTTGGGAAAACTCCATGACCGGCCGCTGTTGAAATTTCTCATTTTTGAGCTATCTCAATTTTGTCAACAAAACTGCCCCAGGAGTGCAAATTATTACTTTTATGGTCATGTCTAGTGTCAGCACATTGTTTTAGACTAATTTCCTAGTGATCCAGAAACTGTTATATTTTGGAAAAACTCCATGACCGGCTGCCTGTTGAAAATTCTCATTTTTGACCTATCTCAATTTTGTAAACAAAATTGCCCCAGGAGTGCAAATTATTACTTTTATGGTCATGTCTAGTGTCAGCACATTGTTTTAGACTAATTTCCTAGTGATCCAGAAACTGTTATATTTTGGGAAAACTCCATGACCGGCCGCCTGTTGAAATTTCTCATTTTTGAGCTATCTAAATTTTGTCAACAAAATTGCCCCAGGAGTGCAAATTATTACTTTTATGGTCATGTCTAGTGTCAGCACATTGTTTTAGACTAATTTCCTAGTGATCCAGAAACTGTTATATTTTGGGAAAACTCCATGACCGGCCGCCTGTTGAAATTTCTCATTTTTGAGCTATCTCAATTTTGTCAACAAAACTGCCCCAGGAGTGCAAATTATTACTTTTATGGTCATGTCTAGTGTCAGCATATTGTTTTAGACTAATTTCCTAGTGATCCAGAAACTGTTATATTTTGGAAAAACTCCATGACCGGCCGCCTGTTGAAAATTCTCATTTTTGAGCTATCTCAATTTTGTAAACAAAATTGCCCCAGGAGTGCAAATTATTACTTTTATGGTCATGTCTAGTGTCAGCACATTGTTTTAGACTAATTTCCTAGTGATCCAGAAACTGATATATTTTGGGAAAACTCCATGACCGGCCGCCTGTTGAAATTTCTCATTTTTGAGCTATCTCAATTTTGTAAACAAAACTGCCCCAGGAGTGCAAATTATTACTTTTATGGTCATGTCTAGTGTCAGCATATTGTTTTAGACTAATTTCCTAGTGATCCAGAAACTGTTATATTTTGGGAAAACTCCATGACCGGCCGCCTGTTGAAATTTCTCATTTTTGAGCTATCTCAATTTTGTCAACAAAATTGCCCCAGGAGTGCAAATTATTACTTTTATGGTCATGTCTAGTGTCAGCACATTGTTTTAGACTAATTTCCTAGTGATCCAGAAACTGTTATATTTTGGGAAAACTCCATGACCGGCCGCCTGTTGAAATTTCTCATTTTTGAGCTATCTCAATTTTGTAAACAAAATTGACCCAGGAGTGCAAATTATTACTTTTATGGTCATGTCTAGTGTCAGCACATTGTTTTAGACTAATTTCCTAGTGATCCAGAAACTGTTATATTTTGGGAAAACTCCATGACCGGCCGCCTGTTGAAATTTCTCATTTTTGAGCTATCTAAATTTTGTCAACAAAATTGCCCCAGGAGTGCAAATTATTACTTTTATGGTCATGTCTAGTGTCAGCACATTGTTTTAGACTAATTTCCTAGTGATCCAGAAACTGTTATATTTTGGGAAAACTCCATGACCGGCCGCCTGTTGAAATTTCTCATTTTTGAGCTATCTCAATTTTGTCAACAAAATTGCCCCAGGAGTGCAAATTATTACTTTTATGGTCATGTCTAGTGTCAGCACATTGTTTTAGACTAATTTCCTAGTGATCCAGAAACTGTTATATTTTGGGAAAACTCCATGACCGGCCGCCTGTTGAAATTTCTCATTTTTGAGCTATCTAAATTTTGTCAACAAAATTGCCCCAGGAGTGCAAATTATTACTTTTATGGTCATGTCTAGTGTCAGCACATTGTTTTAGACTAATTTCCTAGTGATCCAGAAACTGTTATATTTTGGGAAAACTCCATGACCGGCCGCCTGTTGAAATTTCTCATTTTTGAGCTATCTAAATTTTGTCAACAAAATTGCCCCAGGAGTGCAAATTATTACTTTTATGGTCATGTCTAGTGTCAGCACATTGTTTTAGACTAATTTCCTAGTGATCCAGAAACCGTTATATTTTGGGAAAACTCCATGACCGGCCGCCTGTTGAAATTTCTCATTTTTGAGCTATCTAAATTTTGTCAACAAAATTGCCCCAAGAGTGCAAATTATTACTTTTATGGTCATGTCTAGTGTCAGCACATTGTTTTAGACTAATTTCCTAGTGATCCAGAAACTGTTACATTTTGGGAAAACTCCATGACCGGCCGCCTGTTGAAATTTCTCATTTTTGAGCTATCTAAATTTTGTCAACAAAATTGCCCCAGGAGTGCAAATTATTACTTTTATGGTCATGTCTAGTGTCAGCACATTGTTTTAGACTAATTTCCTAGTGATCCAGAAACTGTTATATTTTGGGGAAACTCCATGACCGGCCGCCTGTTGAAATTTCTCATTTTTGAGCTATCTCAATTTTGTCAACAAAATTGCCCCAGGAGTGCAAATTATTACTTTTATGGTCATGTCTAGTGTCAGCACATTGTTTTAGACTAATTTCCTAGTGATCCAGAAACTGTTATATTTTGGGAAAACTCCATGACCGGCCGCCTGTTGAAATTTCTCATTTTTTAGCTATCTCAATTTTGTCAACAAAATTGCCCCAGGAGTGCAAATTATTACTTTTATGGTCATGTCTAGTGTCAGCACATTGTTTTAGACTAATTTCCTAGTGATCCAGAAACTGTTATATTTTGGGAAAAACTCCATGACCGGCCGCCTGTTGAAATTTCTCATTTTTGAGCTATCTAAATTTTGTCAACAAAATTGCCCCAGGAGTGCAAATTATTACTTTTATGGTCATGTCTAGTGTCAGCATATTGTTTTAGACTAATTTCCTAGTGATCCAGAAACTGTTATATTTTGGAAAAACTCCATGACCGGCCGCCTGTTGAAAATTCTCATTTTTGAGCTATCTCAATTTTGTAAACAAAATTGCCCCAGGAGTGCAAATTATTACTTTTATGGTCATGTCTAGTGTCAGCACATTGTTTTAGACTAATTTCCTAGTGATCCAGAAACTGATATATTTTGGGAAAACTCCATGACCGGCCGCCTGTTGAAATTTCTCATTTTTGAGCTATCTCAATTTTGTCAACAAAACTGCCCCAGGAGTGCAAATTATTACTTTTATGGTCATGTCTAGTGTCAGCACATTGTTTTAGACTAATTTCCTAGTGATCCAGAAACTGTTATATTTTGGAAAAACTCCATGACCGGCTGCCTGTTGAAAATTCTCATTTTTGACCTATCTCAATTTTGTAAACAAAATTGCCCCAGGAGTGCAAATTATTACTTTTATGGTCATGTCTAGTGTCAGCACATTGTTTTAGACTAATTTCCTAGTGATCCAGAAACTGTTATATTTTGGGAAAACTCCATGGACGGCCGCCTGTTGAAATTTCTCATTTTTGAGCTATCTAAATTTTGTCAACAAAATTGCCCCAGGAGTGCAAATTATTACTTTTATGGTCATGTCTAGTGTCAGCACATTGTTTTAGACTAATTTCCTAGTGATCCAGAAACTGTTATATTTTGGGAAAACTCCATGACCGGCCGCCTGTTGAAATTTTTCATTTTTGAGCTATCTAAATTTTGTCAACAAAATTGCCCCAGGAGTGCAAATTATTACTTTTATGGTCATGTCTAGTGTCAGCACATTGTTTTAGACTAATTTCCTAGTGATCCAGAAACTGTTATATTTTGGGAAAACTCCATGACCGGCCGCCTGTTGAAATTTCTCATTTTTGAGCTATCTAAATTTTGTCAACAAATTTGCCCCAGGAGTGCAAATTATTACTTTTATGGTCATGTCTAGTGTCAGCACATTGTTTTAGACTAATTTCCTAGTGATCCAGAAACTGTTATATTTTGGGAAAACTCCATGACCGGCCGCCTGTTGAAATTTCTCATTTTTTAGCTATCTCAATTTTGTCAACAAAATTGCCCCAGGAGTGCAAATTATTACTTTTATGGTCATGTCTAGTGTCAGCACATTGTTTTAGACTAATTTCCTAGTGATCCAGAAACTGTTATATTTTGGGAAAACTCCATGACCGGCCGCCTGTTGAAATTTCTCATTTTTGAGCTATCAAACAAAATTGACCCAGGAGTGCAAATTATTACTTTTATGGTCATGTCTAGTGTCAGCACATTGTTTTAGACTAATTTCCTAGTGATCCAGAAACTGTTATATTTTGGGAAAACTCCATGACCGGCCGCCTGTTGAAATTTCTCATTTTTGAGCTATCTAAATTTTGTCAACAAAATTGCCCCAGGAGTGCAAATTATTACTTTTATGGTCATGTCTAGTGTCAGCACATTGTTTTAGACTAATTTCCTAGTGATCCAGAAACTGTTATATTTTGGGAAAACTCCATGACCGGCCGCCTGTTGAAATTTCTCATTTTTGAGCTATCTCAATTTTGTCAACAAAATTGCCCCAGGAGTGCAAATTATTACTTTTATGGTCATGTCTAGTGTCAGCATATTGTTTTAGACTAATTTCCTAGTGATCCAGAAACTGTTATATTTTGGAAAAACTCCATGACCGGCCGCCTGTTGAAAATTCTCATTTTTGAGCTACCTCAATTTTGTAAACAAAATTGCCCCAGGAGTGCAAATTATTACTTTTATGGTCATGTCTAGTGTCAGCACATTGTTTTAGACTAATTTCCTAGTGATCCAGAAACTGATATATTTTGGGAAAACTCCATGACCGGCCGCTGTTGAAATTTCTCATTTTTGAGCTATCTCAATTTTGTCAACAAAACTGCCCCAGGAGTGCAAATTATTACTTTTATGGTCATGTCTAGTGTCAGCACATTGTTTTAGACTAATTTCCTAGTGATCCAGAAACTGTTATATTTTGGAAAAACTCCATGACCGGCTGCTTGTTGAAAATTCTCATTTTTGACCTATCTCAATTTTGTAAACAAAATTGCCCCAGGAGTGCAAATTATTACTTTTATGGTCATGTCTAGTGTCAGCACATTGTTTTAGACTAATTTCCTAGTGATCCAGAAACTGTTATATTTTGGGAAAACTCCATGACCGGCCGCCTGTTGAAATTTCTCATTTTTGAGCTATCTAAATTTTGTCAACAAAATTGCCCCAGGAGTGCAAATTATTACTTTTATGGTCATGTCTAGTGTCAGCACATTGTTTTAGACTAATTTCCTAGTGATCCAGAAACTGTTATATTTTGGGAAAACTCCATGACCGGCCGCCTGTTGAAATTTCTCATTTTTGAGCTATCTCAATTTTGTCAACAAAACTGCCCCAGGAGTGCAAATTATTACTTTTATGGTCATGTCTAGTGTCAGCACATTGTTTTAGACTAATTTCCTAGTGATCCAGAAACTGTTATATTTTGGGAAAACTCCATGACCGGCCGCCTGTTGAAATTTCTCATTTTTGAGCTATCTCAATTTTGTCAACAAAATTGCCCCAGGAGTGCAAATTATTACTTTTATGGTCATGTCTAGTGTCAGCACATTGTTTTAGACTAATTTCCTAGTGATCCAGAAACTGTTATATTTTGGGAAAACTCCATGACCGGCCGCCTGTTGAAATTTCTCATTTTTGAGCTATCTAAATTTTGTCAACAAAATTGCCCCAGGAGTGCAAATTATTACTTTTATGGTCATGTCTAGTGTCAGCACATTGTTTTAGACTAATTTCCTAGTGATCCAGAAACTGTTATATTTTGGGGAAACTCCATGACCGGCCGCCTGTTGAAATTTCTCATTTTTGAGCTATCTCAATTTTGTCAACAAAACTGCCCCAGGAGTGCAAATTATTACTTTTATGGTCATGTCTAGTGTCAGCATATTGTTTTAGACTAATTTCCTAGTGATCCAGAAACTGTTATATTTTGGAAAAACTCCATGACCGGCCGCCTGTTGAAAATTCTCATTTTTGAGCTATCTCAATTTTGTAAACAAAATTGCCCCAGGAGTGCAAATTATTACTTTTATGGTCATGTCTAGTGTCAGCATATTGTTTTAGACTAATTTCCTAGTGATCCAGAAACTGTTATATTTTGGAAAAACTCCATGACCGGCCGCCTGTTGAAATTTCTCATTTTTGAGCTATCTCAATTTTGTCAACAAAATTGCCCCAGGAGTGGAAATTATTACTTTTATGGTCATGTCTAGTGTCAGCACATTGTTTTAGACTAATTTCATAGTGATCCAGAAACTGTTATATTTTGGGGAAACTCCATGACCGGCCGCCTGTTGAAATTTCTCATTTTTGAGCTATCTCAATTTTGTCAACAAAACTGCCCCAGGAGTGCAAATTATTACTTTTATGGTCATGTCTAGTGTCAGCATATTGTTTTAGACTAATTTCCTAGTGATCCAGAAACTGTTATATTTTGGAAAAACTCCATGACCGGCCGCCTGTTGAAAATTCTCATTTTTGAGCTATCTCAATTTTGTAAACAAAATTGCCCCAGGAGTGCAAATTATTACTTTTATGGTCATGTCTAGTGTCAGCACATTGTTTTAGACTAATTTCCTAGTGATCCAGAAACTGATATATTTTCGGAAAACTCCATGACCGGCCGCCTGTTGAAATTTCTCATTTTTGAGCTATCTCAATTTTGTCAACAAAACTGCCCCAGGAGTGCAAATTATTACTTTTATGGTCATGTCTAGTGTCAGCATATTGTTTTAGACTAATTTCCTAGTGATCCAGAAACTGTTATATTTTGGGAAAACTCCATGACCGGCCGCCTGTTGAAATTTCTCATTTTTGAGCTATCTCAATTTTGTCAACAAAATTGCCCCAGGAGTGCAAATTATTACTTTTATGGTCATGTCTAGTGTCAGCACATTGTTTTAGACTAATTTCCTAGTGATCCAGAAACTGTTATATTTTGGGAAAACTCCATGACCGGCCGCCTGTTGAAATTTCTCATTTTTGAGCTATCTCAATTTTGTAAACAAAATTGACCCAGGAGTGCAAATTATTACTTTTATGGTCATGTCTAGTGTCAGCACATTGTTTTAGACTAATTTCCTAGTGATCCAGAAACCGTTATATTTTGGGAAAACTCCATGACCGGCCGCCTGTTGAAATTTCTCATTTTTGAGCTATCTAAATTTTGTCAACAAATTTGCCCCAGGAGTGCAAATTATTACTTTTATGGTCATGTCTAGTGTCAGCACATTGTTTTAGACTAATTTCCTAGTGATCCAGAAACTGTTATATTTTGGGGAAACTCCATGACCGGCCGCCTGTTAAAATTTCTCATTTTTGAGCTATCTCAATTTTGTCAACAAAACTGCCCCAGGAGTGCAAATTATTACTTTTATGGTCATGTCTAGTGTCAGCATATTGTGTTAGACTAATTTCCTAGTGATCCAGAAACTGTTATATTTTGGAAAAACTCCATGACCGGCCGCCTGTTGAAATTTCTCATTTTTGAGCTATCTCAATTTTGTTAACAAAATTGCCCCAGGAGTGCAAATTATTACTTTTATGGTCATGTCTAGTGTCAGCACATTGTTTTAGACTAATTTCCTAGTGATCCAGAAACTGTTATATTTTGGGGAAACTCCATGACCGGCCGCCTGTTGAAATTTCTCATTTTTGAGCTATCTCAATTTTGTCAACAAAACTGCCCCAGGAGTGCAAATTATTACTTTTATGGTCATGTCTAGTGTCAGCATATTGTTTTAGACTAATTTCCTAGTGATCCAGAAACTGTTATATTTTGGAAAAACTCCATGACCGGCCGCCTGTTGAAAATTCTCATTTTTGAGCTATCTCAATTTTGTAAACAAAATTGCCCCAGGAGTGCAAATTATTACTTTTATGGTCATGTCTAGTGTCAGCATATTGTTTTAGACTAATTTCCTAGTGATCCAGAAACTGTTATATTTTGGAAAAACTCCATGACCGGCCGCCTGTTGAAATTTCTCATTTTTGAGCTATCTCAATTTTGTCAACAAAATTGCCCCAGGAGTGCAAATTATTACTTTTATGGTCATGTCTAGTGTCAGCACATTGTTTTAGACTAATTTCATAGTGATCCAGAAACTGTTATATTTTGGGGAAACTCCATGACCGGCCGCCTGTTGAAATTTCTCATTTTTGAGCTATCTCAATTTTGTCAACAAAACTGCCCCAGGAGTGCAAATTATTACTTTTATGGTCATGTCTAGTGTCAGCATATTGTTTTAGACTAATTTCCTAGTGATCCAGAAACTGTTATATTTTGGAAAAACTCCATGACCGGCCGCCTGTTGAAAATTCTCATTTTTGAGCTATCTCAATTTTGTAAACAAAATTGCCCCAGGAGTGCAAATTATTACTTTTATGGTCATGTCTAGTGTCAGCACATTGTTTTAGACTAATTTCCTAGTGATCCAGAAACTGATATATTTTGGGAAAACTCCATGACCGGCCGCCTGTTGAAATTTCTCATTTTTGAGCTATCTCAATTTTGTCAACAAAACTGCCCCAGGAGTGCAAATTATTACTTTTATGGTCATGTCTAGTGTCAGCATATTGTTTTAGACTAATTTCCTAGTGATCCAGAAACTGTTATATTTTGGGAAAACTCCATGACCGGCCGCCTGTTGAAATTTCTCATTTTTGAGCTATCTCAATTTTGTCAACAAAATTGCCCCAGGAGTGCAAATTATTACTTTTATGGTCATGTCTAGTGTCAGCACATTGTTTTAGACTAATTTCCTAGTGATCCAGAAACTGTTATATTTTGGGAAAACTCCATGACCGGCCGCCTGTTGAAATTTCTCATTTTTGAGCTATCTCAATTTTGTAAACAAAATTGACCCAGGAGTGCAAATTATTACTTTTATGGTCATGTCTAGTGTCAGCACATTGTTTTAGACTAATTTCCTAGTGATCCAGAAACTGTTATATTTTGGGAAAACTCCATGACCGGCCGCCTGTTGAAATTTCTCATTTTTGAGCTATCTAAATTTTGTCAACAAAATTGCCCCAGGAGTGCAAATTATTACTTTTATGGTCATGTCTAGTGTCAGCACATTGTTTTAGACTAATTTCCTAGTGATCCAGAAACTGTTATATTTTGGGAAAACTCCATGACCGGCCGCCTGTTGAAATTTCTCATTTTTGAGCTATCTAAATTTTGTCAACAAAATTGCCCCAGGAGTGCAAATTATTACTTTTATGGTCATGTCTAGTGTCAGCACATTGTTTTAGACTAATTTCCTAGTGATCCAGAAACTGTTATATTTTGGGGAAACTCCATGACCGGCCGCCTGTTGAAATTTCTCATTTTTGAGCTATCTCAATTTTGTCAACAAAATTGCCCCAGGAGTGCAAATTATTACTTTTATGGTCATGTCTAGTGTCAGCACATTGTTTTAGACTAATTTCCTAGTGATCCAGAAACTGTTATATTTTGGGAAAACTCCATGACCGGCCGCCTGTTGAAATTTCTCATTTTTTAGCTATCTCAATTTTGTCAACAAAATTGCCCCAGGAGTGCAAATTATTACTTTTATGGTCATGTCTAGTGTCAGCACATTGTTTTAGACTAATTTCCTAGTGATCCAGAAACTGTTATATTTTGGGAAAACTCCATGACCGGCCGCCTGTTGAAATTTCTCATTTTTTAGCTATCTCAATTTTGTCAACAAAATTGCCCCAGGAGTGCAAATTATTACTTTTATGGTCATGTCTAGTGTCAGCACATTGTTTTAGACTAATTTCCTAGTGATCCAGAAACTGTTATATTTTGGGAAAAACTCCATGACCGGCCGCCTGTTGAAATTTCTCATTTTTGAGCTATCTAAATTTTGTCAACAAAATTGCCCCAGGAGTGCAAATTATTACTTTTATGGTCATGTCTAGTGTCAGCATATTGTTTTAGACTAATTTCCTAGTGATCCAGAAACTGTTATATTTTGGAAAAACTCCATGACCGGCCGCCTGTTGAAAATTCTCATTTTTGAGCTATCTCAATTTTGTAAACAAAATTGCCCCAGGAGTGCAAATTATTACTTTTATGGTCATGTCTAGTGTCAGCACATTGTTTTAGACTAATTTCCTAGTGATCCAGAAACTGATATATTTTGGGAAAACTCCATGACCGGCCGCCTGTTGAAATTTCTCATTTTTGAGCTATCTCAATTTTGTCAACAAAACTGCCCCAGGAGTGCAAATTATTACTTTTATGGTCATGTCTAGTGTCAGCACATTGTTTTAGACTAATTTCCTAGTGATCCAGAAACTGTTATATTTTGGAAAAACTCCATGACCGGCTGCCTGTTGAAAATTCTCATTTTTGACCTATCTCAATTTTGTAAACAAAATTGCCCCAGGAGTGCAAATTATTACTTTTATGGTCATGTCTAGTGTCAGCACATTGTTTTAGACTAATTTCCTAGTGATCCAGAAACTGTTATATTTTGGGAAAACTCCATGGACGGCCGCCTGTTGAAATTTCTCATTTTTGAGCTATCTAAATTTTGTCAACAAAATTGCCCCAGGAGTGCAAATTATTACTTTTATGGTCATGTCTAGTGTCAGCACATTGTTTTAGACTAATTTCCTAGTGATCCAGAAACTGTTATATTTTGGGAAAACTCCATGACCGGCCGCCTGTTGAAATTTTTCATTTTTGAGCTATCTAAATTTTGTCAACAAAATTGCCCCAGGAGTGCAAATTATTACTTTTATGGTCATGTCTAGTGTCAGCACATTGTTTTAGACTAATTTCCTAGTGATCCAGAAACTGTTATATTTTGGGAAAACTCCATGACCGGCCGCCTGTTGAAATTTCTCATTTTTGAGCTATCTAAATTTTGTCAACAAATTTGCCCCAGGAGTGCAAATTATTACTTTTATGGTCATGTCTAGTGTCAGCACATTGTTTTAGACTAATTTCCTAGTGATCCAGAAACTGTTATATTTTGGGAAAACTCCATGACCAGCCGCCTGTTGAAATTTCTCATTTTTTAGCTATCTAAATTTTGTCAACAAAATTGCCCCAGGAGTGCAAATTATTACTTTTATGGTCATGTCTAGTGTCAGCACATTGTTTTAGACTAATTTCCTAGTGATCCAGAAACTGTTATATTTTGGGAAAACTCCATGACCGGCCGCCTGTTGAAATTTCTCATTTTTGAGCTATCAAACAAAATTGACCCAGGAGTGCAAATTATTACTTTTATGGTCATGTCTAGTGTCAGCACATTGTTTTAGACTAATTTCCTAGTGATCCAGAAACTGTTATATTTTGGAAAAACTCCATGACCGGCTGCTTGTTGAAAATTCTCATTTTTGACCTATCTCAATTTTGTAAACAAAATTGCCCCAGGAGTGCAAATTATTACTTTTATGGTCATGTCTAGTGTCAGCACATTGTTTTAGACTAATTTCCTAGTGATCCAGAAACTGATATATTTTCGGAAAACTCCATGACCGGCCGCCTGTTGAAATTTCTCATTTTTGAGCTATCTCAATTTTGTCAACAAAACTGCCCCAGGAGTGCAAATTATTACTTTTATGGTCATGTCTAGTGTCAGCATATTGTTTTAGACTAATTTCCTAGTGATCCAGAAACTGTTATATTTTGGGAAAACTCCATGACCGGCCGCCTGTTGAAATTTCTCATTTTTGAGCTATCTCAATTTTGTCAACAAAATTGCCCCAGGAGTGCAAATTATTACTTTTATGGTCATGTCTAGTGTCAGCACATTGTTTTAGACTAATTTCCTAGTGATCCAGAAACTGTTATATTTTGGGAAAACTCCATGACCGGCCGCCTGTTGAAATTTCTCATTTTTGAGCTATCTCAATTTTGTAAACAAAATTGACCCAGGAGTGCAAATTATTACTTTTATGGTCATGTCTAGTGTCAGCACATTGTTTTAGACTAATTTCCTAGTGATCCAGAAACCGTTATATTTTGGGAAAACTCCATGACCGGCCGCCTGTTGAAATTTCTCATTTTTGAGCTATCTAAATTTTGTCAACAAATTTGCCCCAGGAGTGCAAATTATTACTTTTATGGTCATGTCTAGTGTCAGCACATTGTTTTAGACTAATTTCCTAGTGATCCAGAAACTGTTATATTTTGGGGAAACTCCATGACCGGCCGCCTGTTAAAATTTCTCATTTTTGAGCTATCTCAATTTTGTCAACAAAACTGCCCCAGGAGTGCAAATTATTACTTTTATGGTCATGTCTAGTGTCAGCATATTGTGTTAGACTAATTTCCTAGTGATCCAGAAACTGTTATATTTTGGAAAAACTCCATGACCGGCCGCCTGTTGAAATTTCTCATTTTTGAGCTATCTCAATTTTGTTAACAAAATTGCCCCAGGAGTGCAAATTATTACTTTTATGGTCATGTCTAGTGTCAGCACATTGTTTTAGACTAATTTCCTAGTGATCCAGAAACTGTTATATTTTGGGGAAACTCCATGACCGGCCGCCTGTTGAAATTTCTCATTTTTGAGCTATCTCAATTTTGTCAACAAAACTGCCCCAGGAGTGCAAATTATTACTTTTATGGTCATGTCTAGTGTCAGCATATTGTTTTAGACTAATTTCCTAGTGATCCAGAAACTGTTATATTTTGGAAAAACTCCATGACCGGCCGCCTGTTGAAAATTCTCATTTTTGAGCTATCTCAATTTTGTAAACAAAATTGCCCCAGGAGTGCAAATTATTACTTTTATGGTCATGTCTAGTGTCAGCATATTGTTTTAGACTAATTTCCTAGTGATCCAGAAACTGTTATATTTTGGAAAAACTCCATGACCGGCCGCCTGTTGAAATTTCTCATTTTTGAGCTATCTCAATTTTGTCAACAAAATTGCCCCAGGAGTGCAAATTATTACTTTTATGGTCATGTCTAGTGTCAGCACATTGTTTTAGACTAATTTCATAGTGATCCAGAAACTGTTATATTTTGGGGAAACTCCATGACCGGCCGCCTGTTGAAATTTCTCATTTTTGAGCTATCTCAATTTTGTCAACAAAACTGCCCCAGGAGTGCAAATTATTACTTTTATGGTCATGTCTAGTGTCAGCATATTGTTTTAGACTAATTTCCTAGTGATCCAGAAACTGTTATATTTTGGAAAAACTCCATGACCAGCCGCCTGTTGAAAATTCTCATTTTTGAGCTATCTCAATTTTGTAAACAAAATTGCCCCAGGAGTGCAAATTATTACTTTTATGGTCATGTCTAGTGTCAGCACATTGTTTTAGACTAATTTCCTAGTGATCCAGAAACTGATATATTTTGGGAAAACTCCATGACCGGCCGCCTGTTGAAATTTCTCATTTTTGAGCTATCTCAATTTTGTCAACAAAACTGCCCCAGGAGTGCAAATTATTACTTTTATGGTCATGTCTAGTGTCAGCATATTGTTTTAGACTAATTTCCTAGTGATCCAGAAACTGTTATATTTTGGGAAAACTCCATGACCGGCCGCCTGTTGAAATTTCTCATTTTTGAGCTATCTCAATTTTGTCAACAAAATTGCCCCAGGAGTGCAAATTATTACTTTTATGGTCATGTCTAGTGTCAGCACATTGTTTTAGACTAATTTCCTAGTGATCCAGAAACTGTTATATTTTGGGAAAACTCCATGACCGGCCGCCTGTTGAAATTTCTCATTTTTGAGCTATCTCAATTTTGTAAACAAAATTGACCCAGGAGTGCAAATTATTACTTTTATGGTCATGTCTAGTGTCAGCACATTGTTTTAGACTAATTTCCTAGTGATCCAGAAACTGTTATATTTTGGGAAAACTCCATGACCGGCCGCCTGTTGAAATTTCTCATTTTTGAGCTATCTAAATTTTGTCAACAAAATTGCCCCAGGAGTGCAAATTATTACTTTTATGGTCATGTCTAGTGTCAGCACATTGTTTTAGACTAATTTCCTAGTGATCCAGAAACTGTTATATTTTGGGAAAACTCCATGACCGGCCGCCTGTTGAAATTTCTCATTTTTGAGCTATCTAAATTTTGTCAACAAAATTGCCCCAGGAGTGCAAATTATTACTTTTATGGTCATGTCTAGTGTCAGCACATTGTTTTAGACTAATTTCCTAGTGATCCAGAAACTGTTATATTTTGGGGAAACTCCATGACCGGCCGCCTGTTGAAATTTCTCATTTTTGAGCTATCTCAATTTTGTCAACAAAATTGCCCCAGGAGTGCAAATTATTACTTTTATGGTCATGTCTAGTGTCAGCACATTGTTTTAGACTAATTTCCTAGTGATCCAGAAACTGTTATATTTTGGGAAAACTCCATGACCGGCCGCCTGTTGAAATTTCTCATTTTTTAGCTATCTCAATTTTGTCAACAAAATTGCCCCAGGAGTGCAAATTATTACTTTTATGGTCATGTCTAGTGTCAGCACATTGTTTTAGACTAATTTCCTAGTGATCCAGAAACTGTTATATTTTGGGAAAACTCCATGACCGGCCGCCTGTTGAAATTTCTCATTTTTTAGCTATCTCAATTTTGTCAACAAAATTGCCCCAGGAGTGCAAATTATTACTTTTATGGTCATGTCTAGTGTCAGCACATTGTTTTAGACTAATTTCCTAGTGATCCAGAAACTGTTATATTTTGGGAAAAACTCCATGACCGGCCGCCTGTTGAAATTTCTCATTTTTGAGCTATCTAAATTTTGTCAACAAAATTGCCCCAGGAGTGCAAATTATTACTTTTATGGTCATGTCTAGTGTCAGCATATTGTTTTAGACTAATTTCCTAGTGATCCAGAAACTGTTATATTTTGGAAAAACTCCATGACCGGCCGCCTGTTGAAAATTCTCATTTTTGAGCTATCTCAATTTTGTAAACAAAATTGCCCCAGGAGTGCAAATTATTACTTTTATGGTCATGTCTAGTGTCAGCACATTGTTTTAGACTAATTTCCTAGTGATCCAGAAACTGATATATTTTGGGAAAACTCCATGACCGGCCGCCTGTTGAAATTTCTCATTTTTGAGCTATCTCAATTTTGTCAACAAAACTGCCCCAGGAGTGCAAATTATTACTTTTATGGTCATGTCTAGTGTCAGCACATTGTTTTAGACTAATTTCCTAGTGATCCAGAAACTGTTATATTTTGGAAAAACTCCATGACCGGCTGCCTGTTGAAAATTCTCATTTTTGACCTATCTCAATTTTGTAAACAAAATTGCCCCAGGAGTGCAAATTATTACTTTTATGGTCATGTCTAGTGTCAGCACATTGTTTTAGACTAATTTCCTAGTGATCCAGAAACTGTTATATTTTGGGAAAACTCCATGGACGGCCGCCTGTTGAAATTTCTCATTTTTGAGCTATCTAAATTTTGTCAACAAAATTGCCCCAGGAGTGCAAATTATTACTTTTATGGTCATGTCTAGTGTCAGCACATTGTTTTAGACTAATTTCCTAGTGATCCAGAAACTGTTATATTTTGGGAAAACTCCATGACCGGCCGCCTGTTGAAATTTTTCATTTTTGAGCTATCTAAATTTTGTCAACAAAATTGCCCCAGGAGTGCAAATTATTACTTTTATGGTCATGTCTAGTGTCAGCACATTGTTTTAGACTAATTTCCTAGTGATCCAGAAACTGTTATATTTTGGGAAAACTCCATGACCGGCCGCCTGTTGAAATTTCTCATTTTTGAGCTATCTAAATTTTGTCAACAAATTTGCCCCAGGAGTGCAAATTATTACTTTTATGGTCATGTCTAGTGTCAGCACATTGTTTTAGACTAATTTCCTAGTGATCCAGAAACTGTTATATTTTGGGAAAACTCCATGACCGGCCGCCTGTTGAAATTTCTCATTTTTTAGCTATCTAAATTTTGTCAACAAAATTGCCCCAGGAGTGCAAATTATTACTTTTATGGTCATGTCTAGTGTCAGCACATTGTTTTAGACTAATTTCCTAGTGATCCAGAAACTGTTATATTTTGGGAAAACTCCATGACCGGCCGCCTGTTGAAATTTCTCATTTTTGAGCTATCAAACAAAATTGACCCAGGAGTGCAAATTATTACTTTTATGGTCATGTCTAGTGTCAGCACATTGTTTTAGACTAATTTCCTAGTGATCCAGAAACTGTTATATTTTGGGAAAACTCCATGACCGGCCGCCTGTTGAAATTTCTCATTTTTGAGCTATCTAAATTTTGTCAACAAAATTGCCCCAGGAGTGCAAATTATTACTTTTATGGTCATGTCTAGTGTCAGCACATTGTTTTAGACTAATTTCCTAGTGATCCAGAAACTGTTATATTTTGGGAAAACTCCATGACCGGCCGCCTGTTGAAATTTCTCATTTTTGAGCTATCTCAATTTTGTCAACAAAATTGCCCCAGGAGTGCAAATTATTACTTTTATGGTCATGTCTAGTGTCAGCACATTGTTTTAGACTAATTTCCTAGTGATCCAGAAACTGTTAAATTTTGGGAAACTCCATGACCGGCCGCCTGTTGAAATTTCTCATTTTTTAGCTATCTCAATTTTGTCAACAAAATTGCCCCAGGAGTGCAAATTATTACTTTTATGGTCATGTCTAGTGTCAGCACATTGTTTTAGACTAATTTCCTAGTGATCCAGAAACTGTTATATTTTGGGAAAACTCCATGACCGGCCGCCTGTTGAAATTTCTCATTTTTGAGCTATCTAAATTTTGTCAACAAAATTGCCCCAGGAGTGCAAATTATTACTTTTATGGTCATGTCTAGTGTCAGCACATTGTTTTAGACTAATTTCCTAGTGATCCAGAAACTGTTATATTTTGGGGAAACTCCATGACCGGCCGCCTGTTGAAATTTCTCATTTTTGAGCTATCTCAATTTTGTCAACAAAATTGCCCCAGGAGTGCAAATTATTACTTTTATGGTCATGTCTAGTGTCAGCACATTGTTTTAGACTAATTTCCTAGTGATCCAGAAACTGTTATATTTTGGGAAAACTCCATGACCGGCCGCCTGTTGAAATTTCTCATTTTTTAGCTATCTCAATTTTGTCAACAAAATTGCCCCAGGAGTGCAAATTATTACTTTTATGGTCATGTCTAGTGTCAGCACATTGTTTTAGACTAATTTCCTAGTGATCCAGAAACTTATATTTTGGGAAAACTCCATGACCGGCCGCCTGTTGAAATTTCTCATTTTTGAGCTATCTAAATTTTGTCAACAAAATTGCCCCAGGAGTGCAAATTATTACTTTTATGGTCATGTCTAGTGTCAGCATATTGTTTTAGACTAATTTCCTAGTGATCCAGAAACTGTTATATTTTGGAAAAACTCCATGACCGGCCGCCTGTTGAAAATTCTCATTTTTGAGCTATCTCAATTTTGTAAACAAAATTGCCCCAGGAGTGCAAATTATTACTTTTATGGTCATGTCTAGTGTCAGCACATTGTTTTAGACTAATTTCCTAGTGATCCAGAAACTGATATATTTTGGGAAAACTCCATGACCGGCCGCCTGTTGAAATTTCTCATTTTTGAGCTATCTCAATTTTGTCAACAAAACTGCCCCAGGAGTGCAAATTATTACTTTTATGGTCATGTCTAGTGTCAGCACATTGTTTTAGACTAATTTCCTAGTGATCCATAAACTGTTATATTTTGGAAAAACTCCATGACCGGCTGCCTGTTGAAAATTCTCATTTTTGACCTATCTCAATTTTGTAAACAAAATTGCCCCAGGAGTGCAAATTATTACTTTTATGGTCATGTCTAGTGTCAGCACATTGTTTTAGACTAATTTCCTAGTGATCCAGAAACTGTTATATTTTGGGAAAACTCCATGACCGGCCGCCTGTTGAAATTTCTCATTTTTGAGCTATCTAAATTTTGTCAACAAAATTGCCCCAGGAGTGCAAATTATTACTTTTATGGTCATGTCTAGTGTCAGCACATTGTTTTAGACTAATTTCCTAGTGATCCAGAAACTGTTATATTTTGGGGAAACTCCATGACCGGCCGCCTGTTGAAATTTCTCATTTTTGAGCTATCTCAATTTTGTCAACAAAATTGCCCCAGGAGTGCAAATTATTACTTTTATGGTCATGTCTAGTGTCAGCACATTGTTTTAGACTAATTTCCTAGTGATCCAGAAACTGTTATATTTTGGGAAAACTCCATGACCGGCCGCCTGTTGAAATTTCTCATTTTTTAGCTATCTCAATTTTGTCAACAAAATTGCCCCAGGAGTGCAAATTATTACTTTTATGGTCATGTCTAGTGTCAGCACATTGTTTTAGACTAATTTCCTAGTGATCCAGAAACTGTTATATTTTGGGAAAAACTCCATGACCGGCCGCCTGTTGAAATTTCTCATTTTTGAGCTATCTAAATTTTGTCAACAAAATTGCCCCAGGAGTGCAAATTATTACTTTTATGGTCATGTCTAGTGTCAGCATATTGTTTTAGACTAATTTCCTAGTGATCCAGAAACTGTTATATTTTGGAAAAACTCCATGACCGGCCGCCTGTTGAAAATTCTCATTTTTGAGCTACCTCAATTTTGTAAACAAAATTGCCCCAGGAGTGCAAATTATTACTTTTATGGTCATGTCTAGTGTCAGCACATTGTTTTAGACTAATTTCCTAGTGATCCAGAAACTGTTATATTTTGGGAAAACTCCATGACCGGCCGCCTGTTGAAATTTCTCATTTTTGAGCTATCAAACAAAATTGACCCAGGAGTGCAAATTATTACTTTTATGGTCATGTCTAGTGTCAGCACATTGTTTTAGACTAATTTCCTAGTGATCCAGAAACTGTTATATTTTGGGAAAACTCCATGACCGGCCGCCTGTTGAAATTTCTCATTTTTGAGCTATCTAAATTTTGTCAACAAAATTGCCCCAGGAGTGCAAATTATTACTTTTATGGTCATGTCTAGTGTCAGCACATTGTTTTAGACTAATTTCCTAGTGATCCAGAAACTGTTATATTTTGGGAAAACTCCATGACCGGCCGCCTGTTGAAATTTCTAATTTTTGAGCTATCTCAATTTTGTCAACAAAATTGCCCCAGGAGTGCAAATTATTACTTTTATGGTCATGTCTAGTGTCAGCACATTGTTTTAGACTAATTTCCTAGTGATCCAGAAACTGTTAAATTTTGGGAAACTCCATGACCGGCCGCCTGTTGAAATTTCTCATTTTTTAGCTATCTCAATTTTGTCAACAAAATTGCCCCAGGAGTGCAAATTATTACTTTTATGGTCATGTCTAGTGTCAGCACATTGTTTTAGACTAATTTCCTAGTGATCCAGAAACTGTTATATTTTGGGAAAACTCCATGACCGGCCGCCTGTTGAAATTTCTCATTTTTGAGCTATCTAAATTTTGTCAACAAAATTGCCCCAGGAGTGCAAATTATTACTTTTATGGTCATGTCTAGTGTCAGCACATTGTTTTAGACTAATTTCCTAGTGATCCAGAAACTGTTATATTTTGGGGAAACTCCATGACCGGCCGCCTGTTGAAATTTCTCATTTTTGAGCTATCTCAATTTTGTCAACAAAATTGCCCCAGGAGTGCAAATTATTACTTTTATGGTCATGTCTAGTGTCAGCACATTGTTTTAGACTAATTTCCTAGTGATCCAGAAACTGTTATATTTTGGGAAAACTCCATGACCGGCCGCCTGTTGAAATTTCTCATTTTTTAGCTATCTCAATTTTGTCAACAAAATTGCCCCAGGAGTGCAAATTATTACTTTTATGGTCATGTCTAGTGTCAGCACATTGTTTTAGACTAATTTCCTAGTGATCCAGAAACTTATATTTTGGGAAAACTCCATGACCGGCCGCCTGTTGAAATTTCTCATTTTTGAGCTATCTAAATTTTGTCAACAAAATTGCCCCAGGAGTGCAAATTATTACTTTTATGGTCATGTCTAGTGTCAGCATATTGTTTTAGACTAATTTCCTAGTGATCCAGAAACTGTTATATTTTGGAAAAACTCCATGACCGGCCGCCTGTTGAAAATTCTCATTTTTGAGCTATCTCAATTTTGTAAACAAAATTGCCCCAGGAGTGCAAATTATTACTTTTATGGTCATGTCTAGTGTCAGCACATTGTTTTAGACTAATTTCCTAGTGATCCAGAAACTGATATATTTTGGGAAAACTCCATGACCGGCCGCCTGTTGAAATTTCTCATTTTTGAGCTATCTCAATTTTGTCAACAAAACTGCCCCAGGAGTGCAAATTATTACTTTTATGGTCATGTCTAGTGTCAGCACATTGTTTTAGACTAATTTCCTAGTGATCCATAAACTGTTATATTTTGGAAAAACTCCATGACCGGCTGCCTGTTGAAAATTCTCATTTTTGACCTATCTCAATTTTGTAAACAAAATTGCCCCAGGAGTGCAAATTATTACTTTTATGGTCATGTCTAGTGTCAGCACATTGTTTTAGACTAATTTCCTAGTGATCCAGAAACTGTTATATTTTGGGAAAACTCCATGACCGGCCGCCTGTTGAAATTTCTCATTTTTGAGCTATCTAAATTTTGTCAACAAAATTGCCCCAGGAGTGCAAATTATTACTTTTATGGTCATGTCTAGTGTCAGCACATTGTTTTAGACTAATTTCCTAGTGATCCAGAAACTGTTATATTTTGGGGAAACTCCATGACCGGCCGCCTGTTGAAATTTCTCATTTTTGAGCTATCTCAATTTTGTCAACAAAATTGCCCCAGGAGTGCAAATTATTACTTTTATGGTCATGTCTAGTGTCAGCACATTGTTTTAGACTAATTTCCTAGTGATCCAGAAACTGTTATATTTTGGGAAAACTCCATGACCGGCCGCCTGTTGAAATTTCTCATTTTTTAGCTATCTCAATTTTGTCAACAAAATTGCCCCAGGAGTGCAAATTATTACTTTTATGGTCATGTCTAGTGTCAGCACATTGTTTTAGACTAATTTCCTAGTGATCCAGAAACTGTTATATTTTGGGAAAAACTCCATGACCGGCCGCCTGTTGAAATTTCTCATTTTTGAGCTATCTAAATTTTGTCAACAAAATTGCCCCAGGAGTGCAAATTATTACTTTTATGGTCATGTCTAGTGTCAGCATATTGTTTTAGACTAATTTCCTAGTGATCCAGAAACTGTTATATTTTGGAAAAACTCCATGACCGGCCGCCTGTTGAAAATTCTCATTTTTGAGCTACCTCAATTTTGTAAACAAAATTGCCCCAGGAGTGCAAATTATTACTTTTATGGTCATGTCTAGTGTCAGCACATTGTTTTAGACTAATTTCCTAGTGATCCAGAAACTGATATATTTTGGGAAAACTCCATGACCGGCCGCTGTTGAAATTTCTCATTTTTGAGCTATCTCAATTTTGTCAACAAAACTGCCCCAGGAGTGCAAATTATTACTTTTATGGTCATGTCTAGTGTCAGCACATTGTTTTAGACTAATTTCCTAGTGATCCAGAAACTGTTATATTTTGGAAAAACTCCATGACCGGCTGCCTGTTGAAAATTCTCATTTTTGACCTATCTCAATTTTGTAAACAAAATTGCCCCAGGAGTGCAAATTATTACTTTTATGGTCATGTCTAGTGTCAGCACATTGTTTGAGACTAATTTCCTAGTGATCCAGAAACGGTTATATTTTGGGAAAACTCCATGACCGGCCGCCTGTTGAAATTTCTCATTTTTGAGCTATCTAAATTTTGTCAACAAAATTGCCCCAGGAGTGCAAATTATTACTTTTATGGTCATGTCTAGTGTCAGCACATTGTTTTAGACTAATTTCCTAGTGATCCAGAAACTGTTATATTTTGGGAAAACTCCATGACCGGCCGCCTGTTGAAATTTCTCATTTTTGAGCTATCTCAATTTTGTCAACAAAACTGCCCCAGGAGTGCAAATTATTACTTTTATGGTCATGTCTAGTGTCAGCATATTGTTTTAGACTAATTTCCTAGTGATCCAGAAACTGTTATATTTTGGAAAAACTCCATGACCGGCCGCCTGTTGAAAATTCTCATTTTTGAGCTATCTCAATTTTGTAAACAAAATTGCCCCAGGAGTGCAAATTATTACTTTTATGGTCATGTCTAGTGTCAGCACATTGTTTTAGACTAATTTCCTAGTGATCCAGAAACTGATATATTTTGGGAAAACTCCATGACCGGCCGCCTGTTGAAATTTCTCATTTTTGAGCTATCTAAATTTTGTCAACAAAATTGCCCCAGGAGTGCAAATTATTACTTTTATGGTCATGTCTAGTGTCAGCACATTGTTTTAGACTAATTTCCTAGTGATCCAGAAACTGTTATATTTTGGGGAAACTCCATGACCGGCCGCCTGTTGAAATTTCTCATTTTTGAGCTATCTAAATTTTGTCAACAAAATTGCCCCAGGAGTGCAAATTATTACTTTTATGGTCATGTCTAGTGTAAGCACATTGTTTTAGACTAATTTCCTAGTGATCCAGAAACTGTTATATTTTGGGAAAACTCCATGACCGGCCGCCTGTTGAAATTTCTCATTTTTGAGCTATCTAAATTTTGTCAACAAATTTGCCCCAGGAGTGCAAATTATTACTTTTATGGTCATGTCTAGTGTCAGCACATTGTTTTAGACTAATTTCCTAGTGATCCAGAAACTGTTATATTTTGGGAAAACTCCATGACCGGCCGCCTGTTGAAATTTCTCATTTTTTAGCTATCTCAATTTTGTCAACAAAATTGCCCCAGGAGTGCAAATTATTACTTTTATGGTCATGTCTAGTGTCAGCACATTGTTTTAGACTAATTTCCTAGTGATCCAGAAACTGTTATATTTTGGGAAAACTCCATGACCGGCCGCCTGTTGAAATTTCTCATTTTTGAGCTATCAAACAAAATTGACCCAGGAGTGCAAATTATTACTTTTATGGTCATGTCTAGTGTCAGCACATTGTTTTAGACTAATTTCCTAGTGATCCAGAAACTGTTATATTTTGGGAAAACTCCATGACCGGCCGCCTGTTGAAATTTCTCATTTTTGAGCTATCTAAATTTTGTCAACAAAATTGCCCCAGGAGTGCAAATTATTACTTTTATGGTCATGTCTAGTGTCAGCACATTGTTTTAGACTAATTTCCTAGTGATCCAGAAACTGTTATATTTTGGGAAAACTCCATGACCGGCCGCCTGTTGAAATTTCTCATTTTTGAGCTATCTCAATTTTGTCAACAAAATTGCCCCAGGAGTGCAAATTATTACTTTTATGGTCATGTCTAGTGTCAGCACATTGTTTTAGACTAATTTCCTAGTGATCCAGAAACTGTTAAATTTTGGGAAAACTCCATGACCGGCCGCCTGTTGAAATTTCTCATTTTTTAGCTATCTCAATTTTGTCAACAAAATTGCCCCAGGAGTGCAAATTATTACTTTTATGGTCATGTCTAGTGTCAGCACATTGTTTTAGACTAATTTCCTAGTGATCCAGAAACTGTTATATTTTGGGAAAACTCCATGACCGGCCGCCTGTTGAAATTTCTCATTTTTGAGCTATCTAAATTTTGTCAACAAAATTGCCCCAGGAGTGCAAATTATTACTTTTATGGTCATGTCTAGTGTCAGCACATTGTTTTAGACTAATTTCCTAGTGATCCAGAAACTGTTATATTTTGGGGAAACTCCATGACCGGCCGCCTGTTGAAATTTCTCATTTTTGAGCTATCTCAATTTTGTCAACAAAATTGCCCCAGGAGTGCAAATTATTACTTTTATGGTCATGTCTAGTGTCAGCACATTGTTTTAGACTAATTTCCTAGTGATCCAGAAACTGTTATATTTTGGGAAAACTCCATGACCGGCCGCCTGTTGAAATTTCTCATTTTTTAGCTATCTCAATTTTGTCAACAAAATTGCCCCAGGAGTGCAAATTATTACTTTTATGGTCATGTCTAGTGTCAGCACATTGTTTTAGACTAATTTCCTAGTGATCCAGAAACTTATATTTTGGGAAAACTCCATGACCGGCCGCCTGTTGAAATTTCTCATTTTTGAGCTATCTAAATTTTGTCAACAAAATTGCCCCAGGAGTGCAAATTATTACTTTTATGGTCATGTCTAGTGTCAGCATATTGTTTTAGACTAATTTCCTAGTGATCCAGAAACTGTTATATTTTGGAAAAACTCCATGACCGGCCGCCTGTTGAAAATTCTCATTTTTGAGCTATCTCAATTTTGTAAACAAAATTGCCCCAGGAGTGCAAATTATTACTTTTATGGTCATGTCTAGTGTCAGCACATTGTTTTAGACTAATTTCCTAGTGATCCAGAAACTGATATATTTTGGGAAAACTCCATGACCGGCCGCCTGTTGAAATTTCTCATTTTTGAGCTATCTCAATTTTGTCAACAAAACTGCCCCAGGAGTGCAAATTATTACTTTTATGGTCATGTCTAGTGTCAGCACATTGTTTTAGACTAATTTCCTAGTGATCCATAAACTGTTATATTTTGGAAAAACTCCATGACCGGCTGCCTGTTGAAAATTCTCATTTTTGACCTATCTCAATTTTGTAAACAAAATTGCCCCAGGAGTGCAAATTATTACTTTTATGGTCATGTCTAGTGTCAGCACATTGTTTTAGACTAATTTCCTAGTGATCCAGAAACTGTTATATTTTGGGAAAACTCCATGACCGGCCGCCTGTTGAAATTTCTCATTTTTGAGCTATCTAAATTTTGTCAACAAAATTGCCCCAGGAGTGCAAATTATTACTTTTATGGTCATGTCTAGTGTCAGCACATTGTTTTAGACTAATTTCCTAGTGATCCAGAAACTGTTATATTTTGGGGAAACTCCATGACCGGCCGCCTGTTGAAATTTCTCATTTTTGAGCTATCTCAATTTTGTCAACAAAATTGCCCCAGGAGTGCAAATTATTACTTTTATGGTCATGTCTAGTGTCAGCACATTGTTTTAGACTAATTTCCTAGTGATCCAGAAACTGTTATATTTTGGGAAAACTCCATGACCGGCCGCCTGTTGAAATTTCTCATTTTTTAGCTATCTCAATTTTGTCAACAAAATTGCCCCAGGAGTGCAAATTATTACTTTTATGGTCATGTCTAGTGTCAGCACATTGTTTTAGACTAATTTCCTAGTGATCCAGAAACTGTTATATTTTGGGAAAAACTCCATGACCGGCCGCCTGTTGAAATTTCTCATTTTTGAGCTATCTAAATTTTGTCAACAAAATTGCCCCAGGAGTGCAAATTATTACTTTTATGGTCATGTCTAGTGTCAGCATATTGTTTTAGACTAATTTCCTAGTGATCCAGAAACTGTTATATTTTGGAAAAACTCCATGACCGGCCGCCTGTTGAAAATTCTCATTTTTGAGCTACCTCAATTTTGTAAACAAAATTGCCCCAGGAGTGCAAATTATTACTTTTATGGTCATGTCTAGTGTCAGCACATTGTTTTAGACTAATTTCCTAGTGATCCAGAAACTGATATATTTTGGGAAAACTCCATGACCGGCCGCTGTTGAAATTTCTCATTTTTGAGCTATCTCAATTTTGTCAACAAAACTGCCCCAGGAGTGCAAATTATTACTTTTATGGTCATGTCTAGTGTCAGCACATTGTTTTAGACTAATTTCCTAGTGATCCAGAAACTGTTATATTTTGGAAAAACTCCATGACCGGCTGCCCGTTGAAAATTCTCATTTTTGACCTATCTCAATTTTGTAAACAAAATTGCCCCAGGAGTGCAAATTATTACTTTTATGGTCATGTCTAGTGTCAGCACATTGTTTTAGACTAATTTCCTAGTGATCCAGAAACGGTTATATTTTGGGAAAACTCCATGACCGGCCGCCTGTTGAAATTTCTCATTTTTGAGCTATCTAAATTTTGTCAACAAAATTGCCCCAGGAGTGCAAATTATTACTTTTATGGTCATGTCTAGTGTCAGCACATTGTTTTAGACTAATTTCCTAGTGATCCAGAAACTGTTATATTTTGGGAAAACTCCATGACCGGCCGCCTGTTGAAATTTCTCATTTTTGAGCTATCTCAATTTTGTCAACAAAACTGCCCCAGGAGTGCAAATTATTACTTTTATGGTCATGTCTAGTGTCAGCATATTGTTTTAGACTAATTTCCTAGTGATCCAGAAACTGTTATATTTTGGAAAAACTCCATGACCGGCCGCCTGTTGAAAATTCTCATTTTTGAGCTATCTCAATTTTGTAAACAAAATTGCCCCAGGAGTGCAAATTATTACTTTTATGGTCATGTCTAGTGTCAGCACATTGTTTTAGACTAATTTCCTAGTGATCCAGAAACTGATATATTTTGGGAAAACTCCATGACCGGCCGCCTGTTGAAATTTCTCATTTTTGAGCTATCTCAATTTTGTAAACAAAACTGCCCCAGGAGTGCAAATTATTACTTTTATGGTCATGTCTAGTGTCAGCATATTGTTTTAGACTAATTTCCTAGTGATCCAGAAACTGTTATATTTTGGGAAAACTCCATGACCGGCCGCCTGTTGAAATTTCTCATTTTTGAGCTATCTCAATTTTGTCAACAAAATTGCCCCAGGAGTGCAAATTATTACTTTTATGGTCATGTCTAGTGTCAGCACATTGTTTTAGACTAATTTCCTAGTGATCCAGAAACTGTTATATTTTGGGAAAACTCCATGACCGGCCGCCTGTTGAAATTTCTCATTTTTGAGCTATCTCAATTTTGTAAACAAAATTGCCCCAGGAGTGCAAATGATTACTTTTATGGTCATGTCTAGTGTCAGCACATTGTTTTAGACTAATTTCCTAGTGATCCAGAAACTGTTATATTTTGGGAAAACTCCATGACCGGCCGCCTGTTGAAATTTCTCATTTTTGAGCTATCTAAATTTTGTCAACAAAATTGCCCCAGGAGTGCAAATTATTACTTTTATGGTCATGTCTAGTGTCAGCACATTGTTTTAGACTAATTTCCTAGTGATCCAGAAACTGTTATATTTTGGGAAAACTCCATGACCGGCCGCCTGTTGAAATTTCTCATTTTTGAGCTATCTCAATTTTGTCAACAAAATTGCCCCAGGAGTGCAAATTATTACTTTTATGGTCATGTCTAGTGTCAGCACATTGTTTTAGACTAATTTCCTAGTGATCCAGAAACTGTTATATTTTGGGAAAACTCCATGACCGGCCGCCTGTTGAAATTTCTCATTTTTTAGCTATCTCAATTTTGTCAACAAAATTGCCCCAGGAGTGCAAATTATTACTTTTATGGTCATGTCTAGTGTCAGCACATTGTTTTAGACTAATTTCCTAGTGATCCAGAAACTGTTATATTTTGGGAAAAACTCCATGACCGGCCGCCTGTTGAAATTTCTCATTTTTGAGCTATCTAAATTTTGTCAACAAAATTGCCCCAGGAGTGCAAATTATTACTTTTATGGTCATGTCTAGTGTCAGCATATTGTTTTAGACTAATTTCCTAGTGATCCAGAAACTGTTATATTTTGGAAAAACTCCATGACCGGCCGCCTGTTGAAAATTCTCATTTTTGAGCTATCTCAATTTTGTAAACAAAATTGCCCCAGGAGTGCAAATTATTACTTTTATGGTCATGTCTAGTGTCAGCACATTGTTTTAGACTAATTTCCTAGTGATCCAGAAACTGATATATTTTGGGAAAACTCCATGACCGGCCGCCTGTTGAAATTTCTCATTTTTGAGCTATCTCAATTTTGTCAACAAAACTGCCCCAGGAGTGCAAATTATTACTTTTATGGTCATGTCTAGTGTCAGCACATTGTTTTAGACTAATTTCCTAGTGATCCAGAAACTGTTATATTTTGGAAAAACTCCATGACCGGCTGCCTGTTGAAAATTCTCATTTTTGACCTATCTCAATTTTGTAAACAAAATTGCCCCAGGAGTGCAAATTATTACTTTTATGGTCATGTCTAGTGTCAGCACATTGTTTTAGACTAATTTCCTAGTGATCCAGAAACTGTTATATTTTGGGAAAACTCCATGGACGGCCGCCTGTTGAAATTTCTCATTTTTGAGCTATCTAAATTTTGTCAACAAAATTGCCCCAGGAGTGCAAATTATTACTTTTATGGTCATGTCTAGTGTCAGCACATTGTTTTAGACTAATTTCCTAGTGATCCAGAAACTGTTACATTTTGGGAAAACTCCATGACCGGCCGCCTGTTGAAATTTTTCATTTTTGAGCTATCTAAATTTTGTCAACAAAATTGCCCCAGGAGTGCAAATTATTACTTTTATGGTCATGTCTAGTGTCAGCACATTGTTTTAGACTAATTTCCTAGTGATCCAGAAACTGTTATATTTTGGGAAAACTCCATGACCGGCCGCCTGTTGAAATTTCTCATTTTTGAGCTATCTAAATTTTGTCAACAAATTTGCCCCAGGAGTGCAAATTATTACTTTTATGGTCATGTCTAGTGTCAGCACATTGTTTTAGACTAATTTCCTAGTGATCCAGAAACTGTTATATTTTGGGAAAACTCCATGACCGGCCGCCTGTTGAAATTTCTCATTTTTTAGCTATCTCAATTTTGTCAACAAAATTGCCCCAGGAGTGCAAATTATTACTTTTATGGTCATGTCTAGTGTCAGCACATTGTTTTAGACTAATTTCCTAGTGATCCAGAAACTGTTATATTTTGGGAAAACTCCATGACCGGCCGCCTGTTGAAATTTCTCATTTTTGAGCTATCAAACAAAATTGACCCAGGAGTGCAAATTATTACTTTTATGGTCATGTCTAGTGTCAGCACATTGTTTTAGACTAATTTCCTAGTGATCCAGAAACTGTTATATTTTGGGAAAACTCCATGACCGGCCGCCTGTTGAAATTTCTCATTTTTGAGCTATCTAAATTTTGTCAACAAAATTGCCCCAGGAGTGCAAATTATTACTTTTATGGTCATGTCTAGTGTCAGCACATTGTTTTAGACTAATTTCCTAGTGATCCAGAAACTGTTATATTTTGGGAAAACTCCATGACCGGCCGCCTGTTGAAATTTCTCATTTTTGAGCTATCTCAATTTTGTCAACAAAATTGCCCCAGGAGTGCAAATTATTACTTTTATGGTCATGTCTAGTGTCAGCACATTGTTTTAGACTAATTTCCTAGTGATCCAGAAACTGTTAAATTTTGGGAAACTCCATGACCGGCCGCCTGTTGAAATTTCTCATTTTTTAGCTATCTCAATTTTGTCAACAAAATTGCCCCAGGAGTGCAAATTATTACTTTTATGGTCATGTCTAGTGTCAGCACATTGTTTTAGACTAATTTCCTAGTGATCCAGAAACTGTTATATTTTGGGAAAACTCCATGACCGGCCGCCTGTTGAAATTTCTCATTTTTGAGCTATCTAAATTTTGTCAACAAAATTGCCCCAGGAGTGCAAATTATTACTTTTATGGTCATGTCTAGTGTCAGCACATTGTTTTAGACTAATTTCCTAGTGATCCAGAAACTGTTATATTTTGGGGAAACTCCATGACCGGCCGCCTGTTGAAATTTCTCATTTTTGAGCTATCTCAATTTTGTCAACAAAATTGCCCCAGGAGTGCAAATTATTACTTTTATGGTCATGTCTAGTGTCAGCACATTGTTTTAGACTAATTTCCTAGTGATCCAGAAACTGTTATATTTTGGGAAAACTCCATGACCGGCCGCCTGTTGAAATTTCTCATTTTTTAGCTATCTCAATTTTGTCAACAAAATTGCCCCAGGAGTGCAAATTATTACTTTTATGGTCATGTCTAGTGTCAGCACATTGTTTTAGACTAATTTCCTAGTGATCCAGAAACTTATATTTTGGGAAAACTCCATGACCGGCCGCCTGTTGAAATTTCTCATTTTTGAGCTATCTAAATTTTGTCAACAAAATTGCCCCAGGAGTGCAAATTATTACTTTTATGGTCATGTCTAGTGTCAGCATATTGTTTTAGACTAATTTCCTAGTGATCCAGAAACTGTTATATTTTGGAAAAACTCCATGACCGGCCGCCTGTTGAAAATTCTCATTTTTGAGCTATCTCAATTTTGTAAACAAAATTGCCCCAGGAGTGCAAATTATTACTTTTATGGTCATGTCTAGTGTCAGCACATTGTTTTAGACTAATTTCCTAGTGATCCAGAAACTGATATATTTTGGGAAAACTCCATGACCGGCCGCCTGTTGAAATTTCTCATTTTTGAGCTATCTCAATTTTGTCAACAAAACTGCCCCAGGAGTGCAAATTATTACTTTTATGGTCATGTCTAGTGTCAGCACATTGTTTTAGACTAATTTCCTAGTGATCCATAAACTGTTATATTTTGGAAAAACTCCATGACCGGCTGCCTGTTGAAAATTCTCATTTTTGACCTATCTCAATTTTGTAAACAAAATTGCCCCAGGAGTGCAAATTATTACTTTTATGGTCATGTCTAGTGTCAGCACATTGTTTTAGACTAATTTCCTAGTGATCCAGAAACTGTTATATTTTGGGAAAACTCCATGACCGGCCGGCCGCCTGTTGAAATTTCTCATTTTTGAGCTATCTAAATTTTGTCAACAAAATTGCCCCAGGAGTGCAAATTATTACTTTTATGGTCATGTCTAGTGTCAGCACATTGTTTTAGACTAATTTCCTAGTGATCCAGAAACTGTTATATTTTGGGGAAACTCCATGACCGGCCGCCTGTTGAAATTTCTCATTTTTGAGCTATCTCAATTTTGTCAACAAAATTGCCCCAGGAGTGCAAATTATTACTTTTATGGTCATGTCTAGTGTCAGCACATTGTTTTAGACTAATTTCCTAGTGATCCAGAAACTGTTATATTTTGGAAAAACTCCATGACCGGCCGCCTGTTGAAAATTCTCATTTTTGAGCTACCTCAATTTTGTAAACAAAATTGCCCCAGGAGTGCAAATTATTACTTTTATGGTCATGTCTAGTGTCAGCACATTGTTTTAGACTAATTTCCTAGTGATCCAGAAACTGATATATTTTGGGAAAACTCCATGACCGGCCGCTGTTGAAATTTCTCATTTTTGAGCTATCTCAATTTTGTCAACAAAACTGCCCCAGGAGTGCAAATTATTACTTTTATGGTCATGTCTAGTGTCAGCACATTGTTTTAGACTAATTTCCTAGTGATCCAGAAACTGTTATATTTTGGAAAAACTCCATGACCGGCTGCCTGTTGAAAATTCTCATTTTTGACCTATCTCAATTTTGTAAACAAAATTGCCCCAGGAGTGCAAATTATTACTTTTATGGTCATGTCTAGTGTCAGCACATTGTTTTAGACTAATTTCCTAGTGATCCAGAAACGGTTATATTTTGGGAAAACTCCATGACCGGCCGCCTGTTGAAATTTCTCATTTTTGAGCTATCTAAATTTTGTCAACAAAATTGCCCCAGGAGTGCAAATTATTACTTTTATGGTCATGTCTAGTGTCAGCACATTGTTTTAGACTAATTTCCTAGTGATCCAGAAACTGTTATATTTTGGGAAAACTCCATGACCGGCCGCCTGTTGAAATTTCTCATTTTTGAGCTATCTCAATTTTGTCAACAAAACTGCCCCAGGAGTGCAAATTATTACTTTTATGGTCATGTCTAGTGTCAGCATATTGTTTTAGACTAATTTCCTAGTGATCCAGAAACTGTTATATTTTGGAAAAACTCCATGACCGGCCGCCTGTTGAAAATTCTCATTTTTGAGCTATCTCAATTTTGTAAACAAAATTGCCCCAGGAGTGCAAATTATTACTTTTATGGTCATGTCTAGTGTCAGCACATTGTTTTAGACTAATTTCCTAGTGATCCAGAAACTGATATATTTTGGGAAAACTCCATGACCGGCCGCCTGTTGAAATTTCTCATTTTTGAGCTATCTAAATTTTGTCAACAAAATTGCCCCAGGAGTGCAAATTATTACTTTTATGGTCATGTCTAGTGTCAGCACATTGTTTTAGACTAATTTCCTAGTGATCCAGAAACTGTTATATTTTGGGGAAACTCCATGACCGGCCGCCTGTTGAAATTTCTCATTTTTGAGCTATCTAAATTTTGTCAACAAAATTGCCCCAGGAGTGCAAATTATTACTTTTATGGTCATGTCTAGTGTCAGCACATTGTTTTAGACTAATTTCCTAGTGATCCAGAAACTGTTATATTTTGGGAAAACTCCATGACCGGCCGCCTGTTGAAATTTCTCATTTTTGAGCTATCTAAATTTTGTCAACAAATTTGCCCCAGGAGTGCAAATTATTACTTTTATGGTCATGTCTAGTGTCAGCACATTGTTTTAGACTAATTTCCTAGTGATCCAGAAACTGTTATATTTTGGGAAAACTCCATGACCGGCCGCCTGTTGAAATTTCTCATTTTTTAGCTATCTCAATTTTGTCAACAAAATTGCCCCAGGAGTGCAAATTATTACTTTTATGGTCATGTCTAGTGTCAGCACATTGTTTTAGACTAATTTCCTAGTGATCCAGAAACTGTTATATTTTGGGAAAACTCCATGACCGGCCGCCTGTTGAAATTTCTCATTTTTGAGCTATCAAACAAAATTGACCCAGGAGTGCAAATTATTACTTTTATGGTCATGTCTAGTGTCAGCACATTGTTTTAGACTAATTTCCTAGTGATCCAGAAACTGTTATATTTTGGGAAAACTCCATGACCGGCCGCCTGTTGAAATTTCTCATTTTTGAGCTATCTAAATTTTGTCAACAAAATTGCCCCAGGAGTGCAAATTATTACTTTTATGGTCATGTCTAGTGTCAGCACATTGTTTTAGACTAATTTCCTAGTGATCCAGAAACTGTTATATTTTGGGAAAACTCCATGACCGGCCGCCTGTTGAAATTTCTCATTTTTGAGCTATCTCAATTTTGTCAACAAAATTGCCCCAGGAGTGCAAATTATTACTTTTATGGTCATGTCTAGTGTCAGCACATTGTTTTAGACTAATTTCCTAGTGATCCAGAAACTGTTAAATTTTGGGAAAACTCCATGACCGGCCGCCTGTTGAAATTTCTCATTTTTTAGCTATCTCAATTTTGTCAACAAAATTGCCCCAGGAGTGCAAATTATTACTTTTATGGTCATGTCTAGTGTCAGCACATTGTTTTAGACTAATTTCCTAGTGATCCAGAAACTGTTATATTTTGGGAAAACTCCATGACCGGCCGCCTGTTGAAATTTCTCATTTTTGAGCTATCTAAATTTTGTCAACAAAATTGCCCCAGGAGTGCAAATTATTACTTTTATGGTCATGTCTAGTGTCAGCACATTGTTTTAGACTAATTTCCTAGTGATCCAGAAACTGTTATATTTTGGGGAAACTCCATGACCGGCCGCCTGTTGAAATTTCTCATTTTTGAGCTATCTCAATTTTGTCAACAAAATTGCCCCAGGAGTGCAAATTATTACTTTTATGGTCATGTCTAGTGTCAGCACATTGTTTTAGACTAATTTCCTAGTGATCCAGAAACTGTTATATTTTGGGAAAACTCCATGACCGGCCGCCTGTTGAAATTTCTCATTTTTTAGCTATCTCAATTTTGTCAACAAAATTGCCCCAGGAGTGCAAATTATTACTTTTATGGTCATGTCTAGTGTCAGCACATTGTTTTAGACTAATTTCCTAGTGATCCAGAAACTTATATTTTGGGAAAACTCCATGACCGGCCGCCTGTTGAAATTTCTCATTTTTGAGCTATCTAAATTTTGTCAACAAAATTGCCCCAGGAGTGCAAATTATTACTTTTATGGTCATGTCTAGTGTCAGCATATTGTTTTAGACTAATTTCCTAGTGATCCAGAAACTGTTATATTTTGGAAAAACTCCATGACCGGCCGCCTGTTGAAAATTCTCATTTTTGAGCTATCTCAATTTTGTAAACAAAATTGCCCCAGGAGTGCAAATTATTACTTTTATGGTCATGTCTAGTGTCAGCACATTGTTTTAGACTAATTTCCTAGTGATCCAGAAACTGATATATTTTGGGAAAACTCCATGACCGGCCGCCTGTTGAAATTTCTCATTTTTGAGCTATCTCAATTTTGTCAACAAAACTGCCCCAGGAGTGCAAATTATTACTTTTATGGTCATGTCTAGTGTCAGCACATTGTTTTAGACTAATTTCCTAGTGATCCATAAACTGTTATATTTTGGAAAAACTCCATGACCGGCTGCCTGTTGAAAATTCTCATTTTTGACCTATCTCAATTTTGTAAACAAAATTGCCCCAGGAGTGCAAATTATTACTTTTATGGTCATGTCTAGTGTCAGCACATTGTTTTAGACTAATTTCCTAGTGATCCAGAAACTGTTATATTTTGGGAAAACTCCATGACCGGCCGCCTGTTGAAATTTCTCATTTTTGAGCTATCTAAATTTTGTCAACAAAATTGCCCCAGGAGTGCAAATTATTACTTTTATGGTCATGTCTAGTGTCAGCACATTGTTTTAGACTAATTTCCTAGTGATCCAGAAACTGTTATATTTTGGGGAAACTCCATGACCGGCCGCCTGTTGAAATTTCTCATTTTTGAGCTATCTCAATTTTGTCAACAAAATTGCCCCAGGAGTGCAAATTATTACTTTTATGGTCATGTCTAGTGTCAGCACATTGTTTTAGACTAATTTCCTAGTGATCCAGAAACTGTTATATTTTGGGAAAACTCCATGACCGGCCGCCTGTTGAAATTTCTCATTTTTTAGCTATCTCAATTTTGTCAACAAAATTGCCCCAGGAGTGCAAATTATTACTTTTATGGTCATGTCTAGTGTCAGCACATTGTTTTAGACTAATTTCCTAGTGATCCAGAAACTGTTATATTTTGGGAAAAACTCCATGACCGGCCGCCTGTTGAAATTTCTCATTTTTGAGCTATCTAAATTTTGTCAACAAAATTGCCCCAGGAGTGCAAATTATTACTTTTATGGTCATGTCTAGTGTCAGCATATTGTTTTAGACTAATTTCCTAGTGATCCAGAAACTGTTATATTTTGGAAAAACTCCATGACCGGCCGCCTGTTGAAAATTCTCATTTTTGAGCTATCTCAATTTTGTAAACAAAATTGCCCCAGGAGTGCAAATTATTACTTTTATGGTCATGTCTAGTGTCAGCACATTGTTTTAGACTAATTTCCTAGTGATCCAGAAACTGATATATTTTGGGAAAACTCCATGACCGGCCGCCTGTTGAAATTTCTCATTTTTGAGCTATCTCAATTTTGTCAACAAAACTGCCCCAGGAGTGCAAATTATTACTTTTATGGTCATGTCTAGTGTCAGCACATTGTTTTAGACTAATTTCCTAGTGATCCAGAAACTGTTATATTTTGGAAAAACTCCATGACCGGCTGCCTGTTGAAAATTCTCATTTTTGACCTATCTCAATTTTGTAAACAAAATTGCCCCAGGAGTGCAAATTATTACTTTTATGGTCATGTCTAGTGTCAGCACATTGTTTTAGACTAATTTCCTAGTGATCCAGAAACTGTTATATTTTGGGAAAACTCCATGGACGGCCGCCTGTTGAAATTTCTCATTTTTGAGCTATCTAAATTTTGTCAACAAAATTGCCCCAGGAGTGCAAATTATTACTTTTATGGTCATGTCTAGTGTCAGCACATTGTTTTAGACTAATTTCCTAGTGATCCAGAAACTGTTATATTTTGGGAAAACTCCATGACCGGCCGCCTGTTGAAATTTTTCATTTTTGAGCTATCTAAATTTTGTCAACAAAATTGCCCCAGGAGTGCAAATTATTACTTTTATGGTCATGTCTAGTGTCAGCACATTGTTTTAGACTAATTTCCTAGTGATCCAGAAACTGTTATATTTTGGGAAAACTCCATGACCGGCCGCCTGTTGAAATTTCTCATTTTTGAGCTATCTAAATTTTGTCAACAAATTTGCCCCAGGAGTGCAAATTATTACTTTTATGGTCATGTCTAGTGTCAGCACATTGTTTTAGACTAATTTCCTAGTGATCCAGAAACTGTTATATTTTGGGAAAACTCCATGACCGGCCGCCTGTTGAAATTTCTCATTTTTTAGCTATCTCAATTTTGTCAACAAAATTGCCCCAGGAGTGCAAATTATTACTTTTATGGTCATGTCTAGTGTCAGCACATTGTTTTAGACTAATTTCCTAGTGATCCAGAAACTGTTATATTTTGGGAAAACTCCATGACCGGCCGCCTGTTGAAATTTCTCATTTTTGAGCTATCAAACAAAATTGACCCAGGAGTGCAAATTATTACTTTTATGGTCATGTCTAGTGTCAGCACATTGTTTTAGACTAATTTCCTAGTGATCCAGAAACTGTTATATTTTGGGAAAACTCCATGACCGGCCGCCTGTTGAAATTTCTCATTTTTGAGCTATCTAAATTTTGTCAACAAAATTGCCCCAGGAGTGCAAATTATTACTTTTATGGTCATGTCTAGTGTCAGCACATTGTTTTAGACTAATTTCCTAGTGATCCAGAAACTGTTATATTTTGGGAAAACTCCATGACCGGCCGCCTGTTGAAATTTCTCATTTTTGAGCTATCTCAATTTTGTCAACAAAATTGCCCCAGGAGTGCAAATTATTACTTTTATGGTCATGTCTAGTGTCAGCATATTGTTTTAGACTAATTTCCTAGTGATCCAGAAACTGTTATATTTTGGAAAAACTCCATGACCGGCCGCCTGTTGAAAATTCTCATTTTTGAGCTACCTCAATTTTGTAAACAAAATTGCCCCAGGAGTGCAAATTATTACTTTTATGGTCATGTCTAGTGTCAGCACATTGTTTTAGACTAATTTCCTAGTGATCCAGAAACTGATATATTTTGGGAAAACTCCATGACCGGCCGCTGTTGAAATTTCTCATTTTTGAGCTATCTCAATTTTGTCAACAAAACTGCCCCAGGAGTGCAAATTATTACTTTTATGGTCATGTCTAGTGTCAGCACATTGTTTTAGACTAATTTCCTAGTGATCCAGAAACTGTTATATTTTGGAAAAACTCCATGACCGGCTGCTTGTTGAAAATTCTCATTTTTGACCTATCTCAATTTTGTAAACAAAATTGCCCCAGGAGTGCAAATTATTACTTTTATGGTCATGTCTAGTGTCAGCACATTGTTTTAGACTAATTTCCTAGTGATCCAGAAACTGTTATATTTTGGGAAAACTCCATGACCGGCCGCCTGTTGAAATTTCTCATTTTTGAGCTATCTAAATTTTGTCAACAAAATTGCCCCAGGAGTGCAAATTATTACTTTTATGGTCATGTCTAGTGTCAGCACATTGTTTTAGACTAATTTCCTAGTGATCCAGAAACTGTTATATTTTGGGAAAACTCCATGACCGGCCGCCTGTTGAAATTTCTCATTTTTGAGCTATCTCAATTTTGTCAACAAAACTGCCCCAGGAGTGCAAATTATTACTTTTATGGTCATGTCTAGTGTCAGCATATTGTTTTAGACTAATTTCCTAGTGATCCAGAAACTGTTATATTTTGGAAAAACTCCATGACCGGCCGCCTGTTGAAAATTCTCATTTTTGAGCTATCTCAATTTTGTAAACAAAATTGCCCCAGGAGTGCAAATTATTACTTTTATGGTCATGTCTAGTGTCAGCACATTGTTTTAGACTAATTTCCTAGTGATCCAGAAACTGATATATTTTGGGAAAACTCCATGACCGGCCGCCTGTTGAAATTTCTCATTTTTGAGCTATCTCAATTTTGTAAACAAAACTGCCCCAGGAGTGCAAATTATTACTTTTATGGTCATGTCTAGTGTCAGCATATTGTTTTAGACTAATTTCCTAGTGATCCAGAAACTGTTATATTTTGGGAAAACTCCATGACCGGCCGCCTGTTGAAATTTCTCATTTTTGAGCTATCTCAATTTTGTCAACAAAATTGCCCCAGGAGTGCAAATTATTACTTTTATGGTCATGTCTAGTGTCAGCACATTGTTTTAGACTAATTTCCTAGTGATCCAGAAACTGTTATATTTTGGGAAAACTCCATGACCGGCCGCCTGTTGAAATTTCTCATTTTTGAGCTATCTCAATTTTGTAAACAAAATTGACCCAGGAGTGCAAATTATTACTTTTATGGTCATGTCTAGTGTCAGCACATTGTTTTAGACTAATTTCCTAGTGATCCAGAAACTGTTATATTTTGGGAAAACTCCATGACCGGCCGCCTGTTGAAATTTCTCATTTTTGAGCTATCTAAATTTTGTCAACAAAATTGCCCCAGGAGTGCAAATTATTACTTTTATGGTCATGTCTAGTGTCAGCACATTGTTTTAGACTAATTTCCTAGTGATCCAGAAACTGTTATATTTTGGGAAAACTCCATGACCGGCCGCCTGTTGAAATTTCTCATTTTTGAGCTATCTCAATTTTGTCAACAAAATTGCCCCAGGAGTGCAAATTATTACTTTTATGGTCATGTCTAGTGTCAGCACATTGTTTTAGACTAATTTCCTAGTGATCCAGAAACTGTTATATTTTGGGAAAACTCCATGACCGGCCGCCTGTTGAAATTTCTCATTTTTGAGCTATCTAAATTTTGTCAACAAAATTGCCCCAGGAGTGCAAATTATTACTTTTATGGTCATGTCTAGTGTCAGCACATTGTTTTAGACTAATTTCCTAGTGATCCAGAAACTGTTATATTTTGGGGAAACTCCATGACCGGCCGCCTGTTGAAATTTCTCATTTTTGAGCTATCTCAATTTTGTCAACAAAACTGCCCCAGGAGTGCAAATTATTACTTTTATGGTCATGTCTAGTGTCAGCATATTGTTTTAGACTAATTTCCTAGTGATCCAGAAACTGTTATATTTTGGAAAAACTCCATGACCGGCCGCCTGTTGAAAATTCTCATTTTTGAGCTATCTCAATTTTGTAAACAAAATTGCCCCAGGAGTGCAAATTATTACTTTTATGGTCATGTCTAGTGTCAGCATATTGTTTTAGACTAATTTCCTAGTGATCCAGAAACTGTTATATTTTGGAAAAACTCCATGACCGGCCGCCTGTTGAAATTTCTCATTTTTGAGCTATCTCAATTTTGTCAACAAAATTGCCCCAGGAGTGGAAATTATTACTTTTATGGTCATGTCTAGTGTCAGCACATTGTTTTAGACTAATTTCATAGTGATCCAGAAACTGTTATATTTTGGGGAAACTCCATGACCGGCCGCCTGTTGAAATTTCTCATTTTTGAGCTATCTCAATTTTGTCAACAAAACTGCCCCAGGAGTGCAAATTATTACTTTTATGGTCATGTCTAGTGTCAGCATATTGTTTTAGACTAATTTCCTAGTGATCCAGAAACTGTTATATTTTGGAAAAACTCCATGACCGGCCGCCTGTTGAAAATTCTCATTTTTGAGCTATCTCAATTTTGTAAACAAAATTGCCCCAGGAGTGCAAATTATTACTTTTATGGTCATGTCTAGTGTCAGCACATTGTTTTAGACTAATTTCCTAGTGATCCAGAAACTGATATATTTTCGGAAAACTCCATGACCGGCCGCCTGTTGAAATTTCTCATTTTTGAGCTATCTCAATTTTGTCAACAAAACTGCCCCAGGAGTGCAAATTATTACTTTTATGGTCATGTCTAGTGTCAGCATATTGTTTTAGACTAATTTCCTAGTGATCCAGAAACTGTTATATTTTGGGAAAACTCCATGACCGGCCGCCTGTTGAAATTTCTCATTTTTGAGCTATCTCAATTTTGTCAACAAAATTGCCCCAGGAGTGCAAATTATTACTTTTATGGTCATGTCTAGTGTCAGCACATTGTTTTAGACTAATTTCCTAGTGATCCAGAAACTGTTATATTTTGGGAAAACTCCATGACCGGCCGCCTGTTGAAATTTCTCATTTTTGAGCTATCTCAATTTTGTAAACAAAATTGACCCAGGAGTGCAAATTATTACTTTTATGGTCATGTCTAGTGTCAGCACATTGTTTTAGACTAATTTCCTAGTGATCCAGAAACCGTTATATTTTGGGAAAACTCCATGACCGGCCGCCTGTTGAAATTTCTCATTTTTGAGCTATCTCAATTTTGTAAACAAAATTGCCCCAGGAGTGCAAATTATTACTTTTATGGTCATGTCTAGTGTCAGCACATTGTTTTAGACTAATTTCCTAGTGATCCAGAAACTGATATATTTTCGGAAAACTCCATGACCGGCCGCCTGTTGAAATTTCTCATTTTTGAGCTATCTCAATTTTGTCAACAAAACTGCCCCAGGAGTGCAAATTATTACTTTTATGGTCATGTCTAGTGTCAGCATATTGTTTTAGACTAATTTCCTAGTGATCCAGAAACTGTTATATTTTGGGAAAACTCCATGACCGGCCGCCTGTTGAAATTTCTCATTTTTGAGCTATCTCAATTTTGTCAACAAAATTGCCCCAGGAGTGCAAATTATTACTTTTATGGTCATGTCTAGTGTCAGCACATTGTTTTAGACTAATTTCCTAGTGATCCAGAAACTGTTATATTTTGGGAAAACTCCATGACCGGCCGCCTGTTGAAATTTCTCATTTTTGAGCTATCTAAATTTTGTCAACAAAATTGCCCCAGGAGTGCAAATTATTACTTTTATGGTCATGTCTAGTGTCAGCACATTGTTTTAGACTAATTTCCTAGTGATCCAGAAACTGTTATATTTTGGGGAAACTCCATGACCGGCCGCCTGTTGAAATTTCTCATTTTTGAGCTATCTCAATTTTGTCAACAAAACTGCCCCAGGAGTGCAAATTATTACTTTTATGGTCATGTCTAGTGTCAGCATATTGTTTTAGACTAATTTCCTAGTGATCCAGAAACTGTTATATTTTGGAAAAACTCCATGACCGGCCGCCTGTTGAAAATTCTCATTTTTGAGCTATCTCAATTTTGTAAACAAAATTGCCCCAGGAGTGCAAATTATTACTTTTATGGTCATGTCTAGTGTCAGCATATTGTTTTAGACTAATTTCCTAGTGATCCAGAAACTGTTATATTTTGGAAAAACTCCATGACCGGCCGCCTGTTGAAATTTCTCATTTTTGAGCTATCTCAATTTTGTCAACAAAATTGCCCCAGGAGTGGAAATTATTACTTTTATGGTCATGTCTAGTGTCAGCACATTGTTTTAGACTAATTTCATAGTGATCCAGAAACTGTTATATTTTGGGGAAACTCCATGACCGGCCGCCTGTTGAAATTTCTCATTTTTGAGCTATCTCAATTTTGTCAACAAAACTGCCCCAGGAGTGCAAATTATTACTTTTATGGTCATGTCTAGTGTCAGCATATTGTTTTAGACTAATTTCCTAGTGATCCAGAAACTGTTATATTTTGGAAAAACTCCATGACCGGCCGCCTGTTGAAAATTCTCATTTTTGAGCTATCTCAATTTTGTAAACAAAATTGCCCCAGGAGTGCAAATTATTACTTTTATGGTCATGTCTAGTGTCAGCACATTGTTTTAGACTAATTTCCTAGTGATCCAGAAACTGATATATTTTCGGAAAACTCCATGACCGGCCGCCTGTTGAAATTTCTCATTTTTGAGCTATCTCAATTTTGTCAACAAAACTGCCCCAGGAGTGCAAATTATTACTTTTATGGTCATGTCTAGTGTCAGCATATTGTTTTAGACTAATTTCCTAGTGATCCAGAAACTGTTATATTTTGGGAAAACTCCATGACCGGCCGCCTGTTGAAATTTCTCATTTTTGAGCTATCTCAATTTTGTCAACAAAATTGCCCCAGGAGTGCAAATTATTACTTTTATGGTCATGTCTAGTGTCAGCACATTGTTTTAGACTAATTTCCTAGTGATCCAGAAACTGTTATATTTTGGGAAAACTCCATGACCGGCCGCCTGTTGAAATTTCTCATTTTTGAGCTATCTCAATTTTGTAAACAAAATTGACCCAGGAGTGCAAATTATTACTTTTATGGTCATGTCTAGTGTCAGCACATTGTTTTAGACTAATTTCCTAGTGATCCAGAAACCGTTATATTTTGGGAAAACTCCATGACCGGCCGCCTGTTGAAATTTCTCATTTTTGAGCTATCTAAATTTTGTCAACAAATTTGCCCCAGGAGTGCAAATTATTACTTTTATGGTCATGTCTAGTGTCAGCACATTGTTTTAGACTAATTTCCTAGTGATCCAGAAACTGTTATATTTTGGGGAAACTCCATGACCGGCCGCCTGTTAAAATTTCTCATTTTTGAGCTATCTCAATTTTGTCAACAAAACTGCCCCAGGAGTGCAAATTATTACTTTTATGGTCATGTCTAGTGTCAGCATATTGTGTTAGACTAATTTCCTAGTGATCCAGAAACTGTTATATTTTGGAAAAACTCCATGACCGGCCGCCTGTTGAAATTTCTCATTTTTGAGCTATCTCAATTTTGTTAACAAAATTGCCCCAGGAGTGCAAATTATTACTTTTATGGTCATGTCTAGTGTCAGCACATTGTTTTAGACTAATTTCCTAGTGATCCAGAAACTGTTATATTTTGGGGAAACTCCATGACCGGCCGCCTGTTGAAATTTCTCATTTTTGAGCTATCTCAATTTTGTCAACAAAACTGCCCCAGGAGTGCAAATTATTACTTTTATGGTCATGTCTAGTGTCAGCATATTGTTTTAGACTAATTTCCTAGTGATCCAGAAACTGTTATATTTTGGAAAAACTCCATGACCGGCCGCCTGTTGAAAATTCTCATTTTTGAGCTATCTCAATTTTGTAAACAAAATTGCCCCAGGAGTGCAAATTATTACTTTTATGGTCATGTCTAGTGTCAGCATATTGTTTTAGACTAATTTCCTAGTGATCCAGAAACTGTTATATTTTGGAAAAACTCCATGACCGGCCGCCTGTTGAAATTTCTCATTTTTGAGCTATCTCAATTTTGTCAACAAAATTGCCCCAGGAGTGCAAATTATTACTTTTATGGTCATGTCTAGTGTCAGCACATTGTTTTAGACTAATTTCATAGTGATCCAGAAACTGTTATATTTTGGGGAAACTCCATGACCGGCCGCCTGTTGAAATTTCTCATTTTTGAGCTATCTCAATTTTGTCAACAAAACTGCCCCAGGAGTGCAAATTATTACTTTTATGGTCATGTCTAGTGTCAGCATATTGTTTTAGACTAATTTCCTAGTGATCCAGAAACTGTTATATTTTGGAAAAACTCCATGACCGGCCGCCTGTTGAAAATTCTCATTTTTGAGCTATCTCAATTTTGTAAACAAAATTGCCCCAGGAGTGCAAATTATTACTTTTATGGTCATGTCTAGTGTCAGCACATTGTTTTAGACTAATTTCCTAGTGATCCAGAAACTGATATATTTTGGGAAAACTCCATGACCGGCCGCCTGTTGAAATTTCTCATTTTTGAGCTATCTCAATTTTGTCAACAAAACTGCCCCAGGAGTGCAAATTATTACTTTTATGGTCATGTCTAGTGTCAGCATATTGTTTTAGACTAATTTCCTAGTGATCCAGAAACTGTTATATTTTGGGAAAACTCCATGACCGGCCGCCTGTTGAAATTTCTCATTTTTGAGCTATCTCAATTTTGTCAACAAAATTGCCCCAGGAGTGCAAATTATTACTTTTATGGTCATGTCTAGTGTCAGCACATTGTTTTAGACTAATTTCCTAGTGATCCAGAAACTGTTATATTTTGGGAAAACTCCATGACCGGCCGCCTGTTGAAATTTCTCATTTTTGAGCTATCTCAATTTTGTAAACAAAATTGACCCAGGAGTGCAAATTATTACTTTTATGGTCATGTCTAGTGTCAGCACATTGTTTTAGACTAATTTCCTAGTGATCCAGAAACTGTTATATTTTGGGAAAACTCCATGACCGGCCGCCTGTTGAAATTTCTCATTTTTGAGCTATCTAAATTTTGTCAACAAAATTGCCCCAGGAGTGCAAATTATTACTTTTATGGTCATGTCTAGTGTCAGCACATTGTTTTAGACTAATTTCCTAGTGATCCAGAAACTGTTATATTTTGGGAAAACTCCATGACCGGCCGCCTGTTGAAATTTCTCATTTTTGAGCTATCTAAATTTTGTCAACAAAATTGCCCCAGGAGTGCAAATTATTACTTTTATGGTCATGTCTAGTGTCAGCACATTGTTTTAGACTAATTTCCTAGTGATCCAGAAACTGTTATATTTTGGGGAAACTCCATGACCGGCCGCCTGTTGAAATTTCTCATTTTTGAGCTATCTCAATTTTGTCAACAAAATTGCCCCAGGAGTGCAAATTATTACTTTTATGGTCATGTCTAGTGTCAGCACATTGTTTTAGACTAATTTCCTAGTGATCCAGAAACTGTTATATTTTGGGAAAACTCCATGACCGGCCGCCTGTTGAAATTTCTCATTTTTTAGCTATCTCAATTTTGTCAACAAAATTGCCCCAGGAGTGCAAATTATTACTTTTATGGTCATGTCTAGTGTCAGCACATTGTTTTAGACTAATTTCCTAGTGATCCAGAAACTGTTATATTTTGGGAAAACTCCATGACCGGCCGCCTGTTGAAATTTCTCATTTTTTAGCTATCTCAATTTTGTCAACAAAATTGCCCCAGGAGTGCAAATTATTACTTTTATGGTCATGTCTAGTGTCAGCACATTGTTTTAGACTAATTTCCTAGTGATCCAGAAACTGTTATATTTTGGGAAAAACTCCATGACCGGCCGCCTGTTGAAATTTCTCATTTTTGAACTATCTAAATTTTGTCAACAAAATTGCCCCAGGAGTGCAAATTATTACTTTTATGGTCATGTCTAGTGTCAGCATATTGTTTTAGACTAATTTCCTAGTGATCCAGAAACTGTTATATTTTGGAAAAACTCCATGACCGGCCGCCTGTTGAAAATTCTCATTTTTGAGCTATCTCAATTTTGTAAACAAAATTGCCCCAGGAGTGCAAATTATTACTTTTATGGTCATGTCTAGTGTCAGCACATTGTTTTAGACTAATTTCCTAGTGATCCAGAAACTGATATATTTTGGGAAAACTCCATGACCGGCCGCCTGTTGAAATTTCTCATTTTTGAGCTATCTCAATTTTGTCAACAAAACTGCCCCAGGAGTGCAAATTATTACTTTTATGGTCATGTCTAGTGTCAGCACATTGTTTTAGACTAATTTCCTAGTGATCCAGAAACTGTTATATTTTGGAAAAACTCCATGACCGGCTGCCTGTTGAAAATTCTCATTTTTGACCTATCTCAATTTTGTAAACAAAATTGCCCCAGGAGTGCAAATTATTACTTTTATGGTCATGTCTAGTGTCAGCACATTGTTTTAGACTAATTTCCTAGTGATCCAGAAACTGTTATATTTTGGGAAAACTCCATGGACGGCCGCCTGTTGAAATTTCTCATTTTTGAGCTATCTAAATTTTGTCAACAAAATTGCCCCAGGAGTGCAAATTATTACTTTTATGGTCATGTCTAGTGTCAGCACATTGTTTTAGACTAATTTCCTAGTGATCCAGAAACTGTTATATTTTGGGAAAACTCCATGACCGGCCGCCTGTTGAAATTTTTCATTTTTGAGCTATCTAAATTTTGTCAACAAAATTGCCCCAGGAGTGCAAATTATTACTTTTATGGTCATGTCTAGTGTCAGCACATTGTTTTAGACTAATTTCCTAGTGATCCAGAAACTGTTATATTTTGGGAAAACTCCATGACCGGCCGCCTGTTGAAATTTCTCATTTTTGAGCTATCTAAATTTTGTCAACAAATTTGCCCCAGGAGTGCAAATTATTACTTTTATGGTCATGTCTAGTGTCAGCACATTGTTTTAGACTAATTTCCTAGTGATCCAGAAACTGTTATATTTTGGGAAAACTCCATGACCGGCCGCCTGTTGAAATTTCTCATTTTTTAGCTATCTAAATTTTGTCAACAAAATTGCCCCAGGAGTGCAAATTATTACTTTTATGGTCATGTCTAGTGTCAGCACATTGTTTTAGACTAATTTCCTAGTGATCCAGAAACTGTTATATTTTGGGAAAACTCCATGACCGGCCGCCTGTTGAAATTTCTCATTTTTGAGCTATCAAACAAAATTGACCCAGGAGTGCAAATTATTACTTTTATGGTCATGTCTAGTGTCAGCACATTGGTTTAGACTAATTTCCTAGTGATCCAGAAACTGTTATATTTTGGGAAAACTCCATGACCGGCCGCCTGTTGAAATTTCTCATTTTTGAGCTATCTAAATTTTGTCAACAAAATTGCCCCAGGAGTGCAAATTATTACTTTTATGGTCATGTCTAGTGTCAGCACATTGTTTTAGACTAATTTCCTAGTGATCCAGAAACTGTTATATTTTGGGAAAACTCCATGACCGGCCGCCTGTTGAAATTTCTCATTTTTGAGCTATCTCAATTTTGTCAACAAAATTGCCCCAGGAGTGCAAATTATTACTTTTATGGTCATGTCTAGTGTCAGCACATTGTTTTAGACTAATTTCCTAGTGATCCAGAAACTGTTAAATTTTGGGAAACTCCATGACCGGCCGCCTGTTGAAATTTCTCATTTTTTAGCTATCTCAATTTTGTCAACAAAATTGCCCCAGGAGTGCAAATTATTACTTTTATGGTCATGTCTAGTGTCAGCACATTGTTTTAGACTAATTTCCTAGTGATCCAGAAACTGTTATATTTTGGGAAAACTCCATGACCGGCCGCCTGTTGAAATTTCTCATTTTTGAGCTATCTAAATTTTGTCAACAAAATTGCCCCAGGAGTGCAAATTATTACTTTTATGGTCATGTCTAGTGTCAGCACATTGTTTTAGACTAATTTCCTAGTGATCCAGAAACTGTTATATTTTGGGGAAACTCCATGACCGGCCGCCTGTTGAAATTTCTCATTTTTGAGCTATCTCAATTTTGTCAACAAAATTGCCCCAGGAGTGCAAATTATTACTTTTATGGTCATGTCTAGTGTCAGCACATTGTTTTAGACTAATTTCCTAGTGATCCAGAAACTGTTATATTTTGGGAAAACTCCATGACCGGCCGCCTGTTGAAATTTCTCATTTTTTAGCTATCTCAATTTTGTCAACAAAATTGCCCCAGGAGTGCAAATTATTACTTTTATGGTCATGTCTAGTGTCAGCACATTGTTTTAGACTAATTTCCTAGTGATCCAGAAACTTATATTTTGGGAAAACTCCATGACCGGCCGCCTGTTGAAATTTCTCATTTTTGAGCTATCTAAATTTTGTCAACAAAATTGCCCCAGGAGTGCAAATTATTACTTTTATGGTCATGTCTAGTGTCAGCATATTGTTTTAGACTAATTTCCTAGTGATCCAGAAACTGTTATATTTTGGAAAAACTCCATGACCGGCCGCCTGTTGAAAATTCTCATTTTTGAGCTATCTCAATTTTGTAAACAAAATTGCCCCAGGAGTGCAAATTATTACTTTTATGGTCATGTCTAGTGTCAGCACATTGTTTTAGACTAATTTCCTAGTGATCCAGAAACTGATATATTTTGGGAAAACTCCATGACCGGCCGCCTGTTGAAATTTCTCATTTTTGAGCTATCTCAATTTTGTCAACAAAACTGCCCCAGGAGTGCAAATTATTACTTTTATGGTCATGTCTAGTGTCAGCACATTGTTTTAGACTAATTTCCTAGTGATCCATAAACTGTTATATTTTGGAAAAACTCCATGACCGGCTGCCTGTTGAAAATTCTCATTTTTGACCTATCTCAATTTTGTAAACAAAATTGCCCCAGGAGTGCAAATTATTACTTTTATGGTCATGTCTAGTGTCAGCACATTGTTTTAGACTAATTTCCTAGTGATCCAGAAACTGTTATATTTTGGGAAAACTCCATGACCGGCCGCCTGTTGAAATTTCTCATTTTTGAGCTATCTAAATTTTGTCAACAAAATTGCCCCAGGAGTGCAAATTATTACTTTTATGGTCATGTCTAGTGTCAGCACATTGTTTTAGACTAATTTCCTAGTGATCCAGAAACTGTTATATTTTGGGGAAACTCCATGACCGGCCGCCTGTTGAAATTTCTCATTTTTGAGCTATCTCAATTTTGTCAACAAAATTGCCCCAGGAGTGCAAATTATTACTTTTATGGTCATGTCTAGTGTCAGCACATTGTTTTAGACTAATTTCCTAGTGATCCAGAAACTGTTATATTTTGGGAAAACTCCATGACCGGCCGCCTGTTGAAATTTCTCATTTTTTAGCTATCTCAATTTTGTCAACAAAATTGCCCCAGGAGTGCAAATTATTACTTTTATGGTCATGTCTAGTGTCAGCACATTGTTTTAGACTAATTTCCTAGTGATCCAGAAACTGTTATATTTTGGGAAAAACTCCATGACCGGCCGCCTGTTGAAATTTCTCATTTTTGAGCTATCTAAATTTTGTCAACAAAATTGCCCCAGGAGTGCAAATTATTACTTTTATGGTCATGTCTAGTGTCAGCATATTGTTTTAGACTAATTTCCTAGTGATCCAGAAACTGTTATATTTTGGAAAAACTCCATGACCGGCCGCCTGTTGAAAATTCTCATTTTTGAGCTACCTCAATTTTGTAAACAAAATTGCCCCAGGAGTGCAAATTATTACTTTTATGGTCATGTCTAGTGTCAGCACATTGTTTTAGACTAATTTCCTAGTGATCCAGAAACTGTTATATTTTGGGAAAACTCCATGACCGGCCGCCTGTTGAAATTTCTCATTTTTGAGCTATCAAACAAAATTGACCCAGGAGTGCAAATTATTACTTTTATGGTCATGTCTAGTGTCAGCACATTGTTTTAGACTAATTTCCTAGTGATCCAGAAACTGTTATATTTTGGGAAAACTCCATGACCGGCCGCCTGTTGAAATTTCTCATTTTTGAGCTATCTAAATTTTGTCAACAAAATTGCCCCAGGAGTGCAAATTATTACTTTTATGGTCATGTCTAGTGTCAGCACATTGTTTTAGACTAATTTCCTAGTGATCCAGAAACTGTTATATTTTGGGAAAACTCCATGACCGGCCGCCTGTTGAAATTTCTAATTTTTGAGCTATCTCAATTTTGTCAACAAAATTGCCCCAGGAGTGCAAATTATTACTTTTATGGTCATGTCTAGTGTCAGCACATTGTTTTAGACTAATTTCCTAGTGATCCAGAAACTGTTAAATTTTGGGAAACTCCATGACCGGCCGCCTGTTGAAATTTCTCATTTTTTAGCTATCTCAATTTTGTCAACAAAATTGCCCCAGGAGTGCAAATTATTACTTTTATGGTCATGTCTAGTGTCAGCACATTGTTTTAGACTAATTTCCTAGTGATCCAGAAACTGTTATATTTTGGGAAAACTCCATGACCGGCCGCCTGTTGAAATTTCTCATTTTTGAGCTATCTAAATTTTGTCAACAAAATTGCCCCAGGAGTGCAAATTATTACTTTTATGGTCATGTCTAGTGTCAGCACATTGTTTTAGACTAATTTCCTAGTGATCCAGAAACTGTTATATTTTGGGGAAACTCCATGACCGGCCGCCTGTTGAAATTTCTCATTTTTGAGCTATCTCAATTTTGTCAACAAAATTGCCCCAGGAGTGCAAATTATTACTTTTATGGTCATGTCTAGTGTCAGCACATTGTTTTAGACTAATTTCCTAGTGATCCAGAAACTGTTATATTTTGGGAAAACTCCATGACCGGCCGCCTGTTGAAATTTCTCATTTTTTAGCTATCTCAATTTTGTCAACAAAATTGCCCCAGGAGTGCAAATTATTACTTTTATGGTCATGTCTAGTGTCAGCACATTGTTTTAGACTAATTTCCTAGTGATCCAGAAACTTATATTTTGGGAAAACTCCATGACCGGCCGCCTGTTGAAATTTCTCATTTTTGAGCTATCTAAATTTTGTCAACAAAATTGCCCCAGGAGTGCAAATTATTACTTTTATGGTCATGTCTAGTGTCAGCATATTGTTTTAGACTAATTTCCTAGTGATCCAGAAACTGTTATATTTTGGAAAAACTCCATGACCGGCCGCCTGTTGAAAATTCTCATTTTTGAGCTATCTCAATTTTGTAAACAAAATTGCCCCAGGAGTGCAAATTATTACTTTTATGGTCATGTCTAGTGTCAGCACATTGTTTTAGACTAATTTCCTAGTGATCCAGAAACTGATATATTTTGGGAAAACTCCATGACCGGCCGCCTGTTGAAATTTCTCATTTTTGAGCTATCTCAATTTTGTCAACAAAACTGCCCCAGGAGTGCAAATTATTACTTTTATGGTCATGTCTAGTGTCAGCACATTGTTTTAGACTAATTTCCTAGTGATCCATAAACTGTTATATTTTGGAAAAACTCCATGACCGGCTGCCTGTTGAAAATTCTCATTTTTGACCTATCTCAATTTTGTAAACAAAATTGCCCCAGGAGTGCAAATTATTACTTTTATGGTCATGTCTAGTGTCAGCACATTGTTTTAGACTAATTTCCTAGTGATCCAGAAACTGTTATATTTTGGGAAAACTCCATGACCGGCCGCCTGTTGAAATTTCTCATTTTTGAGCTATCTAAATTTTGTCAACAAAATTGCCCCAGGAGTGCAAATTATTACTTTTATGGTCATGTCTAGTGTCAGCACATTGTTTTAGACTAATTTCCTAGTGATCCAGAAACTGTTATATTTTGGGGAAACTCCATGACCGGCCGCCTGTTGAAATTTCTCATTTTTGAGCTATCTCAATTTTGTCAACAAAATTGCCCCAGGAGTGCAAATTATTACTTTTATGGTCATGTCTAGTGTCAGCACATTGTTTTAGACTAATTTCCTAGTGATCCAGAAACTGTTATATTTTGGGAAAACTCCATGACCGGCCGCCTGTTGAAATTTCTCATTTTTTAGCTATCTCAATTTTGTCAACAAAATTGCCCCAGGAGTGCAAATTATTACTTTTATGGTCATGTCTAGTGTCAGCACATTGTTTTAGACTAATTTCCTAGTGATCCAGAAACTGTTATATTTTGGGAAAAACTCCATGACCGGCCGCCTGTTGAAATTTCTCATTTTTGAGCTATCTAAATTTTGTCAACAAAATTGCCCCAGGAGTGCAAATTATTACTTTTATGGTCATGTCTAGTGTCAGCATATTGTTTTAGACTAATTTCCTAGTGATCCAGAAACTGTTATATTTTGGAAAAACTCCATGACCGGCCGCCTGTTGAAAATTCTCATTTTTGAGCTACCTCAATTTTGTAAACAAAATTGCCCCAGGAGTGCAAATTATTACTTTTATGGTCATGTCTAGTGTCAGCACATTGTTTTAGACTAATTTCCTAGTGATCCAGAAACTGATATATTTTGGGAAAACTCCATGACCGGCCGCTGTTGAAATTTCTCATTTTTGAGCTATCTCAATTTTGTCAACAAAACTGCCCCAGGAGTGCAAATTATTACTTTTATGGTCATGTCTAGTGTCAGCACATTGTTTTAGACTAATTTCCTAGTGATCCAGAAACTGTTATATTTTGGAAAAACTCCATGACCGGCTGCCTGTTGAAAATTCTCATTTTTGACCTATCTCAATTTTGTAAACAAAATTGCCCCAGGAGTGCAAATTATTACTTTTATGGTCATGTCTAGTGTCAGCACATTGTTTGAGACTAATTTCCTAGTGATCCAGAAACGGTTATATTTTGGGAAAACTCCATGACCGGCCGCCTGTTGAAATTTCTCATTTTTGAGCTATCTAAATTTTGTCAACAAAATTGCCCCAGGAGTGCAAATTATTACTTTTATGGTCATGTCTAGTGTCAGCACATTGTTTTAGACTAATTTCCTAGTGATCCAGAAACTGTTATATTTTGGGAAAACTCCATGACCGGCCGCCTGTTGAAATTTCTCATTTTTGAGCTATCTCAATTTTGTCAACAAAACTGCCCCAGGAGTGCAAATTATTACTTTTATGGTCATGTCTAGTGTCAGCATATTGTTTTAGACTAATTTCCTAGTGATCCAGAAACTGTTATATTTTGGAAAAACTCCATGACCGGCCGCCTGTTGAAAATTCTCATTTTTGAGCTATCTCAATTTTGTAAACAAAATTGCCCCAGGAGTGCAAATTATTACTTTTATGGTCATGTCTAGTGTCAGCACATTGTTTTAGACTAATTTCCTAGTGATCCAGAAACTGATATATTTTGGGAAAACTCCATGACCGGCCGCCTGTTGAAATTTCTCATTTTTGAGCTATCTAAATTTTGTCAACAAAATTGCCCCAGGAGTGCAAATTATTACTTTTATGGTCATGTCTAGTGTCAGCACATTGTTTTAGACTAATTTCCTAGTGATCCAGAAACTGTTATATTTTGGGGAAACTCCATGACCGGCCGCCTGTTGAAATTTCTCATTTTTGAGCTATCTAAATTTTGTCAACAAAATTGCCCCAGGAGTGCAAATTATTACTTTTATGGTCATGTCTAGTGTAAGCACATTGTTTTAGACTAATTTCCTAGTGATCCAGAAACTGTTATATTTTGGGAAAACTCCATGACCGGCCGCCTGTTGAAATTTCTCATTTTTGAGCTATCTAAATTTTGTCAACAAATTTGCCCCAGGAGTGCAAATTATTACTTTTATGGTCATGTCTAGTGTCAGCACATTGTTTTAGACTAATTTCCTAGTGATCCAGAAACTGTTATATTTTGGGAAAACTCCATGACCGGCCGCCTGTTGAAATTTCTCATTTTTTAGCTATCTCAATTTTGTCAACAAAATTGCCCCAGGAGTGCAAATTATTACTTTTATGGTCATGTCTAGTGTCAGCACATTGTTTTAGACTAATTTCCTAGTGATCCAGAAACTGTTATATTTTGGGAAAACTCCATGACCGGCCGCCTGTTGAAATTTCTCATTTTTGAGCTATCAAACAAAATTGACCCAGGAGTGCAAATTATTACTTTTATGGTCATGTCTAGTGTCAGCACATTGTTTTAGACTAATTTCCTAGTGATCCAGAAACTGTTATATTTTGGGAAAACTCCATGACCGGCCGCCTGTTGAAATTTCTCATTTTTGAGCTATCTAAATTTTGTCAACAAAATTGCCCCAGGAGTGCAAATTATTACTTTTATGGTCATGTCTAGTGTCAGCACATTGTTTTAGACTAATTTCCTAGTGATCCAGAAACTGTTATATTTTGGGAAAACTCCATGACCGGCCGCCTGTTGAAATTTCTCATTTTTGAGCTATCTCAATTTTGTCAACAAAATTGCCCCAGGAGTGCAAATTATTACTTTTATGGTCATGTCTAGTGTCAGCACATTGTTTTAGACTAATTTCCTAGTGATCCAGAAACTGTTAAATTTTGGGAAAACTCCATGACCGGCCGCCTGTTGAAATTTCTCATTTTTTAGCTATCTCAATTTTGTCAACAAAATTGCCCCAGGAGTGCAAATTATTACTTTTATGGTCATGTCTAGTGTCAGCACATTGTTTTAGACTAATTTCCTAGTGATCCAGAAACTGTTATATTTTGGGAAAACTCCATGACCGGCCGCCTGTTGAAATTTCTCATTTTTGAGCTATCTAAATTTTGTCAACAAAATTGCCCCAGGAGTGCAAATTATTACTTTTATGGTCATGTCTAGTGTCAGCACATTGTTTTAGACTAATTTCCTAGTGATCCAGAAACTGTTATATTTTGGGGAAACTCCATGACCGGCCGCCTGTTGAAATTTCTCATTTTTGAGCTATCTCAATTTTGTCAACAAAATTGCCCCAGGAGTGCAAATTATTACTTTTATGGTCATGTCTAGTGTCAGCACATTGTTTTAGACTAATTTCCTAGTGATCCAGAAACTGTTATATTTTGGGAAAACTCCATGACCGGCCGCCTGTTGAAATTTCTCATTTTTTAGCTATCTCAATTTTGTCAACAAAATTGCCCCAGGAGTGCAAATTATTACTTTTATGGTCATGTCTAGTGTCAGCACATTGTTTTAGACTAATTTCCTAGTGATCCAGAAACTTATATTTTGGGAAAACTCCATGACCGGCCGCCTGTTGAAATTTCTCATTTTTGAGCTATCTAAATTTTGTCAACAAAATTGCCCCAGGAGTGCAAATTATTACTTTTATGGTCATGTCTAGTGTCAGCATATTGTTTTAGACTAATTTCCTAGTGATCCAGAAACTGTTATATTTTGGAAAAACTCCATGACCGGCCGCCTGTTGAAAATTCTCATTTTTGAGCTATCTCAATTTTGTAAACAAAATTGCCCCAGGAGTGCAAATTATTACTTTTATGGTCATGTCTAGTGTCAGCACATTGTTTTAGACTAATTTCCTAGTGATCCAGAAACTGATATATTTTGGGAAAACTCCATGACCGGCCGCCTGTTGAAATTTCTCATTTTTGAGCTATCTCAATTTTGTCAACAAAACTGCCCCAGGAGTGCAAATTATTACTTTTATGGTCATGTCTAGTGTCAGCACATTGTTTTAGACTAATTTCCTAGTGATCCATAAACTGTTATATTTTGGAAAAACTCCATGACCGGCTGCCTGTTGAAAATTCTCATTTTTGACCTATCTCAATTTTGTAAACAAAATTGCCCCAGGAGTGCAAATTATTACTTTTATGGTCATGTCTAGTGTCAGCACATTGTTTTAGACTAATTTCCTAGTGATCCAGAAACTGTTATATTTTGGGAAAACTCCATGACCGGCCGCCTGTTGAAATTTCTCATTTTTGAGCTATCTAAATTTTGTCAACAAAATTGCCCCAGGAGTGCAAATTATTACTTTTATGGTCATGTCTAGTGTCAGCACATTGTTTTAGACTAATTTCCTAGTGATCCAGAAACTGTTATATTTTGGGGAAACTCCATGACCGGCCGCCTGTTGAAATTTCTCATTTTTGAGCTATCTCAATTTTGTCAACAAAATTGCCCCAGGAGTGCAAATTATTACTTTTATGGTCATGTCTAGTGTCAGCACATTGTTTTAGACTAATTTCCTAGTGATCCAGAAACTGTTATATTTTGGGAAAACTCCATGACCGGCCGCCTGTTGAAATTTCTCATTTTTTAGCTATCTCAATTTTGTCAACAAAATTGCCCCAGGAGTGCAAATTATTACTTTTATGGTCATGTCTAGTGTCAGCACATTGTTTTAGACTAATTTCCTAGTGATCCAGAAACTGTTATATTTTGGGAAAAACTCCATGACCGGCCGCCTGTTGAAATTTCTCATTTTTGAGCTATCTAAATTTTGTCAACAAAATTGCCCCAGGAGTGCAAATTATTACTTTTATGGTCATGTCTAGTGTCAGCATATTGTTTTAGACTAATTTCCTAGTGATCCAGAAACTGTTATATTTTGGAAAAACTCCATGACCGGCCGCCTGTTGAAAATTCTCATTTTTGAGCTACCTCAATTTTGTAAACAAAATTGCCCCAGGAGTGCAAATTATTACTTTTATGGTCATGTCTAGTGTCAGCACATTGTTTTAGACTAATTTCCTAGTGATCCAGAAACTGATATATTTTGGGAAAACTCCATGACCGGCCGCTGTTGAAATTTCTCATTTTTGAGCTATCTCAATTTTGTCAACAAAACTGCCCCAGGAGTGCAAATTATTACTTTTATGGTCATGTCTAGTGTCAGCACATTGTTTTAGACTAATTTCCTAGTGATCCAGAAACTGTTATATTTTGGAAAAACTCCATGACCGGCTGCCTGTTGAAAATTCTCATTTTTGACCTATCTCAATTTTGTAAACAAAATTGCCCCAGGAGTGCAAATTATTACTTTTATGGTCATGTCTAGTGTCAGCACATTGTTTTAGACTAATTTCCTAGTGATCCAGAAACGGTTATATTTTGGGAAAACTCCATGACCGGCCGCCTGTTGAAATTTCTCATTTTTGAGCTATCTAAATTTTGTCAACAAAATTGCCCCAGGAGTGCAAATTATTACTTTTATGGTCATGTCTAGTGTCAGCACATTGTTTTAGACTAATTTCCTAGTGATCCAGAAACTGTTATATTTTGGGAAAACTCCATGACCGGCCGCCTGTTGAAATTTCTCATTTTTGAGCTATCTCAATTTTGTCAACAAAACTGCCCCAGGAGTGCAAATTATTACTTTTATGGTCATGTCTAGTGTCAGCATATTGTTTTAGACTAATTTCCTAGTGATCCAGAAACTGTTATATTTTGGAAAAACTCCATGACCGGCCGCCTGTTGAAAATTCTCATTTTTGAGCTATCTCAATTTTGTAAACAAAATTGCCCCAGGAGTGCAAATTATTACTTTTATGGTCATGTCTAGTGTCAGCACATTGTTTTAGACTAATTTCCTAGTGATCCAGAAACTGATATATTTTGGGAAAACTCCATGACCGGCCGCCTGTTGAAATTTCTCATTTTTGAGCTATCTCAATTTTGTAAACAAAACTGCCCCAGGAGTGCAAATTATTACTTTTATGGTCATGTCTAGTGTCAGCATATTGTTTTAGACTAATTTCCTAGTGATCCAGAAACTGTTATATTTTGGGAAAACTCCATGACCGGCCGCCTGTTGAAATTTCTCATTTTTGAGCTATCTCAATTTTGTCAACAAAATTGCCCCAGGAGTGCAAATTATTACTTTTATGGTCATGTCTAGTGTCAGCACATTGTTTTAGACTAATTTCCTAGTGATCCAGAAACTGTTATATTTTGGGAAAACTCCATGACCGGCCGCCTGTTGAAATTTCTCATTTTTGAGCTATCTCAATTTTGTAAACAAAATTGCCCCAGGAGTGCAAATTATTACTTTTATGGTCATGTCTAGTGTCAGCACATTGTTTTAGACTAATTTCCTAGTGATCCAGAAACTGTTATATTTTGGGAAAACTCCATGACCGGCCGCCTGTTGAAATTTCTCATTTTTGAGCTATCTAAATTTTGTCAACAAAATTGCCCCAGGAGTGCAAATTATTACTTTTATGGTCATGTCTAGTGTCAGCACATTGTTTTAGACTAATTTCCTAGTGATCCAGAAACTGTTATATTTTGGGAAAACTCCATGACCGGCCGCCTGTTGAAATTTCTCATTTTTGAGCTATCTCAATTTTGTCAACAAAATTGCCCCAGGAGTGCAAATTATTACTTTTATGGTCATGTCTAGTGTCAGCACATTGTTTTAGACTAATTTCCTAGTGATCCAGAAACTGTTATATTTTGGGAAAACTCCATGACCGGCCGCCTGTTGAAATTTCTCATTTTTTAGCTATCTCAATTTTGTCAACAAAATTGCCCCAGGAGTGCAAATTATTACTTTTATGGTCATGTCTAGTGTCAGCACATTGTTTTAGACTAATTTCCTAGTGATCCAGAAACTGTTATATTTTGGGAAAAACTCCATGACCGGCCGCCTGTTGAAATTTCTCATTTTTGAGCTATCTAAATTTTGTCAACAAAATTGCCCCAGGAGTGCAAATTATTACTTTTATGGTCATGTCTAGTGTCAGCATATTGTTTTAGACTAATTTCCTAGTGATCCAGAAACTGTTATATTTTGGAAAAACTCCATGACCGGCCGCCTGTTGAAAATTCTCATTTTTGAGCTATCTCAATTTTGTAAACAAAATTGCCCCAGGAGTGCAAATTATTACTTTTATGGTCATGTCTAGTGTCAGCACATTGTTTTAGACTAATTTCCTAGTGATCCAGAAACTGATATATTTTGGGAAAACTCCATGACCGGCCGCCTGTTGAAATTTCTCATTTTTGAGCTATCTCAATTTTGTCAACAAAACTGCCCCAGGAGTGCAAATTATTACTTTTATGGTCATGTCTAGTGTCAGCACATTGTTTTAGACTAATTTCCTAGTGATCCAGAAACTGTTATATTTTGGAAAAACTCCATGACCGGCTGCCTGTTGAAAATTCTCATTTTTGACCTATCTCAATTTTGTAAACAAAATTGCCCCAGGAGTGCAAATTATTACTTTTATGGTCATGTCTAGTGTCAGCACATTGTTTTAGACTAATTTCCTAGTGATCCAGAAACTGTTATATTTTGGGAAAACTCCATGGACGGCCGCCTGTTGAAATTTCTCATTTTTGAGCTATCTAAATTTTGTCAACAAAATTGCCCCAGGAGTGCAAATTATTACTTTTATGGTCATGTCTAGTGTCAGCACATTGTTTTAGACTAATTTCCTAGTGATCCAGAAACTGTTACATTTTGGGAAAACTCCATGACCGGCCGCCTGTTGAAATTTTTCATTTTTGAGCTATCTAAATTTTGTCAACAAAATTGCCCCAGGAGTGCAAATTATTACTTTTATGGTCATGTCTAGTGTCAGCACATTGTTTTAGACTAATTTCCTAGTGATCCAGAAACTGTTATATTTTGGGAAAACTCCATGACCGGCCGCCTGTTGAAATTTCTCATTTTTGAGCTATCTAAATTTTGTCAACAAATTTGCCCCAGGAGTGCAAATTATTACTTTTATGGTCATGTCTAGTGTCAGCACATTGTTTTAGACTAATTTCCTAGTGATCCAGAAACTGTTATATTTTGGGAAAACTCCATGACCGGCCGCCTGTTGAAATTTCTCATTTTTTAGCTATCTCAATTTTGTCAACAAAATTGCCCCAGGAGTGCAAATTATTACTTTTATGGTCATGTCTAGTGTCAGCACATTGTTTTAGACTAATTTCCTAGTGATCCAGAAACTGTTATATTTTGGGAAAACTCCATGACCGGCCGCCTGTTGAAATTTCTCATTTTTGAGCTATCAAACAAAATTGACCCAGGAGTGCAAATTATTACTTTTATGGTCATGTCTAGTGTCAGCACATTGTTTTAGACTAATTTCCTAGTGATCCAGAAACTGTTATATTTTGGGAAAACTCCATGACCGGCCGCCTGTTGAAATTTCTCATTTTTGAGCTATCTAAATTTTGTCAACAAAATTGCCCCAGGAGTGCAAATTATTACTTTTATGGTCATGTCTAGTGTCAGCACATTGTTTTAGACTAATTTCCTAGTGATCCAGAAACTGTTATATTTTGGGAAAACTCCATGACCGGCCGCCTGTTGAAATTTCTCATTTTTGAGCTATCTCAATTTTGTCAACAAAATTGCCCCAGGAGTGCAAATTATTACTTTTATGGTCATGTCTAGTGTCAGCACATTGTTTTAGACTAATTTCCTAGTGATCCAGAAACTGTTAAATTTTGGGAAACTCCATGACCGGCCGCCTGTTGAAATTTCTCATTTTTTAGCTATCTCAATTTTGTCAACAAAATTGCCCCAGGAGTGCAAATTATTACTTTTATGGTCATGTCTAGTGTCAGCACATTGTTTTAGACTAATTTCCTAGTGATCCAGAAACTGTTATATTTTGGGAAAACTCCATGACCGGCCGCCTGTTGAAATTTCTCATTTTTGAGCTATCTAAATTTTGTCAACAAAATTGCCCCAGGAGTGCAAATTATTACTTTTATGGTCATGTCTAGTGTCAGCACATTGTTTTAGACTAATTTCCTAGTGATCCAGAAACTGTTATATTTTGGGGAAACTCCATGACCGGCCGCCTGTTGAAATTTCTCATTTTTGAGCTATCTCAATTTTGTCAACAAAATTGCCCCAGGAGTGCAAATTATTACTTTTATGGTCATGTCTAGTGTCAGCACATTGTTTTAGACTAATTTCCTAGTGATCCAGAAACTGTTATATTTTGGGAAAACTCCATGACCGGCCGCCTGTTGAAATTTCTCATTTTTTAGCTATCTCAATTTTGTCAACAAAATTGCCCCAGGAGTGCAAATTATTACTTTTATGGTCATGTCTAGTGTCAGCACATTGTTTTAGACTAATTTCCTAGTGATCCAGAAACTTATATTTTGGGAAAACTCCATGACCGGCCGCCTGTTGAAATTTCTCATTTTTGAGCTATCTAAATTTTGTCAACAAAATTGCCCCAGGAGTGCAAATTATTACTTTTATGGTCATGTCTAGTGTCAGCATATTGTTTTAGACTAATTTCCTAGTGATCCAGAAACTGTTATATTTTGGAAAAACTCCATGACCGGCCGCCTGTTGAAAATTCTCATTTTTGAGCTATCTCAATTTTGTAAACAAAATTGCCCCAGGAGTGCAAATTATTACTTTTATGGTCATGTCTAGTGTCAGCACATTGTTTTAGACTAATTTCCTAGTGATCCAGAAACTGATATATTTTGGGAAAACTCCATGACCGGCCGCCTGTTGAAATTTCTCATTTTTGAGCTATCTCAATTTTGTCAACAAAACTGCCCCAGGAGTGCAAATTATTACTTTTATGGTCATGTCTAGTGTCAGCACATTGTTTTAGACTAATTTCCTAGTGATCCATAAACTGTTATATTTTGGAAAAACTCCATGACCGGCTGCCTGTTGAAAATTCTCATTTTTGACCTATCTCAATTTTGTAAACAAAATTGCCCCAGGAGTGCAAATTATTACTTTTATGGTCATGTCTAGTGTCAGCACATTGTTTTAGACTAATTTCCTAGTGATCCAGAAACTGTTATATTTTGGGAAAACTCCATGACCGGCCGGCCGCCTGTTGAAATTTCTCATTTTTGAGCTATCTAAATTTTGTCAACAAAATTGCCCCAGGAGTGCAAATTATTACTTTTATGGTCATGTCTAGTGTCAGCACATTGTTTTAGACTAATTTCCTAGTGATCCAGAAACTGTTATATTTTGGGGAAACTCCATGACCGGCCGCCTGTTGAAATTTCTCATTTTTGAGCTATCTCAATTTTGTCAACAAAATTGCCCCAGGAGTGCAAATTATTACTTTTATGGTCATGTCTAGTGTCAGCACATTGTTTTAGACTAATTTCCTAGTGATCCAGAAACTGTTATATTTTGGGAAAACTCCATGACCGGCCGCCTGTTGAAATTTCTCATTTTTTAGCTATCTCAATTTTGTCAACAAAATTGCCCCAGGAGTGCAAATTATTACTTTTATGGTCATGTCTAGTGTCAGCACATTGTTTTAGACTAATTTCCTAGTGATCCAGAAACTGTTATATTTTGGGAAAAACTCCATGACCGGCCGCCTGTTGAAATTTCTCATTTTTGAGCTATCTAAATTTTGTCAACAAAATTGCCCCAGGAGTGCAAATTATTACTTTTATGGTCATGTCTAGTGTCAGCATATTGTTTTAGACTAATTTCCTAGTGATCCAGAAACTGTTATATTTTGGAAAAACTCCATGACCGGCCGCCTGTTGAAAATTCTCATTTTTGAGCTACCTCAATTTTGTAAACAAAATTGCCCCAGGAGTGCAAATTATTACTTTTATGGTCATGTCTAGTGTCAGCACATTGTTTTAGACTAATTTCCTAGTGATCCAGAAACTGATATATTTTGGGAAAACTCCATGACCGGCCGCTGTTGAAATTTCTCATTTTTGAGCTATCTCAATTTTGTCAACAAAACTGCCCCAGGAGTGCAAATTATTACTTTTATGGTCATGTCTAGTGTCAGCACATTGTTTTAGACTAATTTCCTAGTGATCCAGAAACTGTTATATTTTGGAAAAACTCCATGACCGGCTGCCTGTTGAAAATTCTCATTTTTGACCTATCTCAATTTTGTAAACAAAATTGCCCCAGGAGTGCAAATTATTACTTTTATGGTCATGTCTAGTGTCAGCACATTGTTTTAGACTAATTTCCTAGTGATCCAGAAACGGTTATATTTTGGGAAAACTCCATGACCGGCCGCCTGTTGAAATTTCTCATTTTTGAGCTATCTAAATTTTGTCAACAAAATTGCCCCAGGAGTGCAAATTATTACTTTTATGGTCATGTCTAGTGTCAGCACATTGTTTTAGACTAATTTCCTAGTGATCCAGAAACTGTTATATTTTGGGAAAACTCCATGACCGGCCGCCTGTTGAAATTTCTCATTTTTGAGCTATCTCAATTTTGTCAACAAAACTGCCCCAGGAGTGCAAATTATTACTTTTATGGTCATGTCTAGTGTCAGCATATTGTTTTAGACTAATTTCCTAGTGATCCAGAAACTGTTATATTTTGGAAAAACTCCATGACCGGCCGCCTGTTGAAAATTCTCATTTTTGAGCTATCTCAATTTTGTAAACAAAATTGCCCCAGGAGTGCAAATTATTACTTTTATGGTCATGTCTAGTGTCAGCACATTGTTTTAGACTAATTTCCTAGTGATCCAGAAACTGATATATTTTGGGAAAACTCCATGACCGGCCGCCTGTTGAAATTTCTCATTTTTGAGCTATCTAAATTTTGTCAACAAAATTGCCCCAGGAGTGCAAATTATTACTTTTATGGTCATGTCTAGTGTCAGCACATTGTTTTAGACTAATTTCCTAGTGATCCAGAAACTGTTATATTTTGGGGAAACTCCATGACCGGCCGCCTGTTGAAATTTCTCATTTTTGAGCTATCTAAATTTTGTCAACAAAATTGCCCCAGGAGTGCAAATTATTACTTTTATGGTCATGTCTAGTGTCAGCACATTGTTTTAGACTAATTTCCTAGTGATCCAGAAACTGTTATATTTTGGGAAAACTCCATGACCGGCCGCCTGTTGAAATTTCTCATTTTTGAGCTATCTAAATTTTGTCAACAAATTTGCCCCAGGAGTGCAAATTATTACTTTTATGGTCATGTCTAGTGTCAGCACATTGTTTTAGACTAATTTCCTAGTGATCCAGAAACTGTTATATTTTGGGAAAACTCCATGACCGGCCGCCTGTTGAAATTTCTCATTTTTTAGCTATCTCAATTTTGTCAACAAAATTGCCCCAGGAGTGCAAATTATTACTTTTATGGTCATGTCTAGTGTCAGCACATTGTTTTAGACTAATTTCCTAGTGATCCAGAAACTGTTATATTTTGGGAAAACTCCATGACCGGCCGCCTGTTGAAATTTCTCATTTTTGAGCTATCAAACAAAATTGACCCAGGAGTGCAAATTATTACTTTTATGGTCATGTCTAGTGTCAGCACATTGTTTTAGACTAATTTCCTAGTGATCCAGAAACTGTTATATTTTGGGAAAACTCCATGACCGGCCGCCTGTTGAAATTTCTCATTTTTGAGCTATCTAAATTTTGTCAACAAAATTGCCCCAGGAGTGCAAATTATTACTTTTATGGTCATGTCTAGTGTCAGCACATTGTTTTAGACTAATTTCCTAGTGATCCAGAAACTGTTATATTTTGGGAAAACTCCATGACCGGCCGCCTGTTGAAATTTCTCATTTTTGAGCTATCTCAATTTTGTCAACAAAATTGCCCCAGGAGTGCAAATTATTACTTTTATGGTCATGTCTAGTGTCAGCACATTGTTTTAGACTAATTTCCTAGTGATCCAGAAACTGTTAAATTTTGGGAAAACTCCATGACCGGCCGCCTGTTGAAATTTCTCATTTTTTAGCTATCTCAATTTTGTCAACAAAATTGCCCCAGGAGTGCAAATTATTACTTTTATGGTCATGTCTAGTGTCAGCACATTGTTTTAGACTAATTTCCTAGTGATCCAGAAACTGTTATATTTTGGGAAAACTCCATGACCGGCCGCCTGTTGAAATTTCTCATTTTTGAGCTATCTAAATTTTGTCAACAAAATTGCCCCAGGAGTGCAAATTATTACTTTTATGGTCATGTCTAGTGTCAGCACATTGTTTTAGACTAATTTCCTAGTGATCCAGAAACTGTTATATTTTGGGGAAACTCCATGACCGGCCGCCTGTTGAAATTTCTCATTTTTGAGCTATCTCAATTTTGTCAACAAAATTGCCCCAGGAGTGCAAATTATTACTTTTATGGTCATGTCTAGTGTCAGCACATTGTTTTAGACTAATTTCCTAGTGATCCAGAAACTGTTATATTTTGGGAAAACTCCATGACCGGCCGCCTGTTGAAATTTCTCATTTTTTAGCTATCTCAATTTTGTCAACAAAATTGCCCCAGGAGTGCAAATTATTACTTTTATGGTCATGTCTAGTGTCAGCACATTGTTTTAGACTAATTTCCTAGTGATCCAGAAACTTATATTTTGGGAAAACTCCATGACCGGCCGCCTGTTGAAATTTCTCATTTTTGAGCTATCTAAATTTTGTCAACAAAATTGCCCCAGGAGTGCAAATTATTACTTTTATGGTCATGTCTAGTGTCAGCATATTGTTTTAGACTAATTTCCTAGTGATCCAGAAACTGTTATATTTTGGAAAAACTCCATGACCGGCCGCCTGTTGAAAATTCTCATTTTTGAGCTATCTCAATTTTGTAAACAAAATTGCCCCAGGAGTGCAAATTATTACTTTTATGGTCATGTCTAGTGTCAGCACATTGTTTTAGACTAATTTCCTAGTGATCCAGAAACTGATATATTTTGGGAAAACTCCATGACCGGCCGCCTGTTGAAATTTCTCATTTTTGAGCTATCTCAATTTTGTCAACAAAACTGCCCCAGGAGTGCAAATTATTACTTTTATGGTCATGTCTAGTGTCAGCACATTGTTTTAGACTAATTTCCTAGTGATCCATAAACTGTTATATTTTGGAAAAACTCCATGACCGGCTGCCTGTTGAAAATTCTCATTTTTGACCTATCTCAATTTTGTAAACAAAATTGCCCCAGGAGTGCAAATTATTACTTTTATGGTCATGTCTAGTGTCAGCACATTGTTTTAGACTAATTTCCTAGTGATCCAGAAACTGTTATATTTTGGGAAAACTCCATGACCGGCCGCCTGTTGAAATTTCTCATTTTTGAGCTATCTAAATTTTGTCAACAAAATTGCCCCAGGAGTGCAAATTATTACTTTTATGGTCATGTCTAGTGTCAGCACATTGTTTTAGACTAATTTCCTAGTGATCCAGAAACTGTTATATTTTGGGGAAACTCCATGACCGGCCGCCTGTTGAAATTTCTCATTTTTGAGCTATCTCAATTTTGTCAACAAAATTGCCCCAGGAGTGCAAATTATTACTTTTATGGTCATGTCTAGTGTCAGCACATTGTTTTAGACTAATTTCCTAGTGATCCAGAAACTGTTATATTTTGGGAAAACTCCATGACCGGCCGCCTGTTGAAATTTCTCATTTTTTAGCTATCTCAATTTTGTCAACAAAATTGCCCCAGGAGTGCAAATTATTACTTTTATGGTCATGTCTAGTGTCAGCACATTGTTTTAGACTAATTTCCTAGTGATCCAGAAACTGTTATATTTTGGGAAAAACTCCATGACCGGCCGCCTGTTGAAATTTCTCATTTTTGAGCTATCTAAATTTTGTCAACAAAATTGCCCCAGGAGTGCAAATTATTACTTTTATGGTCATGTCTAGTGTCAGCATATTGTTTTAGACTAATTTCCTAGTGATCCAGAAACTGTTATATTTTGGGAAAACTCCATGACCGGCCGCCTGTTGAAATTTCTCATTTTTGAGCTATCTCAATTTTGTCAACAAAACTGCCCCAGGAGTGCAAATTATTACTTTTATGGTCATGTCTAGTGTCAGCATATTGTTTTAGACTAATTTCCTAGTGATCCAGAAACTGTTATATTTTGGAAAAACTCCATGACCGGCCGCCTGTTGAAAATTCTCATTTTTGAGCTATCTCAATTTTGTAAACAAAATTGCCCCAGGAGTGCAAATTATTACTTTTATGGTCATGTCTAGTGTCAGCACATTGTTTTAGACTAATTTCCTAGTGATCCAGAAACTGATATATTTTGGGAAAACTCCATGACCGGCCGCCTGTTGAAATTTCTCATTTTTGAGCTATCTAAATTTTGTCAACAAAATTGCCCCAGGAGTGCAAATTATTACTTTTATGGTCATGTCTAGTGTCAGCACATTGTTTTAGACTAATTTCCTAGTGATCCAGAAACTGTTATATTTTGGGGAAACTCCATGACCGGCCGCCTGTTGAAATTTCTCATTTTTGAGCTATCTAAATTTTGTCAACAAAATTGCCCCAGGAGTGCAAATTATTACTTTTATGGTCATGTCTAGTGTCAGCACATTGTTTTAGACTAATTTCCTAGTGATCCAGAAACTGTTATATTTTGGGAAAACTCCATGACCGGCCGCCTGTTGAAATTTCTCATTTTTGAGCTATCTAAATTTTGTCAACAAATTTGCCCCAGGAGTGCAAATTATTACTTTTATGGTCATGTCTAGTGTCAGCACATTGTTTTAGACTAATTTCCTAGTGATCCAGAAACTGTTATATTTTGGGGAAACTCCATGACCGGCCGCCTGTTGAAATTTCTCATTTTTTAGCTATCTCAATTTTGTCAACAAAATTGCCCCAGGAGTGCAAATTATTACTTTTATGGTCATGTCTAGTGTCAGCACATTGTTTTAGACTAATTTCCTAGTGATCCAGAAACTGTTATATTTTGGGAAAACTCCATGACCGGCCGCCTGTTGAAATTTCTCATTTTTGAGCTATCAAACAAAATTGACCCAGGAGTGCAAATTATTACTTTTATGGTCATGTCTAGTGTCAGCACATTGTTTTAGACTAATTTCCTAGTGATCCAGAAACTGTTATATTTTGGGAAAACTCCATGACCGGCCGCCTGTTGAAATTTCTCATTTTTGAGCTATCTAAATTTTGTCAACAAAATTGCCCCAGGAGTGCAAATTATTACTTTTATGGTCATGTCTAGTGTCAGCACATTGTTTTAGACTAATTTCCTAGTGATCCAGAAACTGTTATATTTTGGGAAAACTCCATGACCGGCCGCCTGTTGAAATTTCTCATTTTTGAGCTATCTCAATTTTGTCAACAAAATTGCCCCAGGAGTGCAAATTATTACTTTTATGGTCATGTCTAGTGTCAGCACATTGTTTTAGACTAATTTCCTAGTGATCCAGAAACTGTTAAATTTTGGGAAAACTCCATGACCGGCCGCCTGTTGAAATTTCTCATTTTTTAGCTATCTCAATTTTGTCAACAAAATTGCCCCAGGAGTGCAAATTATTACTTTTATGGTCATGTCTAGTGTCAGCACATTGTTTTAGACTAATTTCCTAGTGATCCAGAAACTGTTATATTTTGGGAAAACTCCATGACCGGCCGCCTGTTGAAATTTCTCATTTTTGAGCTATCTAAATTTTGTCAACAAAATTGCCCCAGGAGTGCAAATTATTACTTTTATGGTCATGTCTAGTGTCAGCATATTGTTTTAGACTAATTTCCTAGTGATCCAGAAACTGTTATATTTTGGAAAAACTCCATGACCGGCCGCCTGTTGAAAATTCTCATTTTTGAGCTATCTCAATTTTGTAAACAAAATTGCCCCAGGAGTGCAAATTATTACTTTTATGGTCATGTCTAGTGTCAGCACATTGTTTTAGACTAATTTCCTAGTGATCCAGAAACTGATATATTTTGGGAAAACTCCATGACCGGCCGCCTGTTGAAATTTCTCATTTTTGAGCTATCTCAATTTTGTCAACAAAACTGCCCCAGGAGTGCAAATTATTACTTTTATGGTCATGTCTAGTGTCAGCACATTGTTTTAGACTAATTTCCTAGTGATCCATAAACTGTTATATTTTGGAAAAACTCCATGACCGGCTGCCTGTTGAAAATTCTCATTTTTGACCTATCTCAATTTTGTAAACAAAATTGCCCCAGGAGTGCAAATTATTACTTTTATGGTCATGTCTAGTGTCAGCACATTGTTTTAGACTAATTTCCTAGTGATCCAGAAACTGTTATATTTTGGGAAAACTCCATGACCGGCCGCCTGTTGAAATTTCTCATTTTTGAGCTATCTAAATTTTGTCAACAAAATTGCCCCAGGAGTGCAAATTATTACTTTTATGGTCATGTCTAGTGTCAGCACATTGTTTTAGACTAATTTCCTAGTGATCCAGAAACTGTTATATTTTGGGGAAACTCCATGACCGGCCGCCTGTTGAAATTTCTCATTTTTGAGCTATCTCAATTTTGTCAACAAAATTGCCCCAGGAGTGCAAATTATTACTTTTATGGTCATGTCTAGTGTCAGCACATTGTTTTAGACTAATTTCCTAGTGATCCAGAAACTGTTATATTTTGGGAAAACTCCATGACCGGCCGCCTGTTGAAATTTCTCATTTTTTAGCTATCTCAATTTTGTCAACAAAATTGCCCCAGGAGTGCAAATTATTACTTTTATGGTCATGTCTAGTGTCAGCACATTGTTTTAGACTAATTTCCTAGTGATCCAGAAACTGTTATATTTTGGGAAAAACTCCATGACCGGCCGCCTGTTGAAATTTCTCATTTTTGAGCTATCTAAATTTTGTCAACAAAATTGCCCCAGGAGTGCAAATTATTACTTTTATGGTCATGTCTAGTGTCAGCACATTGTTTTAGACTAATTTCCTAGTGATCCAGAAACTGATATATTTTGGGAAAACTCCATGACCGGCCGCCTGTTGAAATTTCTCATTTTTGAGCTATCTAAATTTTGTCAACAAAATTGCCCCAGGAGTGCAAATTATTACTTTTATGGTCATGTCTAGTGTCAGCACATTGTTTTAGACTAATTTCCTAGTGATCCAGAAACTGTTATATTTTGGGGAAACTCCATGACCGGCCGCCTGTTGAAATTTCTCATTTTTGAGCTATCTAAATTTTGTCAACAAAATTGCCCCAGGAGTGCAAATTATTACTTTTATGGTCATGTCTAGTGTCAGCACATTGTTTTAGACTAATTTCCTAGTGATCCAGAAACTGTTATATTTTGGGAAAACTCCATGACCGGCCGCCTGTTGAAATTTCTCATTTTTGAGCTATCTAAATTTTGTCAACAAATTTGCCCCAGGAGTGCAAATTATTACTTTTATGGTCATGTCTAGTGTCAGCACATTGTTTTAGACTAATTTCCTAGTGATCCAGAAACTGTTATATTTTGGGGAAACTCCATGACCGGCCGCCTGTTGAAATTTCTCATTTTTTAGCTATCTCAATTTTGTCAACAAAATTGCCCCAGGAGTGCAAATTATTACTTTTATGGTCATGTCTAGTGTCAGCACATTGTTTTAGACTAATTTCCTAGTGATCCAGAAACTGTTATATTTTGGGAAAACTCCATGACCGGCCGCCTGTTGAAATTTCTCATTTTTGAGCTATCAAACAAAATTGACCCAGGAGTGCAAATTATTACTTTTATGGTCATGTCTAGTGTCAGCACATTGTTTTAGACTAATTTCCTAGTGATCCAGAAACTGTTATATTTTGGGAAAACTCCATGACCGGCCGCCTGTTGAAATTTCTCATTTTTGAGCTATCTAAATTTTGTCAACAAAATTGCCCCAGGAGTGCAAATTATTACTTTTATGGTCATGTCTAGTGTCAGCACATTGTTTTAGACTAATTTCCTAGTGATCCAGAAACTGTTATATTTTGGGAAAACTCCATGACCGGCCGCCTGTTGAAATTTCTCATTTTTGAGCTATCTCAATTTTGTCAACAAAATTGCCCCAGGAGTGCAAATTATTACTTTTATGGTCATGTCTAGTGTCAGCACATTGTTTTAGACTAATTTCCTAGTGATCCAGAAACTGTTAAATTTTGGGAAAACTCCATGACCGGCCGCCTGTTGAAATTTCTCATTTTTTAGCTATCTCAATTTTGTCAACAAAATTGCCCCAGGAGTGCAAATTATTACTTTTATGGTCATGTCTAGTGTCAGCACATTGTTTTAGACTAATTTCCTAGTGATCCAGAAACTGTTATATTTTGGGAAAACTCCATGACCGGCCGCCTGTTGAAATTTCTCATTTTTGAGCTATCTAAATTTTGTCAACAAAATTGCCCCAGGAGTGCAAATTATTACTTTTATGGTCATGTCTAGTGTCAGCATATTGTTTTAGACTAATTTCCTAGTGATCCAGAAACTGTTATATTTTGGAAAAACTCCATGACCGGCCGCCTGTTGAAAATTCTCATTTTTGAGCTATCTCAATTTTGTAAACAAAATTGCCCCAGGAGTGCAAATTATTACTTTTATGGTCATGTCTAGTGTCAGCACATTGTTTTAGACTAATTTCCTAGTGATCCAGAAACTGATATATTTTGGGAAAACTCCATGACCGGCCGCCTGTTGAAATTTCTCATTTTTGAGCTATCTCAATTTTGTCAACAAAACTGCCCCAGGAGTGCAAATTATTACTTTTATGGTCATGTCTAGTGTCAGCACATTGTTTTAGACTAATTTCCTAGTGATCCATAAACTGTTATATTTTGGAAAAACTCCATGACCGGCTGCCTGTTGAAAATTCTCATTTTTGACCTATCTCAATTTTGTAAACAAAATTGCCCCAGGAGTGCAAATTATTACTTTTATGGTCATGTCTAGTGTCAGCACATTGTTTTAGACTAATTTCCTAGTGATCCAGAAACTGTTATATTTTGGGAAAACTCCATGACCGGCCGCCTGTTGAAATTTCTCATTTTTGAGCTATCTAAATTTTGTCAACAAAATTGCCCCAGGAGTGCAAATTATTACTTTTATGGTCATGTCTAGTGTCAGCACATTGTTTTAGACTAATTTCCTAGTGATCCAGAAACTGTTATATTTTGGGGAAACTCCATGACCGGCCGCCTGTTGAAATTTCTCATTTTTGAGCTATCTCAATTTTGTCAACAAAATTGCCCCAGGAGTGCAAATTATTACTTTTATGGTCATGTCTAGTGTCAGCACATTGTTTTAGACTAATTTCCTAGTGATCCAGAAACTGTTATATTTTGGGAAAACTCCATGACCGGCCGCCTGTTGAAATTTCTCATTTTTTAGCTATCTCAATTTTGTCAACAAAATTGCCCCAGGAGTGCAAATTATTACTTTTATGGTCATGTCTAGTGTCAGCACATTGTTTTAGACTAATTTCCTAGTGATCCAGAAACTGTTATATTTTGGGAAAAACTCCATGACCGGCCGCCTGTTGAAATTTCTCATTTTTGAGCTATCTAAATTTTGTCAACAAAATTGCCCCAGGAGTGCAAATTATTACTTTTATGGTCATGTCTAGTGTCAGCATATTGTTTTAGACTAATTTCCTAGTGATCCAGAAACTGTTATATTTTGGAAAAACTCCATGACCGGCCGCCTGTTGAAAATTCTCATTTTTGAGCTACCTCAATTTTGTAAACAAAATTGCCCCAGGAGTGCAAATTATTACTTTTATGGTCATGTCTAGTGTCAGCACATTGTTTTAGACTAATTTCCTAGTGATCCAGAAACTGATATATTTTGGGAAAACTCCATGACCGGCCGCTGTTGAAATTTCTCATTTTTGAGCTATCTCAATTTTGTCAACAAAACTGCCCCAGGAGTGCAAATTATTACTTTTATGGTCATGTCTAGTGTCAGCACATTGTTTTAGACTAATTTCCTAGTGATCCAGAAACTGTTATATTTTGGAAAAACTCCATGACCGGCTGCCTGTTGAAAATTCTCATTTTTGACCTATCTCAATTTTGTAAACAAAATTGCCCCAGGAGTGCAAATTATTACTTTTATGGTCATGTCTAGTGTCAGCACATTGTTTTAGACTAATTTCCTAGTGATCCAGAAACGGTTATATTTTGGGAAAACTCCATGACCGGCCGCCTGTTGAAATTTCTCATTTTTGAGCTATCTAAATTTTGTCAACAAAATTGCCCCAGGAGTGCAAATTATTACTTTTATGGTCATGTCTAGTGTCAGCACATTGTTTTAGACTAATTTCCTAGTGATCCAGAAACTGTTATATTTTGGGAAAACTCCATGACCGGCCGCCTGTTGAAATTTCTCATTTTTGAGCTATCTCAATTTTGTCAACAAAACTGCCCCAGGAGTGCAAATTATTACTTTTATGGTCATGTCTAGTGTCAGCATATTGTTTTAGACTAATTTCCTAGTGATCCAGAAACTGTTATATTTTGGAAAAACTCCATGACCGGCCGCCTGTTGAAAATTCTCATTTTTGAGCTATCTCAATTTTGTAAACAAAATTGCCCCAGGAGTGCAAATTATTACTTTTATGGTCATGTCTAGTGTCAGCACATTGTTTTAGACTAATTTCCTAGTGATCCAGAAACTGATATATTTTGGGAAAACTCCATGACCGGCCGCCTGTTGAAATTTCTCATTTTTGAGCTATCTCAATTTTGTAAACAAAACTGCCCCAGGAGTGCAAATTATTACTTTTATGGTCATGTCTAGTGTCAGCATATTGTTTTAGACTAATTTCCTAGTGATCCAGAAACTGTTATATTTTGGGAAAACTCCATGACCGGCCGCCTGTTGAAATTTCTCATTTTTGAGCTATCTCAATTTTGTCAACAAAATTGCCCCAGGAGTGCAAATTATTACTTTTATGGTCATGTCTAGTGTCAGCACATTGTTTTAGACTAATTTCCTAGTGATCCAGAAACTGTTATATTTTGGGAAAACTCCATGACCGGCCGCCTGTTGAAATTTCTCATTTTTGAGCTATCTCAATTTTGTAAACAAAATTGCCCCAGGAGTGCAAATTATTACTTTTATGGTCATGTCTAGTGTCAGCACATTGTTTTAGACTAATTTCCTAGTGATCCAGAAACTGTTATATTTTGGGAAAACTCCATGACCGGCCGCCTGTTGAAATTTCTCATTTTTGAGCTATCTAAATTTTGTCAACAAAATTGCCCCAGGAGTGCAAATTATTACTTTTATGGTCATGTCTAGTGTTAGCACATTGTTTTAGACTAATTTCCTAGTGATCCAGAAACTGTTATATTTTGGGAAAACTCCACGACCGGCCGCCTGTTGAAATTTCTCATTTTTGAGCTATCTCAATTTTGTCAACAAAATTGCCCCAGGAGTGCAAATTATTACTTTTATGGTCATGTCTAGTGTCAGCACATTGTTTTAGACTAATTTCCTAGTGATCCAGAAACTGTTATATTTTGGGAAAACTCCATGACCGGCCGCCTGTTGAAATTTCTCATTTTTTAGCTATCTCAATTTTGTCAACAAAATTGCCCCAGGAGTGCAAATTATTACTTTTATGGTCATGTCTAGTGTCAGCACATTGTTTTAGACTAATTTCCTAGTGATCCAGAAACTGTTATATTTTGGGAAAACTCCATGACCGGCCGCCTGTTGAAATTTCTCATTTTTGAGCTATCTAAATTTTGTCAACAAAATTGCCCCAGGAGTGCAAATTATTACTTTTATGGTCATGTCTAGTGTCAGCACATTGTTTTAGACTAATTTCCTAGTGATCCAGAAACTGTTATATTTTGGGGAAACTCCATGACCGGCCGCCTGTTGAAATTTCTCATTTTTGAGCTATCTCAATTTTGTCAACAAAATTGCCCCAGGAGTGCAAATTATTACTTTTATGGTCATGTCTAGTGTCAGCACATTGTTTTAGACTAATTTCCTAGTGATCCAGAAACTGTTATATTTTGGGAAAACTCCATGACCGGCCGCCTGTTGAAATTTCTCATTTTTTAGCTATCTCAATTTTGTCAACAAAATTGCCCCAGGAGTGCAAATTATTACTTTTATGGTCATGTCTAGTGTCAGCACATTGTTTTAGACTAATTTCCTAGTGATCCAGAAACTGTTATATTTTGGGAAAAACTCCATGACCGGCCGCCTGTTGAAATTTCTCATTTTTGAGCTATCTAAATTTTGTCAACAAAATTGCCCCAGGAGTGCAAATTATTACTTTTATGGTCATGTCTAGTGTCAGCATATTGTTTTAGACTAATTTCCTAGTGATCCAGAAACTGTTATATTTTGGAAAAACTCCATGACCGGCCGCCTGTTGAAAATTCTCATTTTTTAGCTATCTAAATTTTGTCAACAAAATTGCCACAGGAGTGCAAATTATCACTTTTATGGTCATGTCTAGTGTCAGCACGTTGTTTTAGACTAATTTCCTAGTGATCCATAAACTGTTATATTTTGGGAAAACTCCATGACCGGCCGCCTTTTGAAATTTCTCATTTTTGAGCTATCTCAATTTTGTCTCAACAAAACTGCCCCAGGAGTGCAAATTATTACTTTTATGGTCACGTCTAGTGTCAACACATTGTTTTAGGCTAATTTGCTAGTGATCAAGAAACTTTTATATTTTGGTAAAACTCCATGACCGGCCGCCTGTTGAAATTTCTCATTTTTGAGCTATCTAAATTTTGTCAACAAAATTGCCCCAGGAGTGCAAATTATTACTTTTATGGTCATGTCTAGTGTCAGCACATTGTTTTAGACTAATTTCCTAGTGATCCAGAAACTGTTATATTTTGGGAAAACTCCATGACCGGCCGCCTGTTGAAATTTCTCATTTTTGAGCTATCTAAATTTTGTCAACAAAATTGCCCCAGGAGTGCAAATTATTACTTTTATGGTCATGTCTAGTGTCAGCACATTGTTTTAGACTAATTTCCTAGTGATCCAGAAACTGTTATATTTTGGGGAAACTCCATGACCGGCCGCCTGTTGAAATTTCTCATTTTTGAGCTATCTCAATTTTGTCAACAAAATTGCCCCAGGAGTGCAAATTATTACTTTTATGGTCATGTCTAGTGTCAGCACATTGTTTTAGACTAATTTCCTAGTGATCCAGAAACTGTTATATTTTGGGGAAACTCCATGACCGGCCGCCTGTTGAAATTTCTCATTTTTGAGCTATCTCAATTTTGTCAACAAAATTGCCCCAGGAGTGCAAATTATTACTTTTATGGTCATGTCTAGTGTCAGCACATTGTTTTAGACTAATTTCCTAGTGATCCAGAAACTGTTATATTTTGGGAAAACTCCATGACCGGCCGCCTGTTGAAATTTCTCATTTTTTAGCTATCTCAATTTTGTCAACAAAATTGCCCCAGGAGTGCAAATTATTACTTTTATGGTCATGTCTAGTGTCAGCACATTGTTTTAGACTAATTTCCTAGTGATCCAGAAACTGTTATATTTTGGGAAAAACTCCATGACCGGCCGCCTGTTGAAATTTCTCATTTTTGAGCTATCTAAATTTTGTCAACAAAATTGCCCCAGGAGTGCAAATTATTACTTTTATGGTCATGTCTAGTGTCAGCATATTGTTTTAGACTAATTTCCTAGTGATCCAGAAACTGTTATATTTTGGGAAAACTCCATGACCGGCCGCCTGTTGAAATTTCTCATTTTTTAGCTATCTAAATTTTGTCAACAAAATTGCCACAGGAGTGCAAATTATCACTTTTATGGTCATGTCTAGTGTCAGCACGTTGTTTTAGACTAATTTCCTAGTGATCCATAAACTGTTATATTTTGGGAAAACTCCATGACCGGCCGCCTTTTGAAATTTCTCATTTTTGAGCTATCTCAATTTTGTCTCAACAAAACTGCCCCAGGAGTGCAAATTATTACTTTTATGGTCACGTCTAGTGTCAACACATTGTTTTAGGCTAATTTGCTAGTGATCAAGAAACTTTTATATTTTGGTAAAACTCCATGACCGGCCGCCTGTTGAAATTTCTCATTTTTGAGCTATCTAAATTTTGTCAACAAAATTGCCCCAGGAGTGCAAATTATTACTTTTATGGTCATGTCTAGTGTCAGCACATTGTTTTAGACTAATTTCCTAGTGATCCAGAAACTGTTATATTTTGGGAAAACTCCATGACCGGCCGCCTGTTGAAATTTCTCATTTTTGAGCTATCTAAATTTTGTCAACAAAATTGCCCCAGGAGTGCAAATTATTACTTTTATGGTCATGTCTAGTGTCAGCACATTGTTTTAGACTAATTTCCTAGTGATCCAGAAACTGTTATATTTTGGGGAAACTCCATGACCGGCCGCCTGTTGAAATTTCTCATTTTTGAGCTATCTCAATTTTGTCAACAAAACTGCCCCAGGAGTGCAAATTATTACTTTTATGGTCATGTCTAGTGTCAGCATATTGTTTTAGACTAATTTCCTAGTGATCCAGAAACTGTTATATTTTGGGGAAACTCCATGACCGGCCGCCTGTTGAAATTTCTCATTTTTGAGCTATCTCAATTTTGTCAACAAAATTGCCCCAGGAGTGCAAATTATTACTTTTATGGTCATGTCTAGTGTCAGCACATTGTTTTAGGCTAATTTGCTAGTGATCAAGAAACTGATATATTTTGGTAAAACTCCATGACCGGCCGCCTGTTGAAATTTCTCATTTTTGAGCTATCTAAATTTTGTCAACAAAATTGCCCCAGGAGTGCAAATTATTACTTTTATGGTCATGTCTAGTGTCAGCACATTGTTTTAGACTAATTTCCTAGTGATCCAGAAACTGTTATATTTTGGGAAAACTCCATGACCGGCCGCCTGTTGAAATTTCTCATTTTTGAGCTATCTAAATTTTGTCAACAAAATTGCCCCAGGAGTGCAAATTATTACTTTTATGGTCATGTCTAGTGTCAGCACATTGTTTTAGACTAATTTCCTAGTGATCCAGAAACTGTTATATTTTGGGAAAAACTCCATGACCGGCCGCCTGTTGAAATTTCTCATTTTTGAGCTATCTAAATTTTGTCAACAAAATTGCCCCAGGAGTGCAAATTATTACTTTTATGGTCATGTCTAGTGTCAGCATATTGTTTTAGACTAATTTCCTAGTGATCCAGAAACTGTTATATTTTGGGAAAACTCCATGACCGGCCGCCTGTTGAAATTTCTCATTTTTTAGCTATCTAAATTTTGTCAACAAAATTGCCACAGGAGTGCAAATTATCACTTTTATGGTCATGTCTAGTGTCAGCACGTTGTTTTAGACTAATTTCCTAGTGATCCATAAACTGTTATATTTTGGGAAAACTCCATGACCGGCCGCCTTTTGAAATTTCTCATTTTTGAGCTATCTCAATTTTGTCTCAACAAAACTGCCCCAGGAGTGCAAATTATTACTTTTATGGTCACGTCTAGTGTCAACACATTGTTTTAGGCTAATTTGCTAGTGATCAAGAAACTTTTATATTTTGGTAAAACTCCATGACCGGCCGCCTGTTGAAATTTCTCATTTTTGAGCTATCTAAATTTTGTCAACAAAATTGCCCCAGGAGTGCAAATTATTACTTTTATGGTCATGTCTAGTGTCAGCACATTGTTTTAGACTAATTTCCTAGTGATCCAGAAACTGTTATATTTTGGGAAAACTCCATGACCGGCCGCCTGTTGAAATTTCTCATTTTTGAGCTATCTAAATTTTGTCAACAAAATTGCCCCAGGAGTGCAAATTATTACTTTTATGGTCATGTCTAGTGTCAGCACATTGTTTTAGACTAATTTCCTAGTGATCCAGAAACTGTTATATTTTGGGGAAACTCCATGACCGGCCGCCTGTTGAAATTTCTCATTTTTGAGCTATCTCAATTTTGTCAACAAAACTGCCCCAGGAGTGCAAATTATTACTTTTATGGTCATGTCTAGTGTCAGCATATTGTTTTAGACTAATTTCCTAGTGATCCAGAAACTGTTATATTTTGGGGAAACTCCATGACCGGCCGCCTGTTGAAATTTCTCATTTTTGAGCTATCTCAATTTTGTAAACAAAATTGCCCCAGGAGTGCAAATTATTACTTTTATGGTCATGTCTAGTGTCAGCACATTGTTTTAGGCTAATTTGCTAGTGATCAAGAAACTGATATATTTTGGTAAAACTCCATGACCGGCCGCCTGTTGAAATTTCTCATTTTTGAGCTATCTAAATTTTGTCAACAAAATTGCCCCAGGAGTGCAAATTATTACTTTTATGGTCATGTCTAGTGTCAGCACATTGTTTTAGACTAATTTCCTAGTGATCCAGAAACTGTTATATTTTGGGAAAACTCCATGACCGGCCGCCTGTTGAAATTTCTCATTTTTGAGCTATCTAAATTTTGTCAACAAAATTGCCCCAGGAGTGCAAATTATTACTTTTATGGTCATGTCTAGTGTCAGCACATTGTTTTAGACTAATTTCCTAGTGATCCAGAAACTGTTATATTTTGGGGAAACTCCATGACCGGCCGCCTGTTGAAATTTCTCATTTTTGAGCTATCTCAATTTTGTCAACAAAACTGCCCCAGGAGTGCAAATTATTACTTTTATGGTCATGTCTAGTGTCAGCATATTGTTTTAGACTAATTTCCTAGTGATCCAGAAACTGTTATATTTTGGAAAAACTCCATGACCGGCCGCCTGTTGAAAATTCTCATTTTTGAGCTATCTCAATTTTGTCAACAAAATTGCCCCAGGAGTGCAAATTATTACTTTTATGGTCATGTCTAGTGTCAGCACATTGTTTTAGACTAATTTCCTAGTGATCCAGAAACTGATCTATTTTGGGAAAACTCCATGACCGGCCGCCTGTTGAAATTTCTCATTTTTGAGCTATCTAAATTTTGTCAACAAAATTGCCCCAGGAGTGCAAATTATTACTTTTATGGTCATGTCTAGTGTCAGCACATTGTTTTAGACTAATTTCCTAGTGATCCAGAAACTGTTATATTTTGGAAAAACTCCATGACCGGCCGCCTGTTGAAAATTCTCATTTTTGAGCTATCTCAATTTTGTAAACAAAATTGCCCCAGGAGTGCAAATTATTACTTTTATGGTCATGTCTAGTGTCAGCACATTGTTTTAGACTAATTTCCTAGTGATCCAGAAACTGTTATATTTTGGGAAAACTCCATGACCGGCCGCCTGTTGAAATTTCTCATTTTTGAGCTATCTCAATTTTGTCAACAAAATTGCCCCAGGAGTGCAAATTATTACTTTTATGGTCATGTCTAGTGTCAGCACATTGTTTTAGGCTAATTTGCTAGTGATCAAGAAACTGTTATATTTTGGGAAAACTCCATGACCGGCCGCCTGTTGAAATTTCTCATTTTTGAGCTATCTAAATTTTGTCAACAAAATTGCCCCAGGAGTGCAAATTATTACTTTTATGGTCATGTCTAGTGTCAGCACATTGTTTTAGACTAATTTCCTAGTGATCCAGAAACTGTTATATTTTGGGAAAACTCCATGACCGGCCGCCTGTTGAAATTTCTCATTTTTGAGCTATCTCAATTTTGTCAACAAAATTGCCCCAGGAGTGCAAATTATTACTTTTATGGTCATGTCTAGTGTCAGCACATTGTTTTAGACTAATTTCCTAGTGATCCAGAAACTGTTATATTTTGGGAAAACTCCATGACCGGCCGCCTGTTGAAATTTCTCATTTTTGAGCTATCTCAATTTTGTCAACAAAACTGCCCCAGGAGTGCAAATTATTACTTTTATGGTCATGTCTAGTGTCAGCATATTGTTTTAGACTAATTTCCTAGTGATCCAGAAACTGTTATATTTTGGGAAAACTCCATGACCGGCCGCCTGTTGAAAATTCTCATTTTTGAGCTATCTCAATTTTGTAAACAAAATTGCCCCAGGAGTGCAAATTATTACTTTTATGGTCATGTCTAGTGTCAGCACATTGTTTTAGACTAATTTCCTAGTGATCCAGAAACTGTTATATTTTGGGAAAACTCCATGACCGGCCGCCTGTTGAAATTTCTCATTTTTGAGCTATCTCAATTTTGTCTCAACAAAACTGCCCCAGGAGTGCAAATTATTACTTTTATGGTCACGTCTAGTGTCAACACATTGTTTTAGGCTAATTTGCTAGTGATCAAGAAACTTTTATATTTTGGTAAAACTCCATGACCGGCCGCCTGTTGAAATTTCTCATTTTTGAGCTATCTAAATTTTGTCAACAAAATTGCCCCAGGAGTGCAAATTATTACTTTTATGGTCATGTCTAGTGTCAGCACATTGTTTTAGACTAATTTCCTAGTGATCCAGAAACTGTTATATTTTGGGAAAACTCCATGACCGGCCGCCTGTTGAAATTTCTCATTTTTGAGCTATCTCAATTTTGTCAACAAAATTGCCCCAGGAGTGCAAATTATTACTTTTATGGTCATGTCTAGTGTCAGCACATTGTTTTAGACTAATTTCCTAGTGATCCAGAAACTGTTATATTTTGGGGAAACTCCATGACCGGCCGCCTGTTGAAATTTCTCATTTTTGAGCTATCTCAATTTTGTCAACAAAACTGCCCCAGGAGTGCAAATTATTACTTTTATGGTCATGTCTAGTGTCAGCATATTGTTTTAGACTAATTTCCTAGTGATCCAGAAACTGTTATATTTTGGGGAAACTCCATGACCGGCCGCCTGTTGAAATTTCTCATTTTTGAGCTATCTCAATTTTGTAAACAAAATTGCCCCAGGAGTGCAAATTATTACTTTTATGGTCATGTCTAGTGTCAGCACATTGTTTTAGGCTAATTTGCTAGTGATCAAGAAACTGATATATTTTGGTAAAACTCCATGACCGGCCGCCTGTTGAAATTTCTCATTTTTGAGCTATCTCAATTTTGTCAACAAAATTGCCCCAGGAGTGCAAATTATTACTTTTATGGTCATGTCTAGTGTCAGCACATTGTTTTAGACTAATTTCCTAGTGATCCAGAAACTGTTATATTTTGGGAAAACTCCATGACCGGCCGCCTGTTGAAATTTCTCATTTTTGAGCTATCTAAATTTTGTCAACAAAATTGCCCCAGGAGTGCAAATTATTACTTTTATGGTCATGTCTAGTGTCAGCACATTGTTTTAGACTAATTTCCTAGTGATCCAGAAACTGTTATATTTTGGGAAAACTCCATGACCGGCCGCCTGTTGAAATTTCTCATTTTTGAGCTATCTCAATTTTGTCAACAAAACTGCCCCAGGAGTGCAAATTATTACTTTTATGGTCATGTCTAGTGTCAGCATATTGTTTTAGACTAATTTCCTAGTGATCCAGAAACTGTTATATTTTGGGAAAACTCCATGACCGGTCGCCTGTTGAAAATTCTCATTTTTGAGCTATCTCAATTTTGTCAACAAAATTGCCCCAGGAGTGCAAATTATTACTTTTATGGTCATGTCTAGTGTCAGCACATTGTTTTAGACTAATTTCCTAGTGATCCAGAAACTGTTATATTTTGGGAAAACTCCATGACCGGCCGCCTGTTGAAATTTCTCATTTTTGAGCTATCCCAATTTTGTCAACAAAATTGCCCCAGGAGTGCAAATTATTACTTTTATGGTCATGTCTAGTGTCAGCACATTGTTTTAGACTAATTCCCTAGTGATCCAGAAACTGTTATATTTTGGAAAAACTCCATGACCGGCCGCATGTTGAAAATTCTCATTTTTGAGCTATCTCAATTTTGTCAACAAAATTGCCCCAGGAGTGCAAATTATTACTTTTATGGTCATGTCTAGTGTCAGCACATTGTTTTAGACTAATTTCCTAGTGATCCAGAAACTGTTATATTTTGGGAAAACTCCATGACCGGCCGCCTGTTGAAATTTCTCATTTTTGAGCTATCTCAATTTTGTCAACAAAATTGCCCCAGGAGTGCAAATTATTACTTTTATGGTCATGTCTAGTGTCAGCACATTGTTTTAGACTAATTTCCTAGTGATCCAGAAACTGTTATATTTTGGGGAAACTCCATGACCGGCCGCCTGTTGAAATTTCTCATTTTTGAGCTATCTCAATTTTGTCAACAAAACTGCCCCAGGAGTGCAAATTATTACTTTTATGGTCATGTCTAGTGTCAGCATATTGTTTTAGACTAATTTCCTAGTGATCCAGAAACTGTTATATTTTGGGGAAACTCCATGACCGGCCGCCTGTTGAAAATTCTCATTTTTGAGCTATCTCAATTTTGTCAACAAAATTGCCCCAGGAGTGCAAATTATTACTTTTATGGTCATGTCTAGTGTCAGCACATTGTTTTAGACTAATTTCCTAGTGATCCAGAAACTGTTATATTTTGGGGAAACTCCATGACCGGCCGCCTGTTGAAATTTCTCATTTTTGAGCTATCCCAATTTTGTCAACAAAATTGCCCCAGGAGTGCAAATTATTACTTTTATGGTCATGTCTAGTGTCAGCACATTGTTTTAGACTAATTCCCTAGTGATCCAGAAACTGTTATATTTTGGAAAAACTCCATGACCGGCCGCATGTTGAAAATTCTCATTTTTGAGCTATCTCAATTTTGTCAACAAAATTGCCCCAGGAGTGCAAATTATTACTTTTATGGTCATGTCTAGTGTCAGCACATTGTTTTAGACTAATTTCCTAGTGATCCAGAAACTGATCTATTTTGGGAAAACTCCATGACCGGCCGCCTGTTGAAATTTCTCATTTTTGAGCTATCTCAATTTTGTAAACAAAATTGCCCCAGGAGCGCAAATTATTACTTTTATGGTCATGTCTAGTGTCAGCACATTGTTTTAGACTAATTTCCTAGTGATCCAGAAACTGTTATATTTTGGGAAAACTCCATGACCGGCCGCCTGTTGAAATTTCTCATTTTTTAGCTATCTAAATTTTGTCAACAAAATTGCCACAGGAGTGCAAATTATTACTTTTATGGTCATGTCTAGTGTCAGCATATTGTTTTAGACTAATTTCCTAGTGATCCAGAAACTGTTATATTTAGGAAAAAACTCCATGACCGGCCGCATGTTGAAAATTCTCATTTTTGAGCTATCTCAATTTTGTCAACAAAATTGCCCCAGGAGTGCAAATTATTACTTTTATGGTCATGTCTAGTGTCAGCACATTGTTTTAGACTAATTTCCTAGTGATCCAGAAACTGATCTATTTTGGGAAAACTCCATGACCGGCCGCCTGTTGAAATTTCTCATTTTTGAGCTATCTCAATTTTGTCAACAAAATTGCCCCAGGAGCGCAAATTATTACTTTTATGGTCATGTCTAGTGTCAGCACATTGTTTTAGACTAATTTCCTAGTGATCCAGAAACTGTTATATTTTGGGAAAACTCCATGACCGGCCGCCTGTTGAAATTTCTCATTTTTTAGCTATCTAAATTTTGTCAACAAAATTGCCACAGGAGTGCAAATTATCACTTTTATGGTCATGTCTAGTGTCAGCACGTTGTTTTAGACTAATTTCCTAGTGATCCATAAACTGTTATATTTTGGGAAAACTCCATGACCGGCCGCCTTTTGAAATTTCTCATTTTTGAGCTATCTCAATTTTGTCTCAACAAAACTGCCCCAGGAGTGCAAATTATTACTTTTATGGTCACGTCTAGTGTCAACACATTGTTTTAGGCTAATTTGCTAGTGATCAAGAAACTTTTATATTTTGGTAAAACTCCATGACCGGCCGCCTGTTGAAATTTCTCATTTTTGAGCTATCTAAATTTTGTCAACAAAATTGCCCCAGGAGTGCAAATTATTACTTTTATGGTCATGTCTAGTGTCAGCACATTGTTTTAGACTAATTTCCTAGTGATCCAGAAACTGTTATATTTTGGGAAAACTCCATGACCGGCCGCCTGTTGAAATTTCTCATTTTTGAGCTATCTAAATTTTGTCAACAAAATTGCCCCAGGAGTGCAAATTATTACTTTTATGGTCATGTCTAGTGTCAGCACATTGTTTTAGACTAATTTCCTAGTGATCCAGAAACTGTTATATTTTGGGGAAACTCCATGACCGGCCGCCTGTTGAAATTTCTCATTTTTGAGCTATCTCAATTTTGTCAACAAAACTGCCCCAGGAGTGCAAATTATTACTTTTATGGTCATGTCTAGTGTCAGCATATTGTTTTAGACTAATTTCCTAGTGATCCAGAAACTGTTATATTTTGGGGAAACTCCATGACCGGCCGCCTGTTGAAATTTCTCATTTTTGAGCTATCTCAATTTTGTAAACAAAATTGCCCCAGGAGTGCAAATTATTACTTTTATGGTCATGTCTAGTGTCAGCACATTGTTTTAGGCTAATTTGCTAGTGATCAAGAAACTGATATATTTTGGTAAAACTCCATGACCGGCCGCCTGTTGAAATTTCTCATTTTTGAGCTATCTAAATTTTGTCAACAAAATTGCCCCAGGAGTGCAAATTATTACTTTTATGGTCATGTCTAGTGTCAGCACATTGTTTTAGACTAATTTCCTAGTGATCCAGAAACTGTTATATTTTGGGGAAACTCCATGACCGGCCGCCTGTTGAAATTTCTCATTTTTGAGCTATCTAAATTTTGTCAACAAAATTGCCCCAGGAGTGCAAATTATTACTTTTATGGTCATGTCTAGTGTCAGCACATTGTTTTAGACTAATTTCATAGTGATCCAGAAACTGTTATATTTTGGGGAAACTCCATGACCGGCCGCCTGTTGAAATTTCTCATTTTTGAGCTATCTCAATTTTGTCAACAAAACTGCCCCAGGAGTGCAAATTATTACTTTTATGGTCATGTCTAGTGTCAGCATATTGTTTTAGACTAATTTCCTAGTGATCCAGAAACTGTTATATTTTGGAAAAACTCCATGACCGGCCGCCTGTTGAAAATTCTCATTTTTGAGCTATCTCAATTTTGTCAACAAAATTGCCCCAGGAGTGCAAATTATTACTTTTATGGTCATGTCTAGTGTCAGCACATTGTTTTAGACTAATTTCCTAGTGATCCAGAAACTGATCTATTTTGGGAAAACTCCATGACCGGCCGCCTGTTGAAATTTCTCATTTTTGAGCTATCTAAATTTTGTCAACAAAATTGCCCCAGGAGTGCAAATTATTACTTTTATGGTCATGTCTAGTGTCAGCACATTGTTTTAGACTAATTTCCTAGTGATCCAGAAACTGTTATATTTTGGAAAAACTCCATGACCGGCCGCCTGTTGAAAATTCTCATTTTTGAGCTATCTCAATTTTGTCAACAAAATTGCCCCAGGAGTGCAAATTATTACTTTTATGGTCATGTCTAGTGTCAGCACATTGTTTTAGACTAATTTCCTAGTGATCCAGAAACTGATCTATTTTGGGAAAACTCCATGACCGGCCGCCTGTTGAAATTTCTCATTTTTGAGCTATCTAAATTTTGTCAACAAAATTGCCCCAGGAGTGCAAATTATTACTTTTATGGTCATGTCTAGTGTCAGCACATTGTTTTAGACTAATTTCCTAGTGATCCAGAAACTGTTATATTTTGGGGAAACTCCATGACCGGCCGCCTGTTGAAATTTCTCATTTTTGAGCTATCTCAATTTTGTCAACAAAACTGCCCCAGGAGTGCAAATTATTACTTTTATGGTCATGTCTAGTGTCAGCATATTGTTTTAGACTAATTTCCTAGTGATCCAGAAACTGTTATATTTTGGAAAAACTCCATGACCGGCCGCCTGTTGAAAATTCTCATTTTTGAGCTATCTCAATTTTGTCAACAAAATTGCCCCAGGAGTGCAAATTATTACTTTTATGGTCATGTCTAGTGTCAGCACATTGTTTTAGACTAATTTCCTAGTGATCCAGAAACTGTTATATTTTGGGGAAACTCCATGACCGGCCGCCTGTTGAAATTTCTCATTTTTGAGCTATCTCAATTTTGTCAACAAAACTGCCCCAGGAGTGCAAATTATTACTTTTATGGTCATGTCTAGTGTCAGCATATTGTTTTAGACTAATTTCCTAGTGATCCAGAAACTGTTATATTTTGGGGAAACTCCATGACCGGCCGCCTGTTGAAATTTCTCATTTTTGAGCTATCTCAATTTTGTCAACAAAACTGCCCCAGGAGTGCAAATTATTACTTTTATGGTCATGTCTAGTGTCAGCATATTGTTTTAGACTAATTTCCTAGTGATCCAGAAACTGTTATATTTTGGGGAAACTCCATGACCGGCCGCCTGTTGAAATTTCTCATTTTTGAGCTATCTCAATTTTGTAAACAAAATTGCCCCAGGAGTGCAAATTATTACTTTTATGGTCATGTCTAGTGTCAGCACATTGTTTTAGACTAATTTCCTAGTGATCCAGAAACTGTTATATTTTGGGGAAACTCCATGACCGGCCGCCTGTTGAAATTTCTCATTTTTGAGCTATCTCAATTTTGTCAACAAAACTGCCACAGGAGTGCAAATTATTACTTTTATGGTCATGTCTAGTGTCAGCATATTGTTTTAGACTAATTTCCTAGTGATCCAGAAACTGCTATATTTTGGAAAAACTCCATGACCGGCCGCCTGTTGAAAATTCTCATTTTTGAGCTATCTCAATTTTGTCAACAAAACTGCCCCAGGAGTGCAAATTATTACTTTTATGGTCATGTCTAGTGTCAGCACATTGTTTTAGACTAATTTCCTAGTGATCCAGAAACTGTTATATTTTGGGAAAACTCCATGACCGGCCGCCTGTTGAAATTTCTCATTTTTTAGCTATCTAAATTTTGTCAACAAAATTGCCACAGGAGTGCAAATTATCACTTTTTTGGTCATGTCTAGTGTCAGCACGTTGTTTTAGACTAATTTCCTAGTGATCCATAAACTGTTATATTTTGGGAAAACTCCATGACCGGCCGCCTTTTGAAATTTCTCATTTTTGAGCTATCTCAATTTTGTCAACAAAACTGCCCCAGGAGTGCAAATTATTACTTTTATGGTCACATCTAGTGTCAGCACATTGTTTTAGGCTAATTTGCTAGTGATCAAGAAACTTTTATATTTTGGTAAAACTCCATGACCGGCCGCCTGTTGAAATTTCTCATTTTTGAGCTATCTAAATTTTGTCAACAAAATTGCCCCAGGAGTGCAAATTATTACTTTTATGGTCATGTCTAGTGTCAGCACATTGTTTTAGACTAATTTCCTAGTGATCCAGAAACTGTTATATTTTGGGAAAACTCCATGACCGGCCGCCTGTTGAAATTTCTCATTTTTGAGCTATCTAAATTTTGTCAACAAAATTGCCCCAGGAGTGCAAATTATTACTTTTATGGTCATGTCTAGTGTCAGCACATTGTTTTAGACTAATTTCCTAGTGATCCAGAAACTGTTATATTTTGGGAAAACTCCATGACCGGCCGCCTGTTGAAATTTCTCATTTTTGAGCTATCTAAATTTTGTCAACAAAATTGCCCCAGGAGTGCAAATTATTACTTTTATGGTCATGTCTAGTGTCAGCACATTGTTTTAGACTAATTTCCTAGTGATCCAGAAACTGTTATATTTTGGGGAAACTCCATGACCGGCCGCCTGTTGAAATTTCTCATTTTTGAGCTATCTCAATTTTGTCAACAAAACTGCCCCAGGAGTGCAAATTATTACTTTTATGGTCATGTCTAGTGTCAGCATATTGTTTTAGACTAATTTCCTAGTGATCCAGAAACTGTTATATTTTGGAAAAACTCCATGACCGGCCGCCTGTTGAAAATTCTCATTTTTGAGCTATCTCAATTTTGTCAACAAAATTGCCCCAGGAGTGCAAATTATTACTTTTATGGTCATGTCTAGTGTCAGCACATTGTTTTAGACTAATTTCCTAGTGATCCAGAAACTGATCTATTTTGGGAAAACTCCATGACCGGCCGCCTGTTGAAATTTCTCATTTTTGAGCTATCTAAATTTTGTCAACAAAATTGCCCCAGGAGTGCAAATTATTACTTTTATGGTCATGTCTAGTGTCAGCACATTGTTTTAGACTAATTTCCTAGTGATCCAGAAACTGTTATATTTTGGAAAAACTCCATGACCGGCCGCCTGTTGAAAATTCTCATTTTTGAGCTATCTCAATTTTGTAAACAAAATTGCCCCAGGAGTGCAAATTATTACTTTTATGGTCATGTCTAGTGTCAGCACATTGTTTTAGACTAATTTCCTAGTGATCCAGAAACTGTTATATTTTGGGAAAACTCCATGACCGGCCGCCTGTTGAAATTTCTCATTTTTGAGCTATCTCAATTTTGTCAACAAAACTGCCCCAGGAGTGCAAATTATTACTTTTATGGTCATGTCTATTGTCAGCACATTGTTTTAGACTAATTTCCTAGTGATCCAGAAACTGTTATATTTTGGGAAAACTCCATGACCGGCCGCCTGTTGAAATTTCTCATTTTTTAGCTATCTAAATTTTGTCAACAAAATTGCCACAGGAGTGCAAATTATCACTTTTATGGTCATGTCTAGTGTCAGCACGTTGTTTTAGACTAATTTCCTAGTGATCCATAAACTGTTATATTTTGGGAAAACTCCATGACCGGCCGCCTTTTGAAATTTCTCATTTTTGAGCTATCTCAATTTTGTCAACAAAACTGCCCCAGGAGTGCAAATTATTACTTTTATGGTCACGTCTAGTGTCAGCACATTTTTTAGGCTAATTTGCTAGTGATCAAGAAACTTTTATATTTTGGTAAAACTCCATGACCGGCCGCCTGTTGAAATTTCTCATTTTTGAGCTATCTAAATTTTGTCAACAAAATTGCCCCAGGAGTGCAAATTATTACTTTTATGGTCATGTCTAGTGTCAGCACATTGTTTTAGACTAATTTCCTAGTGATCCAGAAACTGTTATATTTTGGGAAAACTCCATGACCGGCCGCCTGTTGAAATTTCTCATTTTTGAGCTATATAAATTTTGTCAACAAAATTGCCCCAGGAGTGCAAATTATTACTTTTATGGTCATGTCTAGTGTCAGCACATTGTTTTAGACTAATTTCCTAGTGATCCAGAAACTGTTATATTTTGGGAAAACTCCATGACCGGCCGCCTGTTGAAATTTCTCATTTTTGAGCTATCTAAATTTTGTCAACAAAATTGCCCCAGGAGTGCAAATTATTACTTTTATGGTCATGTCTAGTGTCAGCACATTGTTTTAGACTAATTTCCTAGTGATCCAGAAACTGTTATATTTTGGGGAAACTCCATGACCGGCCGCCTGTTGAAATTTCTCATTTTTGAGCTATCTCAATTTTGTCAACAAAACTGCCCCAGGAGTGCAAATTATTACTTTTATGGTCATGTCTAGTGTCAGCATATTGTTTTAGACTAATTTCCTAGTGATCCAGAAACTGTTATATTTTGGAAAAACTCCATGACCGGCCGCCTGTTGAAAATTCTCATTTTTGAGCTATCTCAATTTTGTCAACAAAATTGCCCCAGGAGTGCAAATTATTACTTTTATGGTCATGTCTAGTGTCAGCACATTGTTTTAGACTAATTTCCTAGTGATCCAGAAACTGTTATATTTTGGGGAAACTCCATGACCGGCCGCCTGTTGAAATTTCTCATTTTTGAGCTATCTCAATTTTGTCAACAAAACTGCCCCAGGAGTGCAAATTATTACTTTTATGGTCATGTCTAGTGTCAGCATATTGTTTTAGACTAATTTCCTAGTGATCCAGAAACTGTTATATTTTGGGGAAACTCCATGACCGGCCGCCTGTTGAAATTTCTCATTTTTGAGCTATCTCAATTTTGTCAACAAAATTGCCCCAGGAGTGCAAATTATTACTTTTATGGTCATGTCTAGTGTCAGCACATTGTTTTAGACTAATTTCCTAGTGATCCAGAAACTGTTATATTTTGGGAAAACTCCATGACCGGCCGCCTGTTGAAATTTCTCATTTTTGAGCTATCTCAATTTTGTCAACAAAACTGCCCCAGGAGTGCAAATTATTACTTTTATGGTCATGTCTAGTGTCAGCATATTGTTTTAGACTAATTTCCTAGTGATCCAGAAACTGTTATATTTTGGGGAAACTCCATGACCGGCCGCCTGTTGAAAATTCTCATTTTTGAGCTATCTCAATTTTGTCAACAAAATTGCCCCAGGAGTGCAAATTATTACTTTTATGGTCATGTCTAGTGTCAGCACATTGTTTTAGACTAATTTCCTAGTGATCCAGAAACTGTTATATTTTGGGAAAACTCCATGACCGGCCGCCTGTTGAAATTTCTCATTTTTGAGCTATCCCAATTTTGTCAACAAAATTGCCCCAGGAGTGCAAATTATTACTTTTATGGTCATGTCTAGTGTCAGCACATTGTTTTAGACTAATTCCCTAGTGATCCAGAAACTGTTATATTTTGGAAAAACTCCATGACCGGCCGCATGTTGAAAATTCTCATTTTTGAGCTATCTCAATTTTGTCAACAAAATTGCCCCAGGAGTGCAAATTATTACTTTTATGGTCATGTCTAGTGTCAGCACATTGTTTTAGACTAATTTCCTAGTGATCCAGAAACTGATCTATTTTGGGAAAACTCCATGACCGGCCGCCTGTTGAAATTTCTCATTTTTGAGCTATCTCAATTTTGTAAACAAAATTGCCCCAGGAGCGCAAATTATTACTTTTATGGTCATGTCTAGTGTCAGCACATTGTTTTAGACTAATTTCCTAGTGATCCAGAAACTGTTATATTTTGGGAAAACTCCATGACCGGCCGCCTGTTGAAATTTCTCATTTTTTAGCTATCTAAATTTTGTCAACAAAATTGCCACAGGAGTGCAAATTATTACTTTTATGGTCATGTCTAGTGTCAGCATATTGTTTTAGACTAATTTCCTAGTGATCCAGAAACTGTTATATTTAGGAAAAAACTCCATGACCGGCCGCATGTTGAAAATTCTCATTTTTGAGCTATCTCAATTTTGTCAACAAAATTGCCCCAGGAGTGCAAATTATTACTTTTATGGTCATGTCTAGTGTCAGCACATTGTTTTAGACTAATTTCCTAGTGATCCAGAAACTGATCTATTTTGGGAAAAACTCCATGACCGGCCGCCTGTTGAAATTTCTCATTTTTGAGCTATCTCAATTTTGTCAACAAAATTGCCCCAGGAGCGCAAATTATTACTTTTATGGTCATGTCTAGTGTCAGCACATTGTTTTAGACTAATTTCCTAGTGATCCAGAAACTGTTATATTTTGGGAAAACTCCATGACCGGCCGCCTGTTGAAATTTCTCATTTTTTAGCTATCTAAATTTTGTCAACAAAATTGCCACAGGAGTGCAAATTATCACTTTTATGGTCATGTCTAGTGTCAGCACGTTGTTTTAGACTAATTTCCTAGTGATCCATAAACTGTTATATTTTGGGAAAACTCCATGACCGGCCGCCTTTTGAAATTTCTCATTTTTGAGCTATCTCAATTTTGTCTCAACAAAACTGCCCCAGGAGTGCAAATTATTACTTTTATGGTCACGTCTAGTGTCAACACATTGTTTTAGGCTAATTTGCTAGTGATCAAGAAACTTTTATATTTTGGTAAAACTCCATGACCGGCCGCCTGTTGAAATTTCTCATTTTTGAGCTATCTAAATTTTGTCAACAAAATTGCCCCAGGAGTGCAAATTATTACTTTTATGGTCATGTCTAGTGTCAGCACATTGTTTTAGACTAATTTCCTAGTGATCCAGAAACTGTTATATTTTGGGAAAACTCCATGACCGGCCGCCTGTTGAAATTTCTCATTTTTGAGCTATCTAAATTTTGTCAACAAAATTGCCCCAGGAGTGCAAATTATTACTTTTATGGTCATGTCTAGTGTCAGCACATTGTTTTAGACTAATTTCCTAGTGATCCAGAAACTGTTATATTTTGGGGAAACTCCATGACCGGCCGCCTGTTGAAATTTCTCATTTTTGAGCTATCTCAATTTTGTCAACAAAACTGCCCCAGGAGTGCAAATTATTACTTTTATGGTCATGTCTAGTGTCAGCATATTGTTTTAGACTAATTTCCTAGTGATCCAGAAACTGTTATATTTTGGGGAAACTCCATGACCGGCCGCCTGTTGAAATTTCTCATTTTTGAGCTATCTCAATTTTGTAAACAAAATTGCCCCAGGAGTGCAAATTATTACTTTTATGGTCATGTCTAGTGTCAGCACATTGTTTTAGGCTAATTTGCTAGTGATCAAGAAACTGATATATTTTGGTAAAACTCCATGACCGGCCGCCTGTTGAAATTTCTCATTTTTGAGCTATCTAAATTTTGTCAACAAAATTGCCCCAGGAGTGCAAATTATTACTTTTATGGTCATGTCTAGTGTCAGCACATTGTTTTAGACTAATTTCCTAGTGATCCAGAAACTGTTATATTTTGGGGAAACTCCATGACCGGCCGCCTGTTGAAATTTCTCATTTTTGAGCTATCTAAATTTTGTCAACAAAATTGCCCCAGGAGTGCAAATTATTACTTTTATGGTCATGTCTAGTGTCAGCACATTGTTTTAGACTAATTTCATAGTGATCCAGAAACTGTTATATTTTGGGGAAACTCCATGACCGGCCGCCTGTTGAAATTTCTCATTTTTGAGCTATCTCAATTTTGTCAACAAAACTGCCCCAGGAGTGCAAATTATTACTTTTATGGTCATGTCTAGTGTCAGCATATTGTTTTAGACTAATTTCCTAGTGATCCAGAAACTGTTATATTTTGGAAAAACTCCATGACCGGCCGCCTGTTGAAAATTCTCATTTTTGAGCTATCTCAATTTTGTCAACAAAATTGCCCCAGGAGTGCAAATTATTACTTTTATGGTCATGTCTAGTGTCAGCACATTGTTTTAGACTAATTTCCTAGTGATCCAGAAACTGATCTATTTTGGGAAAACTCCATGACCGGCCGCCTGTTGAAATTTCTCATTTTTGAGCTATCTAAATTTTGTCAACAAAATTGCCCCAGGAGTGCAAATTATTACTTTTATGGTCATGTCTAGTGTCAGCACATTGTTTTAGACTAATTTCCTAGTGATCCAGAAACTGTTATATTTTGGAAAAACTCCATGACCGGCCGCCTGTTGAAAATTCTCATTTTTGAGCTATCTCAATTTTGTCAACAAAATTGCCCCAGGAGTGCAAATTATTACTTTTATGGTCATGTCTAGTGTCAGCACATTGTTTTAGACTAATTTCCTAGTGATCCAGAAACTGATCTATTTTGGGAAAACTCCATGACCGGCCGCCTGTTGAAATTTCTCATTTTTGAGCTATCTAAATTTTGTCAACAAAATTGCCCCAGGAGTGCAAATTATTACTTTTATGGTCATGTCTAGTGTCAGCACATTGTTTTAGACTAATTTCCTAGTGATCCAGAAACTGTTATATTTTGGGGAAACTCCATGACCGGCCGCCTGTTGAAATTTCTCATTTTTGAGCTATCTCAATTTTGTCAACAAAACTGCCCCAGGAGTGCAAATTATTACTTTTATGGTCATGTCTAGTGTCAGCATATTGTTTTAGACTAATTTCCTAGTGATCCAGAAACTGTTATATTTTGGAAAAACTCCATGACCGGCCGCCTGTTGAAAATTCTCATTTTTGAGCTATCTCAATTTTGTCAACAAAACTGCCCCAGGAGTGCAAATTATTACTTTTATGGTCATGTCTAGTGTCAGCATATTGTTTTAGACTAATTTCCTAGTGATCCAGAAACTGTTATATTTTGGAAAAACTCCATGACCGGCCGCCTGTTGAAAATTCTCATTTTTGAGCTATCTCAATTTTGTCAACAAAATTGCCCCAGGAGTGCAAATTATTACTTTTATGGTCATGTCTAGTGTCAGCACATTGTTTTAGACTAATTTCCTAGTGATCCAGAAACTGATCTATTTTGGGAAAACTCCATGACCGGCCGCCTGTTGAAATTTCTCATTTTTGAGCTATCTAAATTTTGTCAACAAAATTGCCCCAGGAGTGCAAATTATTACTTTTATGGTCATGTCTAGTGTCAGCACATTGTTTTAGACTAATTTCCTAGTGATCCAGAAACTGTTATATTTTGGAAAAACTCCATGACCGGCCGCCTGTTGAAAATTCTCATTTTTGAGCTATCTCAATTTTGTCAACAAAATTGCCCCAGGAGTGCAAATTATTACTTTTATGGTCATGTCTAGTGTCAGCACATTGTTTTAGACTAATTTCCTAGTGATCCAGAAACTGATCTATTTTGGGAAAACTCCATGACCGGCCGCCTGTTGAAATTTCTCATTTTTGAGCTATCTAAATTTTGTCAACAAAATTGCCCCAGGAGTGCAAATTATTACTTTTATGGTCATGTC